>JASKUP010000109.1:0-457575 GCA_030448955.1 Trichopoda pennipes | reverse complement strand
GATTCTATAAAGATAGGATGGATTCGAGCTAGAATGCGGATGTGCGAGGACACTACAAGGTGCTATCGTTGCCTTGGTATGGGGCACACCCAGACAAAATGTACCGGCCCGGACAGAAGGGACATGTGCATTAGGTGTGGCAAATCTGGGCACAAGATAAAGGACTGCAAAGGTCCTGCAAGATGCCCCAACTGTGTGGACGCAGGAAGCGATCGGACCGAACACCTCCCGGGCTCTAAGGGGTGCCCACTGGCGAAGAACAAATGAGGATACTTCAGGCGAATATGCACAGGAGCCGCACCGCTGATGCCCTGCTTGAGCAAATGGTGGTTGAGAAGCGGGTAGATGCGGTCATCATTAGTGAACAATATGTTCGTAAGACCACAGGTAAATGGTTTGAGGAGGAAACTGGAACTGCCGCGATATGGCTTCCTGATGCCGGCAGAATAGCGGTCGCGCAACATGGCGCTGGTCGCTGTTATGTGTACATCGGAACCAGATACTTTACGCTGATGAGCTGTTACCTCTCCCCTAGTGATAACATGGAACAGTTTCAGACGAAACTAAGCCTCATTGAGGATAAGGCGAACGAGATCGGCGGGCCTTTGATAGTAGCTGGCGATTTCAATGCCAGAGCTGTTGAGTGGGGTGGCACGACAACGAACACGCGTGGTAGGAGCGTACTGGACATGGCCGCCAGGCTGGGCCTTATAGTGGTAAACACTGGTGGTGCCGCTACCTTCAGAAGACCAGGGTGTGAACACACCACGCCGGATGTAACACTCGTATCCGAGGGCTTAGCTAGAGCGACACTAGAATGGAAAGTGTTAGAGGACTACACTGGGAGCGATCATCAGTACATCAGCTTTCGGATCGCGACCAGGGAAAAT
The DNA here is from genome assembly GCA_030448955.1 of Trichopoda pennipes. Classification (NCBI taxonomy): domain Eukaryota; kingdom Metazoa; phylum Arthropoda; class Insecta; order Diptera; family Tachinidae; genus Trichopoda; species Trichopoda pennipes. The sequence continues at coordinate 456,685 of JASKUP010000109.1, read as the reverse complement.
ACAGCTTCAGCGGTGCGCGAGAGCAGCACGCGAAAGTGGAATGCCTCAAATCTGGACCTCGGGGCGTTTCTGGGTAGCTTCGACGGGGCCCAAGTGGTACACAGCACGGAAGACGCCAATACCCTGGCGGACAATATGATACAGCGCATAATTAGGGCCTGTGATTCATCGATGACCCGTGTGACAAGGAACTTGAGAAAGAGGCTAGTATACTGGTGGACCCCAGAGATTGCCGAACTCCGGAGAGCCTGCTTACGTTGTAGGAGGAGACACACGAGGGCAAGACGACGCGGCGAAGAATTGCCTGAGGCAGATGAGTACAGGCGATCTCGAAGGGCACTGAAACACGCAATTATTGCTAGCAAGAAGGCTAAATGGGAAGAACTCCGAAGCGAGCTGAACAACAACCCTTGGGGAACCGGCTACAGGATCGTGATGCGGAAGATAGGTGCAGGAGCGCACGCCCCACAAATGGCTGAGGGCGAAATTGCCAGGATTGTTGACGCTTTGTTCCCTACACATCCTCAGCTCCTTTGGGAAGCTGTACCGCAGGACGGCGAAATGCCCGTGCTATTTACGGCGGACGAATTGAAAACAGCGGCGAGGGGCCTAAAAGGCGGCAAAGCCCCCGGGCCGGACGGTGTACCGGTTGAGGTGATCAAGATTCTTGCTGAACATCGACCTGACGAGATGCTCGGAGTTTACAATGCTTGTATGAGCCAGGGTATCTTCCCCAAACGATGGAAGATACAGAAGCTCAGGCTTATTGGCAAGGGTGTAGAGAACACAGGGCAACCGACGGCATATCGCCCTCTCTGCATGCTGGACAGTGCCGGGAAGCTGCTGGAGAAAATGCTGCGAAGAAGACTGGCAGAGTCTGTTGAGTCAACTGGAGGATTATCGAAGAGTCAATACGGCTTCCGCCCTGGCAGGACAACTTTTGGAGCCATTGAGGATGTGGTGCGACACTTTAGGTGTGCTCAACACCGACGCTATTATCCTAAGCGGATAGTCGTTTTGGCAACGCTCGATGTGCGAAACGCGTTCAACAGTTTACGATGGATCGATGTCATGAGGGCACTGCGGGAAAGATTCCACATTCCTACAGATCTGGAGAAAATTTTACGGAACTATCTGTCTGAACGTGAGCTTGTCTATGATATACCGGGAGGCCAGAGGATCAAGACAATTACCTCCGGTGCAGCCCAAGGGTCTGTCATGGGACCCGACCTGTGGAACGTGACATATGACGGGATCTTTGATGTCGAGATGCCCGAAGATACACACCTCATAGGATATGCGGATGACATAGCAGCGGTAATTTCTTCTAGAGACATGGATGACGTCAGAAGAAAGCTGAATCAAGTACTGATAAGGACTCGGATATGGCTCGAGGACCGCGGACTTGAGCTCGCCGAGAACAAGACCGAAGTAATCTTGATGACACGTGGCCAGATCCCGCTTGAGGTTGATATACGGATGGATGATGTGTCCCTAATTACACGGCGAGTGGTGAAATATTTGGGACTGAGACTCGACTGCAGGCTGAGTTTCTGGGCTCAAATACAACATGCCGCCGTTAAGGCAGCAAAGGTAACGGGGATGCTGAGCAAGTTGATGGCGAATATCGGTGGTCCGACTCAGAGCAAGAGGAAGCTGATTATGGCTACCACGAACTCCATACTACTATATGGCAGCGAGATCTGGGGAGATGCGTTGCGATTTAGGACTAAGCGCAGGATGATGGAGGCTGTACAGCGTACGGCAGCACTTAGAGTGGCCTCGGCTTATCGAACGGTATCAGCTGCCGCTGTTCTGGTTATAACTGGAGAGGTGCCCATTGACCTTTTGGCACGCGAGCGCAAGGAGGCATTTGACATGAGAGATGACCCTAACAGGATTAGTCTTAGGGAAAGGAGATCCGAGACCATTCGACGATGGCAGAGTAGATGGAACACGGAATCTACAGGAAGGTGGACGGCGAAACTAATCCCCAATATAGAGGAATGGATCCAAAGGCGCTTTGGGGAAGTAAACTACTTTCTGACCCAGCTCCTTTCGGGACACGGATACTTCCGAAGGTATCTCTACCGCATGGGGAAAGTAGAAGACCCTGGCTGCATTTACTGCGGGGTACCATTCGACGATGCTGAACATACATTCTTCGGCTGCATCCGATGGAGTGCTGAGAGACAAGTGGTCAGGGAACGAATTGGCGAATTCAATTCTGCGAACATAGTATCTAAAATGCTCGAATGCGAGCTCCATTGGAGTATAGTGAGGAATTATGTCGAATACGTCCTTAGGAGGAAAAAAAGAGATCTTGATGCGACACGGCAAGATCAGAGTACAGGAGACTCGGAGGAACGGGACAGCGGACCCATACTGGCTGGAAATATGGCGGACCCAGACGTGGGTATTTAGAGGCGTCTGTTGACGTGACCTGGGTCCCTTCCCGAAGTAATGCCGAGAGCCGTCCCGGGAAGGGAAATTTCCCCAGGAAAGGAGGAGGGATTGTTTTAGTGGAACCACCACTCGAAGCAGCTGACGACGGTCACTGCAAGTGCGAAGGCATTTTAAACCCTACCTCACACGCCAAAAAAAAAAAAAAAAAATAATAATAATAATAATAATAATAATAATAATAATAATAATAATAATAATAATAATAATAATAATAATAATAATAATAATAATAATAATAATAATAATAATAATAATAATAATAATAATAATAATAATAATAATAATAATAATAATAATAATAATAATAATAATAATAATAATAATAATAATAATAATAATAATAATAATAATAATAATAATAATAATAATAATAATAATAATAATAATAATAATAATAATAATAATAATAATAATAATAATAATAATAATAATAATAATAATAATAATAATAATAATAATAATAATAATAATAATAATAATAATAATAATAATAATAATAATAATAATAATAATAATAATAATAATAATAATAATAATAATAATAATAATAATAATAATAATAATAATAATAATAATAATAATAATAATAATAATAATAATAATAATAATAATAATAATAATAATAATAATAATAATAATAATAATAATAATAATAATAATAATAATAATAATAATAATAATAATAATAATAATAATAATAATAATAATAATAATAATAATAATAATAATAATAATAATAATAATAATAATAATAATAATAATAATAATAATAATAATAATAATAATAATAATAATAATAATAATAATAATAATAATAATAATAATAATAATAATAATAATAATAATAATAATAATAATAATAATAATAATAATAATAATAATAATAATAATAATAATAATAATAATAATAATAATAATAATAATAATAATAATAATAATAATAATAATAATAATAATAATAATAATAATAATAATAATAATAATAATAATAATAATAATAATAATAATAATAATAATAATAATAATAATAATAATAATAATAATAATAATAATAATAATAATAATAATAATAATAATAATAATAATAATAATAATAATAATAATAATAATAATAATAATAATAATAATAATAATAATAATAATAATAATAATAATAATAATAATAATAATAATAATAATAATAATAATAATAATAATAATAATAATAATAATAATAATAATAATAATAATAATAATAATAATAATAATAATAATAATAATAATAATAATAATAATAATAATAATAATAATAATAATAATAATAATAATAATAATAATAATAATAATAATAATAATAATAATAATAATAATAATAATAATAATAATAATAATAATAATAATAATAATAATAATAATAATAATAATAATAATAATAATAATAATAATAATAATAATAATAATAATAATAATAATAATAATAATAATAATAATAATAATAATAATAATAATAATAATAATAATAATAATAATAATAATAATAATAATAATAATAATAATAATAATAATAATAATAATAATAATAATAATAATAATAATAATAATAATATAATAATAATAATAATAATAATAATAATAATAATAATAATAATAATAATAATAATAATAATAATAATAATAATAATAATAATAATAATAATAATAATAATAATAATAATAATAATAATAATAATAATAATAATAATAATAATAATAATAATAATAATAATAATAATAATAATAATAATAATAATAATAATAATAATAATAATAATAATAATAATAATAATAATAATAATAATAATAATAATAATAATAATAATAATAATAATAATAATAATAATAATAATAATAATAATAATAATAATAATAATAATAATAATAATAATAATAATAATAATAATAATAATAATAATAATAATAATAATAATAATAATAATAATAATCATAATAATAATAATAATAATAATAATAATAATAATAATAATAATAATAATAATAATAATAATAATAATAATAATAATAATAATAATAATAATAATAATAATAATAATAATAATAATATAATAATAATAATAATAATAATAATAATAATAATAATAATAATAATAATAATAATAATAATATAATAATAATAATAATAATAATATAATAATAATAATAATAATAATAATAATATAATAATAATAATAATAATAATAATAATAATAATAATAATAATAATAATAATAATAATAATAATAATAATAATAATAATAATAATAATAATAATATAATAATAATAATAATAATAATAATAATATAATAATAATAATAATAATAATAATAATAATAATAATAATAATAATAATAATAATAATAATAATAATAATAATAATAATAATAATAATATAATAATAATAATAATAATAATAATAATAATAATAATAATAATAATAATAATAATAATAATAATAATAATAATAATAATAATAATAATAATAATAATAATAATAATAATAATAATAATAATAATAATAATAATAATAATAATAATAATAATAATAATAATAATAATAATAATAATAATAATAATAATAATAATAATAATAATAATATAATAATAATAATAATAATATAATAATAATAATAATATAATAATAATAATAATAATAATAATAATAATAATAATAATAATAATAATAATAATAATAATAATAATAATAATAATAATAATAATAATAATAATAATAATAATAATAATAATAATAATAATAATAATAATAATAATAATAATAATAATAATAATAATAATAATAATAATAATAATAATAATAATAATAATAATAATAATAATAATAATAATAATAATAATAATAATAATAATAATAATAATAATAATAATAATAATAATAATAATAATAATAATAATAATAATAATAATAATAATAATAATAATAATAATAATAATAATAATAATAATAATAATAATAATAATAATAATAATAATAATAATAATAATAATAATAATAATAATAATAATAATAATAATAATAATAATAATAATAATAATAATAATAATAATAATAATAATAATAATAATAATAATAATAATAATAATAATAATAATAATAATAATAATAATAATAATAATAATAATAATAATAATAATAATAATAATAATAATAATAATAATAATAATAATAATAATAATAATAATAATAATAATAATAATAATAATAATAATAATAATAATAATAATAATAATAATAATAATAATAATAATAATAATAATAATAATAATAATAATAATAATAATAATAATAATAATAATAATAATAATAATAATAATAATAATAATAATAATAATAATAATAATAATAATAATAATAATAATAATAATAATAATAATAATAATAATAATAATAATAATAATAATAATAATAATAATAATAATAATAATAATAATAATAATAATAATAATAATAATAATAATAATAATAATAATAATAATAATAATAATAATAATAATAATAATAATAATAATAATAATAATAATAATAATAATAATAATAATAATAATAATAATAATAATAATAATAATAATAATAATAATAATAATAATAATAATAATAATAATAATAATAATAATAATAATAATAATAATAATAATAATAATAATAATAATAATAATAATAATAATAATAATAATAATAATAATAATAATAATAATAATAATAATAATAATAATAATAATAATAATAATAATAATAATAATAATAATAATAATAATAATAATAATAATAATAATAATAATAATAATAATAATAATAATAATAATAATAATAATAATAATAATAATAATAATAATAATAATAATAATAATAATAATAATAATAATAATAATAATAATAATAATAATAATAATAATAATAATAATAATAATAATAATAATAATAATAATAATAATAATAATAATAATAATAATAATAATAATAATAATAATAATAATAATAATAATAATAATAATAATAATAATAATAATAATAATAATAATAATAATAATAATAATAATAATAATAATAATAATAATAATAATAATAATAATAATAATAATAATAATAATAATAATAATAATAATAATAATAATAATAATAATAATAATAATAATAATAATAATAATAATAATAATAATAATAATAATAATAATAATAATAATAATAATAATAATAATAATAATAATAATAATAATAATAATAATAATAATAATAATAATAATAATAATAATAATAATAATAATAATAATAATAATAATAATAATAATAATAATAATAATAATAATAATAATAATAATAATAATAATAATAATAATAATAATAATAATAATAATAATAATAATAATAATAATAATAATAATAATAATAATAATAATAATAATAATAATAATAATAATAATAATAATAATAATAATAATAATAATAATAATAATAATAATAATTGTTAACACTCATGTTAACATAATTATCTTAAGATTTATTTATTTATTTTGAAAGTTGAATGCACCTTTTAGTTAATAATAATGAAATTGTAAATTTATTGCATTCTTGCTAAGCAAGCATAATTCCATATTTGTTTACCTTTATTATATTTTAATGAAAGTTGAATGCACCTTTTATTTATACGGAAAACATTTATTCATGACCTACTTAATTTAATTTGCTTACCAAACTATATTTTAGTATTTATTTTTATTATATTTCCTGGTTACTAAATTGATTATTTGGCAATTTATAGTTTTAATTGTTTATTGTTATTTTCTTAATTTTGCTTGGACAATTTAATGTATTTAAGCAAAGTAAGTTTATACAAAGAAGACAGAATAAAATTGACAATCAAGGAAAAGGTCACGTGTTTTATTTGCTTTAGTATACGAGTCACGGTTCAAGTACCGGCGATTCACTAATAATATTAAAGTACAATACGAGTTACGGTTCAAGTGCCGGCAGCTCAAATTAGTGTAAGTACGATCAAGTACTAACATTTGGTGACCCCGACGTGATCCTTTGATTGCCAAATTTTGTTTCTACAACTCAAATTCAATTGAAGACGTATACCAAAAAAAAATGGAGTTCGAAGAGTTGGTGCGTACCCAACAGCATTTGGGAGCTCAGATCGAGACGCTCGCAAGGAACTTCGCTAAGGATCCCAAAGACAGGAAAACCCCTCCATACTTCGTCAAAAGATTGGAGGCATTGACAGAATTGGCCGATGAGTTCCACAGAACTCATGAAGAAATCATGGCCATGAAAAACAAGCCACTGGATAATGACTATCTCAGGGAGGATTATTACAACAAAATAACCCTGATAGTGACCAAGCACATCAAGCTGTTTGAGCAAGGGGCAGCACAGCCGTTGAGATTAGATGATGAAGCCCAGCCATCAAAGGGACAACAGCTATCAACCCACCATACGGTAACGGCCGAAACACGAAGGCTGCTTCGCAACCAGCGGGCAGTAATGAGGGCATTGGATCGAAACATTGACGAAGTGTTTGCACAACAAACCATGGAACACCATTCGTCATACTACACCATAAAGGCAAGCTTCATTGAAAAGTACATGACCGAACTATCCAACAATAATTCGGCAATATGGGCATCAACGGAAGCGGAACAAGTCGAAGACTATCACATCGACACCATTTATAACCTTGAAGAAAGGGCAGAAGCAGCGATGATAGCACTTCATCGGCACATTCAAGAAAACCCTACAGGTGTAACTCACCAGGCTGCAATTCCAAGTGGCACGGACACAATCCTTCCAAAAATCAAAATACCAATGTTCGACGGAAACTACTTACGGTGGGTAGAATTTAAGGACATATTTTCAGAGCTTGTACATAACACAAGCATATCAGATACAAGAAAGATGCAATACCTAACTACGTCATTGCAAGGAGAAGCAAAAAATCTAATCAAGCATTTACCTGCAGTCGGACACAACTACGCTGCTGCTTGGTCAATTATCACTGGCAGATACGACAACAAACGACTTCTGGTGTCCACATTACTCAGCAAGCTAATGTCGCAGTCATCCAGTAAAAGAGAATCTGCCTCATCTTTAAAGTCACTTCACGACGTAACAAAGGAGTGTCTTCAGGGCTTACAGGCACAAGATGTCCCAGTGCAGCACTGGGATGCCATTCTGTCCCATATTCTATTACAGAAGATAGACGAAGAGACTCAAATCGCTTTTGAGCAAAGCTTAACCGACAATAGGCGCCTAATCACGATTAACGAGCTACTCAACTTCCTGGAGCGAAGATTCCAGTCTTTGGAGGTGCGTGGTAAGGCTGACAAGGGGCATACAAGAACCTGCGCTTCGGTAACAACATCTGAACCGCGGGACAACTGCGCAATATGTAAAGGTGAAGGACACAAAATCTTCGCTTGTAAAAAATTCATTAATGCCGAAATAAACCAGAGATGGAAATGGGTCAAAGACTTGCAGCTGTGTGTCAACTGTCTCAAGCAAGGACATCGAGTTAACGAGTGCAAATCACGACACTGTGGCAAATGCACTAGGAAACATAACTCATTGCTCCATAACCCCAAGGTGTCAACATCAGGTACAAAACCCAACATGCAAGATAACTCAACACATCAAGTCACTCCCCATCAACCGGCTACCAAATTCAGCCTTCTGACTAATCGCATCTACAAAGATCCCCACTATGTTTTACTGGGAACTGCACGCATCCAAGTGCCAGCAGAAAACGGGCAGTTAATCGAATGTCGAGCAATATTGGACTCTGGGTCACAAGCAAACCTGATTACAGATCGCCTTTGGAAATTGCTAGGCAGAAGATCACGTCAAATATGCATGAGTTTGGAGGGCATCGGAAATCAGAAAACAAAGATGAGGCATCAATCAAACATCCAGATCAGGTCAACAGCAAATGACTATGCCACAGATGTAGATGTCCACATTATATCAAAAATTGTATCCGATCAGCCCCTTCATCAGTTCGATATTACAAATTGGGGAATCCCACAGAATGTACACCTAGCAGATCCAGAATTCAACACACCAGGCCGAATCGACTGCTTGCTTGGAGCAGACATCATCTTCGAACTACTAACCGATGGGCAAATTAAGTTAGGAGACAATCTCCCCGTGCTTCAAAATACACTCCTCGGATGGGTAATAGCTGGAAAAGTTGAATCATCAACCCGCAATCATTCTGTATGCGGAATATGTACAACAAAGGATTTAGAGGAAGCGGTTTCCCAATTTTGGGATTCCGAGGAAGCATCAAGCGACCAGTCTAACCTTTCAGATGATGACATACGATGTGAAGCACACTTCGTGCAAACAACAGTCCGGGGAGAAGATGGCAGATTTATAGTAAAACTTCCATTAAACAACCATCCATCAGCATTGGCGGAATCAAAGGGAGTAGCATACAGAAGATTCAACTCAATCGAAAAACGTTTAGCAACTAACCCAATGCTAAAGGATCAATACGTGACATTCATGAGGGAATACGAATCACTGGGTCACATGACAAGGATCAGCGCCAACCAAATCAGCACTCCACACTATTTCATACCACACCATTGCGTACTCCGCCCTGAAAGTTCATCCACCAAATTAAGGGTAGTCTTTGACGCATCAGCACACAACTCCTCGGGTTTTTCATTGAACGATATAATGCATACTGGTCCCACAGTTCAAAGCGACCTGTTTGCAATTCTGCTACGCTTTAGAATGCACAAGTACGCATTAAAAACTGATGTCGAAAAAATGTACCGCCAGATATGGGTTAACAAAAAGGATAGAAACTTACAGCTCATCCTGTGGCGAGAAGATGAGAACCAACCAATTAACGTGTATCAACTGAACACAGTTACATATGGCACTAGAGCAGCACCATACCTAGCAACACGCTGCCTAGTCAAGCTAGCAGACGACTACCAACATCAATACCCATACGGATCATCATCTCTGAGACGAGATTTTTACGTTGATGATGGTCTAATAGGAGCGGATTCAGTTCATGAAGCTCTGATCATACAACAACAATTGATAAACATTCTTGGCGGAGCTGGAATGAAACTAAAAAAATGGTGCTCAAATCACAAGGCCCTACTACGTGAGATTGCTGCCAAAGATCAAGAAGTCAACCTCAACTTCGACTCAAAGGAAGCACAATCAACAAAAACATTGGGCCTATTGTGGCTTCCAAAGGATGACGCGCTCTGTATTAAGGTCACCCTTCAAGAACATAAACAAACAACAAAACGTACCATGAGCTCCGACTTAGCTCACATATATGACCCGCTAGGTCTAATTGGTCCAGTGTTAGTTTCTGGAAAAATCCAACTACAGAAAACATGGTCAGCCAAACTTGAGTGGGATGAGAACCTTCCTACGGAAATAGCAAACGAATGGGAACTCTACAAGAAGGATTTAAAAAAGTTGGACAACATAAAGATCACAAGGTACATATCTGGCAACCAAGATGCAAATATTCAGATACACGCCTTCGCTGATGCATCGGAAAAAGCTTACGGTGCTGCAGTATATCTACGGGTGATACAACAGGACAAAACGGTAAAGGTTAATCTTTTATGTACAAAATCGCGTGTGGCACCAATTAAATCACAAACAATACCCCGTCTTGAGTTGTGCGCAGCACTCTTGGCAGCTAAGCTATCGGCAAGAGTAAAGGCTGATTTGGGCTTAGAGAAAGAAAAGTCATTTTGTTGGACTGACTCCCAAATTGTGCTTTCCTGGCTCCACAATCATTCAGCAAAATTGCCAGTTTACGTGGCCCATCGAGTTTTGAAAATTCTAAGAGTAACAATCCCAGAACAATGGCATCATGTTCCGTCAAAACAAAACCCTGCAGATATATTATCTAGAGGAATAAAACCTCACGAGCTATCGTCATGTGCCATGTGGTGGTATGGGCCACTCTTCCTCTATCAATCTCAGAAGTTATGGCCAGCTCCCAGGTTACAAGAATTGACAAATGATAACTGCACAGCAACCGTTCTTACAGCACAACACTCAATCGATGAATGCAGCCTGGTTTACACAATACCATCAAAAAATTCCTTTGCACATGTACAAAGGGTCATCGGATATGTCTTACGATTTGCAAGAAACACCAGAAGACCGAAGAAATCTCGACCAGAGCATATACAACTATCACCGCAGGAGCTAGATGCAGCACTGAAGCTAATGGTACGGCAAATACAAGCAACCGATTTCAATGACATCAAAACCGCACTCACAAGGGACAAATTTGTACCCAAGACAAGTCAGTTTAGCTCACTCACTCCATTCTTAGATGAAGAAGGTATAATCCGAGTGGGCGGTCGACTAAGCTGCTCAACACAGCAGTTCGATGCTATCCATCAAATGATGCTACCAAGCCAAGATCCGCTAGTAAAACTCCTGATCGAAAAAATACACAGGGAAAATTACCACTGTGGCCCTCAAGCACTGCTTGCACAGGTTAGGCAGCGTTTTTGGCCGATTAGAGGAAAAACTCTTACAAGAGCAGTCGTCCAACGATGCGTCCGCTGCACAAAGGCAAGGCCAACAATGTATAACCAAATAATGGGAAACCTCCCAAAACATCGGGTGCAACCAGCCAGGCCATTCCTGCATTCTGGAGTAGACTACTGCGGCCCATTTGCAGTACATTTTAAAACAAGAGGAAAACGACCTCAAAGGGCATATCTTGCAGTATTTTGCTGTTTCGTCACTAAGGCAATACATTTAGAGCTTGTGACTGAACTAACAACGGAAGCATTCATCGGGGCTCTAAAGAGGTTCATAGGTAGACGAGGCCATTGTCAAACATTGTACTGCGACAACGCAACAAATTTTACAGGTGCTCGGAATAAACTAAATGAGCTGAAAGACGTCATTTATTCCAACCCAGCACAGGAATCAATTATTAAAGCATGCAGCTCAAAGGGGATAGAATTTCAGTTCATCCCACCGAGATCACCACATTTTGGAGGACTGTGGGAGGCAGCAGTGAAGTCAGCAAAGAACCTGCTATTGAAAAATGTATCCCCAGCATCACTCACATACGAAGAACTGGAAACAGTTTTAATTGAAATCGAAGCCATTTTAAACTCCCGTCCCCTTAGTCCAAACTCATCCGATGCCAATGATTTAAATGCAATAACGCCAGGTCACTTCTTAATTGGGGAACCATTGACCTCAAACGTTGATATACAATCCAAACTCCCTAAACATAGTTTACAACAGAGATGGCATCTTGTATCACAATTAAAACACAGCTTTTGGGACAGGTGGAGCAAAGAATATCTCAACGAATTACAGCAGCGTCATAAATGGAAAGGACCAATAAACGACGTGCAACTAAATACAATGGTAATAATTAAGGAGGACAACCTTCCAGTCCTACAATGGCCACTGGGACGTATAATCAAGATCTACAAAGGTGATGACGGCTTAGTGAGGGTATGTGATGTAAAGACGCAAAGTGGAATCTTCAAACGACCTATTCACAGATTAGCCCCACTCTTTCATGAAATCATCAAAGAGCAGAAAGATGAATCAGAAGAAAACACAAACTCAACGAGTCCAACAGCCAAAACAAAACCACCTAGGCCAATCCCTAATGAAGAAATCCCACCTAAGCGTGCACGAGTCAACTCAACGCTGCTGATCACTATCTTGGCCATACTTTTCTTGCCAATAATTGCTGGAAATCACATAAACGTAACGAAGTTCACAAACAAGCCTGGTATATATTTTGAACAGATAAGCCTGGTAAAGCGCATGTCTGTCAATTGGAAAATAATCGTCTATTTTGACCTTGAACCATATCAACATCAAATAAATATTTTGACTGATGGAGTAAAAACACTTCAAACTTTATGCCAAGAGAAGAGAATTAATGCAACATGTAAGCCATTGCTGGAATACTTCGATCACATAAAGGACGATTTACAAGAAGATTTTAATCTGTTCACAGTAAAGCGAAAAAAAAGGGGTGCAATCGACGTAGTTGGAAATATCGCCAATTCACTTTTTGGAGTATTAGACTCAAACTACGAGAATCAGATGTCAACAACAATTAAAAGACTGGAACAAAACGACCATTACTTGGAAAGGCTTTTGAAGAATCAGACTTCAATAATCAACTCCACCATCAACATTCTAAAGCAAGGTCAACTGGATGTGCAAGCAAAGTTTAAAGAAACTGGTAATATGATTCAAACGGTTGAGGCCGAACAACAAATGCTCACACTTTCCGTTCAGATGCTCATAGTTACTAACAATATACAACGCATACACGCTGCAATCATGGATGTTCTAGTTGATAGTCACCATGACAAAATTAACCCTCTTCTGCTCACCCCTCAACAGCTTAGTGAAGAAATCAAGAAGATAAAGGCCCATCTGCCAGCACACTTGCAATTACCGATTCACCGAAATAACTTACTAGAGGTCTACAAACTTATCAAAGTCAATGGAATCATCGCCCAACATCACGTGATATTCAGCATAGACTTACCTCTTACCGATCCACGTGAGTTCCAGCTAATGCAGGTCACTCCGATTGCAGTCACAGTAAACCAGACACTTACAACCGTAAACCCATCAACCAAATTTATTGCCATCAGCCTACATCATGACGAATTTTTCCCAATGACACAACATGAAGTGGACGCTTGTTGGAATCTGGGTGAAAATGAATTAATCTGCCGGAACATACCAGCCACATATCAAGCAACACATCACCCAATGATCCACAAATGTGAACTCGATCTACTGAATGATCAACCCAATCCAAGATGTGAGTGCTATCAGCTGGAAGATACAACCATATGGCAACATCTACACCATCCCAACCAATACATGTTCTCCACGACAAACACCATTAAACTGAATGCAGTATGCGGAAGCGATATCATTCACCTAACCTTAGAAGCCAGCGGTCTAATCACATTGAGTCCCGAATGTGTCATAAAAAACGATCTCATCACTATACAAGGCCGTCAACAAATTGTTACATCCCTACAAGCCTCGCCCACTCACTACAAATTCATCATTGGCTTACCTAAACAATATGCAAGTATGAATTTCAGCACACTTACAGTAAAACAATCCACAATACAGGCACTCGAAGCAAAACAACAGCAGTTAGACGAAATTCTTAAAACTACACTGCCCGCTAACGAATTCAACCTCAGTACACATGGCGTAATTGTCGGATATGTGGCACTTGCATTGATATTAGCAGTTACCATCGTTGCAGTTTACAAATGCAAAACATTGAAAACCAGTTTTAAGCTAACTCAGGCATCCCTACCACAAACTACCGAATGCTAATAACCACAGCTGCACCCCAACCAGCCAGCATAATGTATCACCGACCGATGGTCAGCGTGGGGAAGCATGTTAACACTCATGTTAACATAATTATCTTAAGATTTATTTATTTATTATTTTGAAAGTTGAATGCACCTTTTAGTTAATAATAATGAAATTGTAAATTCATTGCATTCTTGCTAAGCAAGCATAATTTCATATTTGTTTACCTTTATTATATTTTAATGAAAGTTGAATGCACCTTTTATTTATACGGAAAACATTTATTCATGACCTACTTAATTTAATTTGCTTACCAAACTATATTTTAGTATTTATTTTTATTATATTTCCTGGTTACTAAATTGATTATTTGGCAATTTATAGTTTTAATTGTTTATTGTTATTTTCTTAATTTTGCTTGGACAATTTAATGTATTTAAGCAAAGTAAATTTATACAAAGAAGACAGAATAAAATTGACAATCAAGGAAAAGGTCACGTGTTTTATTTGCTTTAGTATACGAGTCACGGTTCAAGTACCGGCGATTCACTAATAATATTAAAGTACAATACGAGTTACGGTTCAAGTGCCGGCAGCTCAAATTAGTGTAAGTACGATCAAGTACTAAGCTGTTGAGTTCTATTAAGTTCTAGAGATAAAACAGGTGGTGAAAGTAGAAGGATAGTCGGAAATTAACTGCCGTATAAAGACAGCACAGCGACCAGTGACTATGGCTTCATCGCTGAGTAGCCACACCGACAGTCAATTTTTATATTTGTAGTGAAAAAAACCAAGGTCTTCGTTGGGAATCGAACCCACGACCCCCATACTGCCAAGCTAGTACACTACCTACTAGCCTACAGGGGCACCTATCTACATCACCATAAAGTTCTATCTACTAAGTTCTATCTACTCGGTTTGGACTTAACTAATATATATTACAGCTGGTGTCGATAAGCATTCTTATAAACCAACAATTACTTTTATATGTACTCAACGATTCATTGGGACTTGAACTCACAATATTCTTTTCTAATTAAGCAGGCAACTCAATCTGAAATGAAATCGCAGCTTAGCAATAACTGTTATACAACTTTTTCTTTTACTCTGTAAAATACAACGTATTTGTGGTAGAATGTATCTTAACTCATTGGGCAGAAAATACGTAATACGAGTAGATTTTATTTGCATAAAACTATTAACTATGGCGTTGCCTCACCACTGTTAAAAAATTTTAGTGGTTAGGATACAATTTGGGCTATTCACTTTCTCTATAAATATGCTTTGTATATATTATGATATTAAAACTCAAACTAGAAGAAACTTGAAAGTTCGTTTTTGCCACAAGTAAGATCAATACAATTCTCATTAGATATAGCCAGAAATTTTAGAGTAATTAGGCCAATTAAATGGTAGTCGGTAAACACCCCATAAAATTTTGGGAGGCTTAAATAATGTTAAAGACTATAATCGTTATGACTTGTTGACTGAACGTGGTTTATTTGTTAAATGTACACCGTGGTAATATCTGATTCTAAAACTAAATAAATTTTTCTTACTTTTTGCCCTAATCGTTCTTTAGCATTTAAATGAAAAATATTTTCTAAAAAAATATTTGTACTAAAAAAATATTTGTACTAAAAAAATATTTTTTTACTTAATTTTTTCTAAAAAAATATATTTTTAGTTAATATTATTTGGGTACGGTTTTCCGTCGACCCTCGTCAAATTTGGTTTGTGAACAAACCGGCTTCGGCTGTTTGCCATCTTCAGTGTTCTTTTCGTACTAGTTGCTTTCTATTGTCAGTTGTGTTTATATAGTTCGTGTCCTCCTTCGTGTTATTGCGTTCGTCCCTTTCTGTCGTTTTTGCCTGCCTCTCTCCTTTTTCGTTTGTCCCTTTTTACCTAATTTGTCGATCCCTTTTTTTTTTCATTCGTCCTGTTTTTTTTTTTTTTTTTTTTTTTTTTTTTTTTTTTTTTTTGTTCTAACTAAATCCTTTTACTGTCATGCTTGCGGTCCGTTTTTGTTATGCGTGAACCTATTGGGTTTCCTCTCCTTTATGTGACATAATAATCTGTAATTGTACGTTTATGATGTTCTTTATTGCTTTCGTCTTGTGCACTTGCGTAACGTTTTTGTGTTGGTGTAATGTTTGTTTTCCTGTAAAAATGTTAGTTCATTTTGTTTTTTAGTTCATTTCATGTGTGTTTTAGTTCATTTTTTCTAAAAAAATATTTTTAGAAAAAATCACTTGAAGATTTTTTGGAAGTAGAATATTTAAAAATTTTTTGTTCATGCAGTAACGTGGATTAATTGTATCAAAGATTTAGAAAAAGTTCGTACTTAATGTCCTTTGAAAAAGTTACAAGTTATTTTAAGTGTGGAGGACTCAAGTTTTGGTAATTTGTTTTTGTTTTTAATATTAATGTGCGAAAATAAATTCTTGGCTTAAATATTTGCGCAGTTGTTTGAATAAATTCTTGCCCTGACTTAAATTAGTGCTCAGTTTCTAAAAATATAAATTTTGTTATTTGTTTTTTGAAAATCCTGTAAAAAATGTTGATTATAATTATAGCATTTCTAAAAAATTCAAGGCGTGTAAGGATTATATATACCGCAAAGAGCTCATATGTTGAAATACAATTGATGCAAATAAATATAAAAGAACTTCTAAATCAGAGCTGTATATTGAAAATGCTAGACATTTAGGAAAGATTGTATTAAACAAAAATTATATGAACCGCACCGCGTATTCATGCTTATTATAGAATAGTAGAAAATATTAAAAATAAAATTGCATTCGTTACTAAGCCGACGCATTGTGGCACATTGTAAAAGAAGGCGGCCAAAATTAAAAAAATATTTTTTTTTTCGTGTCACTGATTTAATTTTATTTTACATAAAAGCAAACAAGCAAGAGCCTCAAAATCCACAAATTTAATTTTTATTCCGATTATTTCTTTTCAAATAGGGTGCTTAAAAAAAACTGCAAGCCAATTTAGTCAACTTAAAACAGAAGACACTGCTTACAAAAAAGCATAAGAGTTTGCCTTGGCCCCACTGCATTCTAAAAATCGATTTATGGAACACAAATGCAAGCTAAGCTATGATTGGGATTTTAAAGAAACAGTAAAAAATAATGATGAATATAAAGCCAAAAGAGAGCTAAAAAGTAACGCCTACAAGAACAATATTTAGAATTGGGTTTTCTGATGGTTACGCCAAAGTAAGAAGAAGGATGGAACTAGTGCATCCATTACAGGAGTAGCTTTTAAAAGTAGATTTGATTAATAAAACGCTATAAAATTCTACTGCAAATATTATCATGTGATAAGGTAAATGCAAGAAAGTTTTTTATTTTACAATGAAAAACGTGACTTAAAAATATGCCATTGACATTCCGTAAAATATTATATTACGGAGAAAACATTACTTAACACAATATGTAATCGATTGGAGATCGAAAAAGCACAAAGAAAAAAGAAACGAATATTGTAGATATTTTCGCGAGCACAACACAAGAAAATTATCTAGATGTAGTTCTAATGAAGACCTCTTTACTATTTCACTATACTCTTTAGATTCATATATCTTTAGCATTCGACACAAATGAAATTCCATCCCTATGGAATTGAATTAAGAAGCCTAGCTGTTCCTTGATGATGAAACATAGTTAGAAGAAATTTTCACTGAAATAAATAAATGAAAAATTTTTCCCATGCAAATTAACATCAAAATATGAGTAAAATATTAAAATATGATAAAAAAAATTATTATATTTTATTTGGAATAAAAAGATTTACTAAAAATAATGGTAAAAGCTTTTTTCGGTCTGGATCTCCTACATATCTAGTATGGATTTATGTTCAAAAACTATAAAATTTAGCATATAATAACAATGTTATTTAAAGCTGTTGTATTTTTATCACTTAAATTAGTTGTAAAACTAGTCTATGACTAAATGTAGACTGATTGCCCTAAAATTTTATAGGAACGTTAAGAATGAAATTAATATTTATTTTACAAAATATTATAAGAAATTCTTTATACAGGTCTTTTTAATTAAATTTAATATATATATATATATATATATATATATATATATATATATATATATATATATATATATATATATATATATATATATATATATACATATTCAATATTACGCTTTCCCTTGGAAAGCTTCTTCAGGTAATCAATTTATATAAAACAAATATTATTAAAAATTTTAAAAATTTTTGAAAACAATTGACAAAAAAAAAATAAATTTCCTGAAAAAGCGAAATATTGAATATATATATATATATATATATGATAAATTTAATTAAAAACTTATAAAGATAACTACTTATTTATTAAATAAGAAAAAAAAGGTGGAATAAAAATAATAAACAAAATATTTTATCAATATTAATATAAGTAGAACTAAGGTTCTAAGGGAACCATTGAAAAAGTGTTTTAAAGGTCGAAATAAAATGGATCTGGATGGACGGCTTAATTAGTAGGTAATTTATTAGTTTAGTAATTTGCAATGCAAAATCGCTAATGTTTCCACTTTTATTTTTTAATAAATGAAAAATCTTCATGTGCCCGATGAAAATTTAATTTCTTTTCATGTAGTATCGTTATTTACTAGTATTCCTATAAATTTGGCAATTTATACAATAACAGAAAAATTGGTCGTTAAAAAAAATTTTACAAAGATAGAAAAATGCGTATTTTTACGTATTCTCAAGTTTTTTATAGAAGATATTTTCACTATAATAGCAGGACATAAGTTAGATCAAAAATACAGGGATAATACTGGTTTACAAAAAATAGCCTTTTCTTAATTTTGTTGTTAATCACTATGCTAACTTTTGAAATAACTATAAACGTCGGTTTATAAAAGGTGTTTTTTTTAAGCTAGATAGAACTTTAAATTGTAAAAAGTAACACAAAAAATGAAATTTTGATGAAACATTTTTTTTATTTGTTTTAGTATACTCTGACAAATCATCATGAATAGACTCTCGCTTGAACAACGCTACGAAATTATCCAAATTTACTTTGAAAATCAGTCGTCGATTTGCGCAACTTATAGACGACTTCGTCATTTTTATGGCGTACATAATTGTGCATCTGAACAAGCCATTCGTCGAACTGTCGATAAATTTCGTACCACATACTCTCTAGAGGATGCAATAACACCAACACGTCGAAGGAATGTGCGTACTGAAGAGAATATCGCCGCTGTAAACGAAAGTGTGCAAGAAGATCCAAATTTATCAATTCGTCGTCGGTCGCAGGAATTGGGGCTCTGGCCGTTCACTACGTGGAAAATTTTGCGCAAAGATCTCGGCCTACACCCGTATAAGATCCAGCTGGTGCAGGAATTGAAGCCACGAGACCATTATATGCGTCGTTCTTTCGCCGATTGGGCTCTAGAGCAGTTGGCAACTGACCCGTTGTTTTATCGCAAAATTGTGTTCAGCGATGAGGCGCATTTTTGGTTTAACAGGTTTGTTAATAAGCAAACTTGCTGCATATAGAGTGAGACCAATCCACAACAGACCCTACAGACTCCATTACATCCAGAAAAATGCACCGTTTGGTGCAGTTTTCATGCTGGTGGCATCATCGGACCTTATTTCTTCAAAAATGAGGCCGGAGCTCGCGTTACGGTCAATGGAGATCGTTACCACACCATGATCAATGATTTTTTGTTTGAAAATCTGGATGACATTGATCCGGACGAGATGTGGTTTCAACAGGATGGCGCTACGTGCCATACAGCGAACGCAACCATCGACTTATTGAAATCAAAATTTGGCGATAAGTTGATTTCGAGAAATGGACCTGTCAATTGGCCTCCAAGGTCGTGCGATTTGACACCACCCGACTATTTCCTGTGGGGCTACGTGAAGTCACTGGTTTATGCTGATAAACCAGCAACAATTGACACCTTGGAGGACAGCATTGTTCGTGTTATTCGTGACATACGCCCAGCAGTGCCCGAAAAAGTGGCCCAAAATTGGACGTCCAGAATGCGCTTCGTCAAGAACAGCCGCGGTGCCCATATGCCCGAAATTATTTTGAAATGTTAATGTCACGTATTGATCCTTCGAATAAAAAAGAAATTTTTATTACAATTTAATTTTTTGTGTTATTTTTTACAATTTCAAGTTCTATCGGGCTTAAAAAAACACCCTTTATTAGAAATGTTACAAATAATTAAAATCAATAAAACGAATAAACATTACAGCAGACACGGAAAGTATTGCACGAAATTATAGAAATTTGGTGCATAAAACTAAAAAACAAAACTGTGTATCTATGTAACATTAATAACCACTACTTTAATGTTTTTAAACGTTTTATCGTTTTTTAAATCTTCCTCCTTAAGGTAATTAAGATTTATTATTTGTTCTTTAAGTTACTAAAAGGAAGCCAAAAAATAAAGTTAAAATTTAATTCACTACAAAGTTATATTGCCTGAGAACATTGCATGCCATCTGAAAACAATTTTTTTTATCTTAACATTTTTATTTTTAACTAAAGAATACTTAGATGAAATTTTTAGATATTAAACACTTTTTTAAATTAACTGTAAATTATAGTTAACATTTTAATGGGGTAATTGCAGGAACTTTGTTGTAAATGTAAAAATTGTACTGAAGATACACTTATAACGAAGTATACATGTGTATTTTTATATATGTATACTTGTATATGTATTATTATATGCACGCGAAACTTTACTTAAACTGTAAATATTGAGGGGATTATGGCATCTATGTAATGGCTCAGATAAAAGTATGAAGCCGGTATGTTATGACTAAAACTTGGCAAATTCTCTTAATGGTCAAGTTTTTAATTTCTATGTAACTTTTCAAAATGTAGCAAACACCAGATGTGTAACATGATTTAAAATTTTTTTATTATATTTTCAATCTAAATCCTTATGTCCGAAAAGTGTAAAATAATCCAAAAATGCAATAGTTTAAACACATTGTATGATTTTGGTCATGATTTAACACTTTTATTTTGGAAATAAGAGAAATGAAAATTCATAGGGTGCGGCCAATGTTTTTTTTATTTTTTAAAAAAAAAAAGGTCACAACTAACAAAGATAAACAGTGAAACACAAACTGCTTCATAAAAAAGAATAACTAGGATATAGATGGTCCTATCAGCAGCTTAAGGAAAGATCTAAAACTTAATATGTTTTCGCTTGTCGAGAAGGTGTTGCTGCCTACACCAGTTAACCACTTTTTTTTAGAAATTTTCGGAGTTTAATGCTAGATGGCAAAAAAATGTATATTTTATAAAATTTTTAGGTGGAAATATTTGTCATTGAGAAATTCGTACAAGTTTTTTTTTATATATATTTATTTATTTATTGAATCTTCACTTATTTATTAAATCTTCATAGCAAGTAATATTCATATTATTGTACATAGTTTGTCAAACAAAAAATAATTATTGTAGTGTGACAGTGGGCATGGTACCTCCCATACAAACTGTAAGTAGAGAATCGAAATTGGCAAAGTGTTAAGAATAAATACAGTAATCATTATTGCGCATAGTTCAAATTTGTTGTTTCGAAAAGTAGGCGTGGTATTTCCCATACAAAGTAAATCTTTATAATTATTTGACTTGGAAAATAAAATTGGTGGACACTTGAAGTTTAATACCAAAAAAAAGCTATATCGCAAAAATTTGGCTACACTGGAACAGTGGGCATGGACATCTCATAACCAGTGAATCATGATCTTTGTATATGTAAAAAACTATGCAAAATAGAGTCTTAAAATTTGTCAC
This sequence comes from Trichopoda pennipes, assembly GCA_030448955.1. Classification (NCBI taxonomy): domain Eukaryota; kingdom Metazoa; phylum Arthropoda; class Insecta; order Diptera; family Tachinidae; genus Trichopoda; species Trichopoda pennipes. The sequence continues at coordinate 434,047 of JASKUP010000109.1, read as the reverse complement.
AATTGACCCTGGGCATTGGGTTATGGATTGGTGAAAAAACTGTTTGAACTGTATAAAATTATTGTCGTGTCCCTAGAAAATTACAACAGGTTAAGTTTTAACTTTTTTATCCTATATTAATCTACATAGTTAAGCTAAAAAAGTAGCAAAATAAGAACAGTGGAGGTCCTATCTCCCACAAAACTTGAAAAATTATTACCTTGAAAATTCTAGATATAGACTTGCAATTTTTTACAAGTTATTGTGAATAAATATTTTTCATATTTTCTTCGACTTAGCACATACATACTAAACCAATAGCTTGATTTGGAAATACTCTGAATTATAGCTAATGACTACGTTGGCGCAAACGTATTGTCATACTGTGCATGTGGCTTCAAATTGACTGAGCGCAGAAGAGAGAAAATTAAAGAGTCTAAAAACATTGGAATTATGTACATATACAGAAAAAGACTTGAGTAAGAAGACGGCGGATAGCAAGTGTTATTGTGGGCAAATTTTATTAAAAAAATTATTGCAATAGTTAGATTAAAATTAATTACATGGTAAGATCTTCTCTGCACTATATCTTTACTCAGCATTGTATATCTTCTTTTTTCTCTCCAAGTGTCTTCCATTGTCGCTTATATCCAGAAACATTTTTCAATGTGAACTAAAAGCTATTAAGTTTATTATATCTATAAACATAAGTTATCAGTTGGATAAACTTTAAAGTTGCTATGATGACTTATAATTACATATATCGTGGAAATGAATGCCATAATATTCGATATGTGCTTAGATTTTCCGAAGGGGGATAGATTCACTCTTATTTAGGTACGGTTTTCCGTCGACCCTCGTTAAATTTAGTTTGTGAACAAACCGGTTTCGGCCGTTTGCCATATTCAGTGTTCTTTTCGAGTATAAAGAAAACACAAATAAGGGCCATAATATTCATTTTTATAGCAATGCAAAGTGGCATGAAAGAAATAGCGTTCAAGTTTTAATTTTATATTATCTTAAGTTTAAATAATTAATGGGCTTTTTAAACTAGGTACCAATTTGCTCATTACTCTTACATTATTTAATCTATAAGTGCCCCTGTAGGCTAGTAGATAGTGTACTAGCTTGTCAGTCTGGGGTTTGTTGGTTCGATTCCCAACGAAGACTTTGGTTTTTTTTCACTAAAAAAATAAAAATTGACTGTCGGTGGGGCTGCTAAGTGAGGTAGGCATGGTCATTGGTTGACACTGGTCCTATACGACAGTTATTTTTTGTCTATCCTTCTACTTTCACCACCTGTTTCATCTCTTCTTTATCCCTTTCCTAAAAAATGTACTTGACTGAAGTTGCCTGAAGTGCTACTTCTCTTTAAAAAAAAAGAAAGTCTTTTGTCCGTGTGAGTACAAATTTCCTAGTTGAAAAGCAAGAAATTTTTTAAATGATTTTGCGTTGCTATTTAGTTGATCGTTGTGCGTATGCGCATATTCAAGACGAACAGCATGTAATAAAATGCCATTCGGAAATATGGGATTAATATTATATTATAACATTCCTTCCTCGCTGCGGTCTAGTAAACCTAACCATACGAAATAAGTTATCTGCGACTTTAGTATATATTGTAACTTTAGGAAAAAAATCCAAGTTCTGATTTTCTTAAGATCTACAAAAGACACAACAGATAATGTTTTCATATATAAGACGAAACGTAACCACGCGTCCTGAGACCATAAACATTTCTTCATTTCTTAGTATTTATTGAATAACACGAGTTTTTTTCTGGTGTCACTACCGTAAATATATTTCACAACTATAAGGAAGATCTGGTATTAAAGTAGTGTAATCACTACCAATGGCGTATTATATGAAGCAGCCTAAGATTGCAGTCAGAGATTGTTAATTACAATGTCAAGATTTATTGTAGAATATACTAACTCTATTCGCTGTTCGTTAATTGTAGTATCATTCTACCTAAGTGAATGTGTATTTTTATTTTGTTTCACTACACACTTTGATATCGGGAGATTTAAATGAAAGCAATTTCTAGATATCCATTCTTAAATAGTGCTCACATCATGATTTCGCAGGTTTTCCGTCATGCTAAGCACTAAATTGCATATCCACAGTTGTATATCATCAATATATTTATGAACATTACAGTAACTCAAAGTATCAGGTAAGTCATTACCATAAAGTGAGAAAAGTAGTGATCGAAATATTGATCGCTGAGCCAAACCTCATGTAAGTTAAGCCGTGTTAGACATTACCCCATAAAAAGAGCTGATTGCATATGGTCTATCAGATAAGACAATATAAGATGTCCAACAATCGAAGAAAGTTTAAAAAGGGACCTAAGGTAGTTGTACAATATCAAACGTATCAAATGCTTTTAAATGATCGAGAAGCATCAAGAAACTAATTTTCTCCTTATTAAGTATACGTCTAATGCTTTCCAAGGCAATTGCCTTATTCGATTATTTCCAAAATGTGCTTACCTATCTATTGGTGCAAGATTTCTTCCAATATTTTTGAAAGGAATTTTAGTATCGAACGAAATTCAATCTTCGCTTTTGCTATTATTTTTGCATTATTCCTTTTTTGAGGAAAGCAACTAGTTGTTATTGTTCTATAGCAGAAGAGAAGGAAATAAAATCCTGATAATTTTGCGGTGAATATTATCAGACCCCACAGCATTCGAACTAATATGTGAAAAACTCTTACTAACATCAAACTACCACATGCGAAACTGAATATATCTTGCCTAAATATTATAATTCTTAGCAGTACGTTGTTAGAAATTAAGTTATTTAACCCATTAACATTATTTGTGCAGTTCGTAACTGTGCTAGTATTACAAATTTTAATTTCCTTAAGAGTCATTTGGAATAAAAAATACTTTTAAAGAGCGTCCATAGATTGAATTATTTACAGTGAACAACATTCAAGACACAACTGTTTTTATTATGAAAAATCACGGGTTTTGAGTCGACTAAACGGCATTGCGGAGAACATTTTTATCATGCAACCTTATATTTGTATACGAATTACAAAATATCCTTAATAAGGCTCGTTGCTAAATAAGCCTAATATCTGGTAGCTGGGATAAAAACAACAATCATAACATATTGTTATTGACTACTGTTAAGGCTTTGAAACTTGAGATAAATGCTGGTTGTGCAGCTACTGTGATGTGACAAGTGATTAAAGTATGCTTAAAATAGATTACCATTTTCCCAAGCGATACAAATAACATCACTAAGCCTTGACCTACTAGCTGATGGCCTTACAGAAACAAGGTGTAAAACGATATGTTATATAAAATTTTTAAGGTGAAATGTTTATTGTGGTTAGTGTTTATAAACAAAAAGCAGCAATAAAAATATGTATTTTTTATTAACTATTATTTTAAAATGTCAAGGCATCTATAGAAATAAGTGACAAATTTAATTCCAGCGGAGAATACAGATTATTTTTAAATGTAAACATAGTTATATAGGACAAACTGCACGAACACTAAAAACACAATTTACGAACACATAGGCTCGTAGATACGAAAAAGAAAAGGTTCCAACCTTGCATTACACTTCAACACTCCCGGACATGCAACCAAGGCAAGAACATCCTATAAAAAAAGGACGAAGACTACACATTCTTGAAAACATGGAAATCTACAAAACAGGAACTTTTAACAGTGACATTATAAACGAACAGGTCACGTTTAACCTCAAATAAAATCTTCACGCCCCTGAAACTATTCGTACACTCTAGCAAGCGATGAATACCCTCAGACACCTTCAGAAATAATATAAGAGGCGGAACAATTAAACTAGCCTTATATAAAATAGCAGGTGGCTGGACAATTTACCTTCATAAATAGATACAACCAAATGAAAGAACGAGCTAAAATCAAACTCTATTTATACTAACGGACCTAATACTAAATCTTACTAACTCAGTAATATTTTAAACCCCGCTTGAAAACTATGTTATCGATTATACCAAACAAGCAATCAGTAATGACGGTTTCCACCGAAAGGAAACACAACAGTATAATTTTATATATTGCATTTTGTTTTATTAACACTTGTTTGTGTTAAGCGTTCTGAACTGCCAGCTAATAAAACAGTTTGTGCAACTCTGGCTATTTAAACGATAAAATATTTCGGAAGTATTTATTTTTCATAGTTTTGTCCAAATATATTTCATTTTCCTTTAGTTGGGCAGGAAAGCCAAAATAAAAATACCGATATTTTTTCTTTAGAAATTGTTAATATTTATGGCAAAAATGTAGAAAATATTCTTTTTGGCAAACAAGTTTAACATTTATCTTCACATTTTCTCTTTTGTTGACAGACACAATTGAGTTAAAAGTAACATTTATTTTTGGCTCACACAACATTTTCATCACACTTAAAATTTGTGTGTGCGTGTTTGAAGTCAACAAAAATACCAAAAATGACAGCAAATAAAATCTCAATGGAATCAAAGAAGAAAAACTGAAAGAAAATTTTTATATTTTACTGGCAATTTCTGAACTTGTGACAGCAAAAAATAATACAAACATATCGTTGCATATCATCAAAAAGAAAAATAATAATAACAAGCAACCAAATGATTTAAATTATTTAATATGTGTGCCCAATGAAAAGATTTTCATTTTGTTAAAGACAATTTTTCTTCCGTTTAATTCGTGCTTAAATAAATTTAAGGCCTATCATTAAGAGTGAGTGAAATGTTAATGGGAACAACAATAAAAATGAAGTGAAGTTTAATTAATTTTAATGATGATTATTCGCCGTAAAGATAATTTAATGTTTCGTAATGTATTCTCAACTTAATGCAGTGGAAGACTGTGAATAAAGTTTTCGTATACTAAATTAAGACAGACGATTTATGCTGCTCGATCAGAACAAAATTTTTAATATTTAATAATATGATATTAAATTCTCGTAATGTGCATTAAGTTAATATCTGTTTACGTATGTATGAGCATTTTAAAGGCAGGTTTGGAAACATTTAAGCACGTAAAAGTTGTAGCTTTACACATGGGTAGCGGATAGCAGGCTCAGAAGTAGGGCTTATAGTAACTGCGTAGAAATTGTAACAGAGGTCTAAGTAAATATTGCAATTGCTTTGGAGTTAACAAATTATATTGTGGCTTAAAGAGTTTAAATTGTTTGCGCTCACTGTCTGCGAATGTCAAGCGATTGCTTCCATTAGGCTTTGGACAACAGGCAGAAATATATTTCATATCGATACTCATGGGATCCTTAGTCATAGAAAAATGCTACAAAGACTTTGAGATAAAAAAATATTTACGAAAGGTTAGCGATTGTGGGAAACTCAGTGAAATTAAGTTAGTTAAATTTATTAGCTTGCCATCATATATCACTGCGAAACGTAGGCAATGTGGAAAAAAAACATGTAAAAGTAGTCTTCTGCTCTAACATCTCCTTCTATATATGTTGCGTTCAATAATATAATTATTTTTACCAGAGCTAATATTTATTGCGTTCAGTATAAAAATAAAAGACATCACATTTTAAGCTTAAGCCAATTGTTTTAGCAGAACCCAGCTTACAAATCTGCAATTTTTTTTTTACATAGCGCTGTTTGTGTTTTAAAATGAATGAAAACAAAGCTAACTTCCTAAATCAGAATCGTTTAACACGTTGTCGTGCAAGTAAAGTCATTATGACGTAAACAAGTTTAATGTTCTGATATGTATATATAATATTGTTACGAATGCGTCTTGCTTAAGTTTTAAAAGCAAATAATTAAGCAATAAAGTAAACTATTGGGTATACTGTTTATTAACTGCGTGGCTTGCTAAGAAAACTTATGTACGCAAGATAACAACAAATTTCTAGTTACAAACTGCGTAGAAATTTTATACATGCAAAGCTACAACAATTAGATGTGCTATTTACTAACTGCATAGTTTTCTAAGACAATTTATGTACACAAGACAACAACAACTATCTTAAAATAAATTCCAGAAAGAAACTTTATCAGCATAAAAAAAACATAAACACAGACATACGCAGACGTTTTATTGTTGCTAAGTTCTTTATTGCAAAATAAATAACAGCAGATTTTAGAGTTTTTAAGTTAATTCCAAATTTATTTACTTTACCTACACACAAAATTGACACTACAGAACAATTTATTTAAGATGCATGTCTTTACTTTACGAGGCTTATTTTTTAACTAACTAACTATCCACTCAGACGCTGCCTTTTATATTTGTCCACTAGATGTCTAGAAAAATTAAGAATCTTCTACTCCCTTTGTATCACAATTTGTTGTTGTTATTTTATTCATTCAATAGGTCTGTGTGTATTTTTGTTTTTATGCTGATAAGGTTTCTTCTTGGAATTTATTTTAAGATAGCTGTTGTTGTCTTGTGTACATAAGTTTACTTAGAAAATACACAGTTAGTAAACAGCATACCTAATTGTTGTTGTTTTGCGTGTGTAAAATTTCTACGCAGTTTGTAACTTGAAAGTTGTTGTTGTCTTGTGTACGTAAGTTTTCTTAGAAGACTACGCAGTTATTAAACACCATACCTAATTGTTGTTGTTTTGCGTGTATAAAATTTCTACGTAGTTTGTAACTTAAAAGTTGTTGTTGTCTTGCCTGCATAAGTTTTCTTAGCAAACCATGAAGTTAGTAAACAGCTTTTAAAACTTAAGCAAGACACATCCGTAATAATATTTTATGGGTGAAAATCAAGTTTTAACAATAACCCAAAACACAAACAAATTACCAGTAGTAACACTCCCTTGGATGCTTTCTTATTGCAAGTGCGAGTAATTCAATTTTTATTTTAATTCTTGTTTTCATTGTCATTAATAGCAAAATCAAGGGACTGTTCGGTTAATCTTCTTTATTAAGATTAGCTGGTATTAAATGAAAACTTTACCAATTGTAAAATCCTCAATTTGCGAACATACCAATTTATTCCCAAGCTAAATGTCTAATGCTAGTTTTAAATTTTTACTCTTAAGGCTAAATATATACATAATCTTTTTAAATAATTATGCATGTCTAGAAGCAATATTTAATTAAATATTTTACACATCGTTTTAAAATGACTTTGACTCAACTGTTTTTGTAGTACTGCGGTCACCATATTATAAAATCTCCTTGTTTAAATTATTGCAACAATTTCAATTTGGAAACAAATGTGTTAAAAATATATTTTCTATTTAAAAAAACTCTCTAAATTTTATATAAAATAAATGAGTAATAACTTTTTGTAGTTGTAACATTACAAATGCTGACATCATTATACTTTCATTATACTTTAATACTGTTACAAATTGTTGTTATATATATATTAATAAGTCAAATTAAAAGTATTGTTGGCTGACTTTTAACTAGTTAAAGTTATTAAGTGTTAAGTTATTTACATCCTATTGCAACAATTCATACGCTCATACATCCTAAAGGTAATATATTTTTTATGAACTTCCAAACTTAGTTTTTAGAAAATATGAGAAAGCATTAAGGTGGAGCTTATATAAGCTTAGAATCAAAGGTAAATTAAAATATTTAAAATTAAATTAAAAGAGTTTTGTTCACAATGGTTAACTAAAGTGGAACAGTTACTGCATATTTAAATCTGTATTATATTTATTAAAAATAAATGTGCAGACTACTAATTTTTTAATTCAAGATGAAAAAACTTAAAAAATTGTAAATTGTAAGAGTGTACAACATTTGAAACTACTTTAGTGTTTAGAAACTAAAAATTTATACATCATATTTCTAACAAGCTTATACAACTTACATAAAAGTTCGTAAAAGAGCTAAGACTATGCCAGTAATTTAAAAATTTCTGGAACTTTTTTAAATTTTTCATAGCTAAAATCACCGTCTTAATGTAATAAACCATTTTCGGTATGACAATAGTTCAATTCAAGTGGTATATATATAAATAGAAATATTCATTTAATTAAACAAAGGGCAATAATTTTAAGTTTCACCTATATAAAATATCTGCACCAATACGGGGACTAGAATTTAAGTTTAAAATTGTTTAAAAATTTTGAGTATTTCAATAAATGAATTAATTGTTTATTAAGAAAGAAAAATTATTTTTAAATATTCGCGGACATTTTTCATCCGTCATCATCATTGTTTTTGCTTAAATGTACATTTTAAGCATCATCTAAAAATATAATATTTTTACGAAAAAGTTTAGTTCAAGTTTTAACAGAAGAAAATAAGCAAAAGAAGCAAAAAAAATAAACGAAATCAGCTATTGTGTTCATTGGCAAATTGCTTAGATTTCTAAGAAACTAAAAAGAATATTTCTAAGAAATCTTATACGCACAAAACTACAACAACATGCTTATAAGAAACTCAACAAAGTAATTTAAACAACAAAAAACGAACACAGAACAAAACAAAAAAGTACTGCCAAACAGGCGCATACACTGAAATGAATGATAATAACAAAAACAATATGGGTTGATGTTAAAGTAGAATATTTTTGTATAAGCACCACTTGTTAGGCCAATGGATGAAATAAAGTTGAAACGTTTTGAGTAAAGACATCAAAGGTGGGTAACTTTGCCATCTTGTTTATTATGTGTGTATTGAAAGCGAATAAATCGTTTAATTTAATTTAAAATTCTAAAGTGTTGTGTTTCTATTTTACAATAAAAGAACTCAATATAACAAAACGTTTACTAAAATCAATAAACGTAACAATATTTAATCAATATTAGTTTCATTGGAAGAAGAACGCACAAGCAACTTAAAGCTTCCTTTCCTTGTTTTCTTTATAAACTGTCACATATATCTGCTACTTCGATTCAGCTACGAATGTAATTATTATTTATTTAATTTTTTTGTTTTGTTAGTATGCTTTCATATTTTTTTTTTCATAATATTGTAAATCCTGTGCCTGGAATCGCTACATGTATAACCAGAATCCTCTAAAAATCTGTCAATATCGCAAATACTTTTACAAAGGCATGACAAAAACAGCCAAACAAGCTGGTAATATATTAACATGTGTGAACAAAGGTGTCAAACAAGACACCATAAATTTTTATTTTTTTTTTCTGTTTTTATAATAAATATTTGGATTATATCCTATTAATTATTTTTATATCATATTAATTCACATTTTCTTAATCACCCACCTCCGTTTTTTTATCATAACTATATAAAATTGTACTATATGGGGCGTTGCTGCCTAAATGGGAAATGAGAATATTCTAAATATTCAGATTCGATTGATTACTACATGTCATTTAGTTCACTACCTTAATTTTTCGGTAAATAAAGAAACTAACAATTTGCTTAATCTTATTTTATTACCAGATACAATTAAACAAAACACTTGTACTTGTAACCCAAAAAAGTTGTTAACACCATTGTATCTGGTTTTGTTAGAGCAAAGCACACAAGTTGTTCCATATCAGCTTTTTGGTGCGTCTACTCTTTCGATTAAAATCGTTCAAAAACTGTTTTGAATACTCCACATTAAAGGTTTTCTTACTTAAACTTTTATTTTCCGTTTAAAATTTTTGTGTTCTTGTTAAAATTTTTTTTTTAATTTTTTTTACTTTTAAACGCATAACAAATGTTTTATATCCATATGCCAATTGGACAAAAGCAAATAGAGGCATTTTTATCTCTTAGAAGAATATTCTACATATTGCAAAAAATGCATTCCATTGAAAATTTTTAATGTTCAATCTTCGTTAGTCTGTGCTAAAATTTTATTTTAATAAAATATTCATTATTTGAAAAATAATTTAAATGTATTACTGTGAGGAAAAACATATCCATTTCACAACTGCTCATATAGTTCATCAGTGGATTTTTCCCAAATTTTTTATAGACAAATCAAGAGTCTTATATCTCAAGCCAAATTGATTAAATGAGAGTTTTTATTCAATCAACGCAGCAAAAACATAGCAAAAACAAAAACTTTTCTGTATAAAAACACAGCAAACATTTCGAAAATAACAACATTTTTCATTTTCAATCTTTCTACATAAGGGATTCCTTTGAAAGCCATTGATATGTAATTTGAAAAATAAAAAAAATAAAAAATTAAAAAAAACAAGGAATTGTTTTTAATTTTTTAAATAATGTATATTTTATGAGAATATCATAAAATGAAAATATTATAAAACATCATATCTTAAAGAAATCTTGCACAGATTAACCTAGATTAAATTAAAAATTATTTAAAAAAATAATTGTTTATTTTAAATGTTCTCAAATTTTGTCTATGTAAGAACATATCACCAGTTTCTGATCACAAACACAATTCTAATTGTACATGATATAATTACCAAATGGAACTGCGCACAAAATACACTTGGTTGTATATAAAAGAACATTTTAAATTTTAGACGAAATTTATTTCATCTAAAATTTAAAATATTGGTCAACTCAACACAAAGTATGTGAAATATTTTAAATTAATTTACCTTATCGGATCCTTCGGGAACCGGATCCTTCGGGAACATCTGGATTGTCCATTACACACTTGCTACTCCTGAAAAATAAGGCAAAATATTTTGTAAAAGAACTTAAATTTTCCTGCCGAGGAAGAATAAAATACTTACATTTTTCAACTTTCTCTTTATCTCATTGAGGTTATCCCGCCTTTGGCATACGGATTTACTTCTCGTCACTTTGAGAACATACATTTTCTAAATGTTTCCGCCAATTAGCATAAAATTGTTAAATAAAAATAAATAAAACTCTTTAAACCCTTTATATAATACAAATTTAATAGCAAGCTATTTTGTAATAACAAAGGGCTTAACTATGAAGATGTTACTTGGAACTCTTTTCTTAGCCTAGTTAGTTACCTATGATAACACACTGATTGCTATGGAGTAAGCATTAGTACGTGTCGTGAACGTATTCTTCATGACCAAGGAGCCTACAAAAGAGATCGGGGAAAAATCATTGTATTCGTTAATATGTTAAAAATAAATCAAGTATAAAATAAAATCACAAGTAATAGAATATGTTAGGACATTTCAATGCATAATGTTAGTTTATGGCTTAAAATTATTAAATTTAAACAAATGCAAAACGAAAGTAACGCAAATAAGTATCGACAATAACGAAAAATTTGAAATTGGTTGTATATAATAACAAATGTTAATCTTGTCAATTATTTTTATTTGTTATTATATAAGTATATTAAATTCCATATTAAAAGAATTAATATTTTAAAAGAATTAATACTTTAAAAGAATTAATATTTGCTTCAAAAAATAGCTTTTTGCTAATAATTAATTGTACAATAATTTCCTGGTAAAACATCAATTATCTTAGCATGCACAGATGTAAGTCATTAATATAATACTAAAACTTATGAACACAATCAATTAGTTAACATAACATATAATGTCTTGTTAGCAAACTTACAGTCACTTAGAGTTAAACGTGGACATTTAATTAAAACAGATTGCCGCTGTGGACTAATTAAACAAAACAACATATTTCTTCCAATTGTTTTTGAATATTTAAAGTGAATTTAAATAAAGGCAATCTAGAATGCCAGAAAATTAAGGTTCTAGTGCAGCAAGATCTAGACTCTTAGAAGTGGCTATTTTTCTTAGACGTTTTCTACTGGATTAATTGCGAAATTGTTTATACTGGTTATCTCAAAAAATATTTGTTTGGCTAAAAACGTGTTGCTATTCTTCATGAATTAATAAGCTTTTTGAAAAGTCTCATCTTGTGGGAAATATAATGAATTTTATTTCATAAAATACTTCACAAAAAGCCTTTTTGTAAGGTAATAGAAGTTTATTGTAGTTATAAAATTAAATTTTAAAACTGTAATTATTTGCACTTTATTAATGTTAATGTAATTATTGGCATTTTGGTTTGCCAATTTTAATTTTCGTATTGTTCTTTATAATAATATTAACTAATGCCACTTTTCGCAGTACTGTCTGCTTTTTATTAGTGAAGAATATTGCCAACGAGGAAAATTATATGGTTATAAAATTTGTCTTCCTTCAAGCACTTTCTTTTGTTAATAAACAGATTTTGTACACTTATAAACTAACGAGTGGTCCAACCATAATGCGTATTATTAATTGTTAACAATCATTAACACAGTAACGTAGTTTTTTGCCTAATTTATGTCAAATTAAATTAGTTTCAGTTTTCAACATATTCAACAAACAATTGAGCAGCGCGAAAACTTTTACAAAAATAGATGTTCAAGTCAAAATAGGGCTCGCCACAGCTTCGGCTGTGTGGCACGTAGTACCAATATCCTCCTATTCAATTTTTGTGAACAAAAATTCGTTCAACATGCCCCGATAACGATCACCATTGACTGTAACGGCCACTCCTGAAAAATGACCTTATTATGCCTCTGGACCAAAATCCGCACAAAATAGTGACTCGTTTTGGGTGCGTCCGATTTTCAATGTATGCGTGCGGGTTTTCTGTGCCCCAAATGCGACAATATCGCTTGTTTACATATCCGCCAAGATCAATAAGCTTCATCTGGAAAGATAATTTTTTTTGCAAAATCGGCATCTTCTGTAAATCGATCGCAGACCCACTTAGCGAAGCGTTGCTCAAGCGTATACACAACCACATTTGTTCAGCGGAAGGATAAAACTAATTATCTGTCAAATCAAACATGAGCTAAGTGTTACCATTCACGAAATAAGCACTAGTTGAAAAAAAAGTTAGAAGGCGGACCCTTTAGTTAATTCGATAACATACAGAATTGCCACATTTAGGCAAATGAGAATCCATGACTGAATGTTGCGAAAATTCCGTATATTATTTGGTAATCAAATTCCTTCTACTGTAATAAAAATATTCTTGTACTTAATTTCATTTATATTGATATTGAGTTTTACCAAGCTTAGAAGTACCTAATTTGATCATACATATGTAAGTAAGAGATTGTTTCCCAATATATGTAATGCAACCCAATTGCCAAACACCTTTTAAGTTTTTTATTAATAGAAAAATACTGAAATTATATCGTCAATTGTGAAAAATATCAAACAGATTTTTAAATTAAATTGCTTATTAAAATTTTCAACAAGAAGTGTATTTTCGAAAACAAAATAAAACAACAAATTTAGATTAAGACGATTCAAATTTTTATTGTATTACGAATAGAAAAATTCGGCAATTGTGAATAAAAAATGTTATCTGCCATATGTCCACCATCAACACGCTGACAGATGTTGATTCATTCATTAAAGATTTTAATGACTTTTTGGCAAAATGGCGATCCTATTTCAATAATCACATCACGGATTTTGAGTTTTAAGACTCAAATCGATTTGATTGGCTCCGTATAGACTCTGTTCTTAATATAGCCCCATACAAAATAATCCAGTGGTGTTAAATCACACAATCTGGCTGGCCACTTTAATTGCTGATTATCGTGAAATTGTGTGATGGGGAAATTTTGTTTGCAAGAAATTGATCGCAAAAAACGTTGAGGAATTGACAAATTTGGATCTGCTGTAACACTGTGGACCGGTCGAATACGCGTTGATGTTCGCACCTTTTGTATCGAGCCTGATGACTTAAATTTAACGACCAAATTCTAAATAGCGATTATTTTGACCGAAAATATCACGAATTTTACGGAATGTAACTTTAACAGAACCACCATTTTCATAGTGGATTTTAGTTTTAATGCGTATTTCGTGCGAAATTGATTTTACGAGTGCATCAAAAAACTAAATATCAAAACTATCAGGTTGTTGATTTTTACCTCAATTGAAAAACAAACTTCTTGTTTTAAAACTCGTTACTTATATAGGAAAAACTGGACGAACACTAAAAACAAAATTTACTCTAACTTGAAATTACACCTTAGCACTCACGGATACAAAGCAAGGGAAATTGATGAATTACTACATCCTAACAAAAAAGGCCGAAGACAAGAACTTTTAACAGTGACATTATAAAGGATCAGTTAAATATGACCTCTGTAACAATGTTCACACCACTGATACTACTCATGCACTTTAAAAAACGAAAAATACCCTCAGACGGACACACTTACCTAGCAATGCCTAGAAATATAATTTTAGACCCGCATAAAGTGCCGGGTGGCGGAACAATTTTCTTGCTTGATGGAACGGACTAAACCCAACATTGCTTATTTTATCAGCCCAAAAATTAACTCTCCGATACTGTCTAAAACGCGGCGTGATAATTATATCACCTCATCGAATGCGCTCGCCTAACGCACCAAATACACAGCCAATAACGATGATTTTCACCGAAAGGAATGACAACAGGGAACTCAAATTTATTTTACACAAAAATATAATTTAAATTTATAGTAAATATTTTTGTTCTAAATTATTAAATTCATTCCTTGAGCAGCAATTTTTTAGTTTAGTTTTTGTCTTCTTCCATTCAAATGACAAAATTTTGCATAATTTATGTATTTCAATTATCTTCCCTCTAAATGTCTAAAAAAATCCATTAGAGTATTTTACAAAAATTTTTGTTTTAAAAATAATCCATTAGGATATAGACAGTGAAATTATATGCTCCAGAGAATAAAAATCACTACTGCTGTAATTACAAGTTATCATGACGGAGTTCTAGAATTGTCATTTTCCATTTCAATTTATCATGGAAATGGCTTTTTAATATGCTCGTTAGAATTTCAACAATATATAATGTACTTAAACTTAGCACCCCACTTTACGTTTAATTGCTGTTTTATAAAGAAATGATTAGGTGGAGCAATAAATAGCTTTTAGTTGTTTCTCATTTCTACTACCAATCTGTTTAATTGCTCAAATAACAACTGCAACTATAGATATATAACATGCAATTTTTATGATTTTTTTTAGTAATGAAAGCATTAAGAAAATTGTTACCTCGTTAACTTTCATTCTACAGCAATAGCAAACTGTGGCAACAGTGTTAGCAGCAGTAAAACTTTATTGCTGTTTACTAAGAACAACCAAAATAACAATTAAAAGTGTTAGCAAGGCAGAACAAGGAGAAACAATTATACAAATTGAATGTCTTATGAAACTAAATTTTTTTTGTATTTATATTCTACGAAACATTCTTTTTTTGTAGTTTATTGAAAAACGTGCTAAAAATTCATAGCATATCGACACTAGCCAGAGCCCGAAATTGTTTTTAAAGTTCATGAAATACAATAAACGTAAAAAAATCATAGTATATATAGTACACGAGGGTCGGTATTATTTTCCTTGTATGTATTCTTTTTCTAAACATGTAATTTAGTTTTACGATTATGCTTAGAATAACATTTGCTGTTGATTTGTAACTTCTGCCCAATTTTATAGAAATCTAGGGTTTAAATGCTTGTTGTACTTGACACCTTCATCTGTAAAAAATTATTTTCGATTTCCTAACAAGTGTGTCAGATGTATTTTTTTGGAAATTAGGTTTTACTATTTCTTCTTAATACTTAAATAACTTTATTTTTTATTAATATAGAAAAAATATATAAGTTCAAAGTAAAAGTTTAAAAACACCACTCTTCCTCTTCAACAGATAGCAAAACTTTAAAAGTTTTAAACAAGAAGTTAAACATGAAAACAACAAAAATATAAATTTAATTGAAATTGAAAATATATATTTAACACTAAAACAATGTATTAAATAATTGTTACAAAACTTTAAATTAATTTAACTCTAGAAAAATGCATTCTGAAATAGAAAACAGTCGAAAAACAATTTTAATAAAATAAAAATATATTTTTTATATATTTCAACATCAAATCAAGAAGATAGACTGGAAACATTTTTCCATTACATAGCTTTTGTCTCATTGTTTATTGTTATGTAAAAGGAAAATGAAAGCAGACATTCTTTACTGTGAAAAGCAAAGGTTAAATTAAAAATTTTAGATTATTTAATTAAGTTATCGCCATAATTGCATTTCTGAAAATTTTCTTAAAAATATTCTAAAAATATTTTTCTAATTGATTTCAATTGATTTCGCACAATCGCAAATTCGGAATCTAAAAATTTTGTTAAAACATTAAGAAAAAAAATGTGACGGCTTAATCCATAAACAATCGAAATTTGGCGCTTCTTAATGCTACTATTTTTTCACTATTTCCTCTTAACAAGGTCAGCAACAAACTTTGGATAAGGAAACTTGACCCTATAGGATTCACAAACAATTTACTGATGTGGATTAATTCATATCTGTCTAACGGAACTCAAAACGTTTATTTTAACACGCTTACTTCCAAAAAAAATGGTTGTTTCATGTGGTGTGTGCCGCAGGGTATCCATTTGGGTCCTTTATTATTGGTATTGTTTATCAATGATCTACTCAATATCGTAGACGTAAGATATTTGGAACATATAATGGTTACGCTGATCATATTCTCCTGCAAAAGGACTTAAATGCGTTTATTTTTTGGTGTAATATTAATCTTATGGAGTTCAACCTTGAAAAGTGCAAATACGTGTTGTTCTTCCGAAGATGTCATACAAATATTAAAGGATTCTTTTATTATTCCATTATTTAAAACTGGTTAAAGGAATAATGTTACCAACAACAGAGGTATTGCTAAATTTAACGCTACACCTAAAGTTTTTGTGAAAGTTATTTCTGAACACTTTTTCCATCAAGTATCGTCTGTATTGGTTCCTGCTCAGCAGGAATGCGGTATGAGAAAAGAAGAAAGAAATATCACCATTGGTGAGTGAAATAGATAACAAAGGCGGATTTACAGAGTTACCGCGAATCATTAGAAATACCGCTTCAAGACATTCCGCTTCGACATTTACGGAGAGCCAATCGTTTAAACTGAGGAACTGCAATATAACACTAATATGGAAGTGCCATATCAGTTTTACCAGAATACACACAAACTTCGACAATAGAGGCTTCTCTTGACTACAAAAGTGTTTTTATGGGCTCATTGGTTGCTTTGCACCAGAGAAACGACATTGCTTCGAAGTCATCCAATAATAGCAAATATGTTTGCCATCATTGTTCCAGACCAGAATCAAAATTTGTTTGTAGTCCTATAAGATTTGAATATCTAAACGAAATTTATTTAACTACAAAACAATGGATCAAAAATTTAATTAAAATCTTTGGTTATTACGTAAATGTAAATTTCAAGCTCCAACTGACAATGATAGATGGCTATTACTGAAACGGACACCTTATGGATGTGCTCAATATGTGGATTGAAAAAGTAGCATTTTTCTCGGAGTCCTGCTGATATGAAGAATATGAAATCTTTTAATAAACAGGCATTGCAATTCGGTATGTCTCCAGTACATGCTCGTATACGATTTTTGGAATATATGCTGCATATTGCGTGTGATCTTAAATATAGAAGATTACCTGGGAACCAAAAAAAAAATAAAGAAAAAACAATGAATCTTTAAAAATAAGGGCCGATGAAAAGCAAAAATCCAGCAAGAGCTCAAAGTTATGATTGGTTTAATTGTGGATATACCACTTGTTGACTGTGGCTCCACAAATGATGGAATACGGGCAGAAATTTTTTCTAAAATTACGAAGGCTCTTAGAAGATGTCATGCATCAATATAACTAAATTTTATTTTTATACTATGGCTACTTTGAAGCTTTTTGTTCTTTGTATGAATGGAGAGAACTCACGCCAACAGTGCATAAGGTACTTTGCCATGGTCGTATGATAATAGATTCCAATCCTCTTCCGAAAGATGAACTTATAGGAAGGCCCAGGAAGCTAGAAATTCAGATTTTAGATACGTTCAGCTATTTCACACGAGAAAATATCCGAGGAATATACTTATCCTATCTTCTGATACCGTCATTTCATTATTATTTGAAAAAAGTAGAATAATAGTGTTATTCCATATGAAAGAGAAGGTCTCACAGAAGTTCTGGAATTATTAACTACACATTTATTTTTTAAAGAAATAAAAGAAGACAAAGATAAAATTTTTTTTAATAATAAATAAATAACTACTACTCTTAAAAACACAGCAAAATAGATATATCAAATTACAGGTAAAAATGTTTGACTTATTTATCCAAAAATATCCAAATAATCCAAAATATGCACAGGTAAAAAGTGCAAAGAAGGAATTTTTTTGGGGGTGCATAGGATATAATACAATTTTCATTTTTACATATAAAAAAAAACTTCATTAGAAGGCGAGGTTTGCCAGGCTCCAACTTAAATAAATATAAGCTCTTCATACAAGTGATTAAATCGAACGAAAGCTTATGACTTCTAGCTTAAAAATTTATTAAAATTATTTTCGTGTCGCAGTTTTTACTTGTAATTTTCCTATAAAACTGTTAATTTCACCTTAAAGTGATTTCTGAAATATAAAATGCCGAACTTTAATTGCTACAAAATGTAAACAGATCGAAATATTTTTACAAAATTTTGCAGCAGTATATACAAAAGAGTCTTTAGTAAAACGGTGTAATAAAATTTAAATTTTTTTTTATTTTAACACATAAATTTCTTAAACGAGGAAAAAATGTTGTAATAAATTGTTTTATTTTATTAGTCAGGGAAACCAGGACTTTGTTAACTGCGGGGCTGCCAAATCTTTTTGGAGCATGTAGCACTCCGAGGAATTTTGGGGTAAATCATATTTTTTTTTTAAATTGGTTATGTTTGAGGGCTGAAGGGTGAACCATTATAATTTTTGACGCAATTTTTCTTTCATTCACATTTGCTATAGACTGTCTTTAAAATAGTCTTAAAAATATTTTAGTATCAAAGTAAGTTACAATTATATAAGCAAAAAAACCACACCTCCTTTTTGGGTAAAATCCTAAAAAAAACGTCAGTTCTTAAATTTTTCCAATTAAGAGGGTTGCAACTTTTTAACCAGATCTGCTATCAAATCGAAACTTACTACTATTTTATTACAAATTCCAGACTGTAGTTAATATTTTATAATAATAATCCGAATATAATTAAGTAAGCCACGTCAAAAATACTAAGTTAAGGTCGGTCAAAAATTAAAAAAAACAATATTCTAGCCCGATTTTCTTCCAAACTAAAAGAGGTAACCTAGACATGTACGCATATTTTTTTAGATCTACTTAAGTTAAAAAACTCGTAACAAATGAATCATAAATAAACTTTTTATGACATTTCCAAAAGATTTATGCCCGAGGTACCCTTTGGGGGCATACTAAGAAATCTCCCTTTAACCTATTAGGCCTATCGTCCGTACGTTTCCTTAGATATGGTTTATGAGCTATCGAATTATTTCCAAAAAAAAACGTTTTCAAACCACTGTGCTTTCTCGGAATATTTGATAAAAGAAATAAACATTTTATTTATGTTTTTAGTTGGAAATATATCTTCACTTAACATTTAAAAAAATATATTCACCTTTCAGGCACCTTAAATAATTTCAATGTAAACAATAGTCAATTAAAAATTTCAACAACAAAATAGATAATTTATTTTTAAAAACATATCAAATAATTATTTATTAAAGAGATGTCCAATGCAGCCCTAAAACTTTTCAAAATACCGTGCGAAGTTAAAATATTAAATGAAGAAGCTGAAAACAGACAGTTGTATTAAAATTTGCTGTTGCTGTTAATAAAATGATTAAATAGAAAGTTATACAATTTATACTCACCTTATAGAGGGATTTAATTATGCTTAAATCTCTAACTTCACTGCTCTCTTTGAAATTAATAACGTATAATAACAAATCAAAAACCATAATTTTATAGCAATTTCTTTGAAATCAAATCACAATGGATTTGAGTCCATTGTTCATTTGTATGCTTTATATAAATTCTTTTTCTAGTAATTTTATACTCATTTTATTTGTACAGACCATGTAGTTTATAAAACCAAATAGACGTGACGTGATGTTACTATAAAATATTTATTGGTACTTAAATACATACATATTTACTGATGAAACATATGTGTGTGTTTTTCTATTTTCCCATGCAACTTGAGTTCGTGATAGCCAAGAGCTCACATACAAAATATAACTTTTATAATATTTTATGCTGTATGCTTGCTACTGGTATTTTGTGGTAAATGCAATTGAAAATATTTGAGTAGACTATAAAAATATATTTGGCGCTTAATATAAAATAAAATAAGTTGTTATATTTTTGGCCACTTAAATTAAAACAGGACATAATATGAATAAAAAAACCTTTAGAGTATTATTATGTGCTTAAGCAACTTTTTAATGTAGGATAAATAATAATCAATCAAGCCATTTGTTCGGTAAATTTGTGCATTTAATAAAATTACAAATATAATTATTTTGTAGTGTAAGTACATCCTTATCCTTACGTCCTCATTTCAAAACCTGTATTTTGCAATACATCAAGACTATTTTCAACAACTTTTTCATAGAGAAAAAGTAAGCACAAAAATTATATTTTCATGAAATTGTAAGTAATATAAGTTTAATAACCTGTTTTTTAAATATATTTTATAAAAATATAAAATAAACTTACATCACTTTCAAAGAAATCGCCCTAATTTTGGAATCCAGTAGTGCGATTCACTATTAAGCTTTAACGATTAGGGAATCATTAAAACAAATTAACGAAAAAGACTTTGCTATTGTGTATGGCTTTTTAACTTACGTTTGATATTACTTTAAGACAGCTATTTTTTTTAGCAAGTTGATTATAGTTAATTTGTTTTGTTATGTTCTTAACAAAAAATCAAAATATAAAAAATAAAACAAAGAGAAAGTTATATTTTGTTGTGTTATGAGTTTTGCATATTTAACATACAAAGAAGACTTAGTTTCACAGCTGTGAAGTCACTTAAAAGGTTCGAGAATTATATCAATATCATGGGTTACTTATTGACAAATCTGTTTCCGGTCAGCGCCTACTACTTTTTGCGGTTTATAACCTTTACGCTTGTGTAGTTTTGAAGGTATCCCCATACCGGTACAAATACATACAATTTGTTAAAACATTGCGTACATTCCTGCAACTTAAGGGATTTTTCTCTTCCTAGTCCTTTAATTTATAAAATAAAATCTGCCATTATGTTAAGTTGCTCAGCTGAAGTGCGGCTTATTTTTTTTTGGCCATTCTACAGAGTATAACATTAATTGAATATAAATATCAACTGAAACACATATGTTACCTTATAAAAATTAACTTAAAAAGTATTTTTCTTTTAAATAACACGTTTTGTATGCATTTAAGTAATTATTATTTTTCATTTCCCTTTGTTCTTTTAGATATTTTAACTTGTTCTTTAGTAGTGATGCCACATAATATTTTTTTTTTGTATATTCATTAACTTCGCATTAGTGAATTGCAAATGCGTTTGTGCAAACAAAAATATATTTTGATATAAATAACAAGTGTTAGATCGTTAAAAGTTTGTGAATAGCAGCACAGGATTAAAGTTTTAACAAAGAGTTTTAAACTCTTAAGTTAAATGTTTTAAATTTTTCTTTGTTAATTCAAAAGACAATATGAAATATACATGCAAATTTGTAAAAACGATTTCTAAATTCTGATATACTTAATACTATCTAAAATATAATTGAAACACTAAACTGAAATTATCTAAAAAAGCTAAAAAAGTTTCTTGAAAATACAATGCAATAAATGCTTCTAAAAATGCTCGTTAAGAGCAAGATGCTTTCTTATGAGAGGCTTTTACTCAGTTCAAGCAAAATTATAACTATATGAAAATAGTTCTTGTGTTTCACATATTACAAAATGGAGAAAAAATATAATTATGAACTAATCATCCCAAAATTAAACACTTGCACTGCTACTCGCCATCATGATTTATCACGCATGTGGCCAATTCTAATAACGACAATTAATTTTGCATAAAATTATTTGAAAATGCAGTTGTATATACGGCTAAAAAGCGAAATTATACATACGAAAGTTCAAATAAAAAATCAGTCAAATTATATCCTTTAACAAACATGCAACTAACTGATAAAACAAACTGTTAAATCAATTTTAAGTTCATAACTTTAACTATATTATTTACTAATAATAACTAAAGTACTTAACCAATTTTGATTCGTGCTTGATCCTTTTAAATAAATATTTCATGATATTGTGAGAAAATATTTATTAAAAAATAAATATTTTATGATATCTTCATAAAACATGTATTCAAATATAAATATTTGAAATGTACTACAATAAACAATGTTTTTGTTGTTCTGAAATGTTTTGCTGTGTTTGTGTAGAAGTGTTTTTAAGTCCTGCTGTCAATGCTATGTTGATTTTATGAAACTCTCATTGAATCAGTTTGGCTTTGGATATACGACTTTCAGGTTTTCTAAAACAATAGTAGAAGTAAAATGCACTGATGAACTACCTGAGCAATAGTGAAATTACAATATGAATATGCTCTCCCCCGCAGTAAATTCCAATATTTATATTTGAATAAATGTTTTATGAAAATATCATAAAATGTTTATTTTTTAATAAATATTTTGTGACAATATCATTAAATATTTATTTTAAGGTGTTTTTTAAAATTTATAAATAATTTTTTTTCGAAAAAAATCTACTACTACCTACTAACAAATTGCAGAAGACTAATAATGATATAGTAGAAGAACTCTTTAAACTTGAAATTATCAACATTACAGAAAGAAATATGCTTAAAACTACTAAAGTTTACAAAGAGAAATTTCCTTTGAGAGCAATTTTTCTGTTTTTTAATTCTCCAACTTATGAATTATGTTAATATATTACAAACATATTAAAAACAATCACTGAGGGTTATTTTAAAAAATATAATATTTATAATAATATGTTTATACCTTTTATAAACGTTTTGCTGTGAGTTCTTTATTGCAAAATAAATAACACCAGTTTTTAGAGTTTTTTAAATTAATAGCAAGTTTATTTACTTTAACTGCACAAAGTTGACACTACAGAACAATTTACTTACGATACACGTCTTTACTTCACGCGGTTTAATTTTACACTGACTGACTATCCACTCAGACGCTGCCCTTTTTATATATGTCCATTAAAAGTCTAGAAAATTTAAGAATCTTCTACTCCCTTTGTATCACATTTTGTTGTTGTATGTTGTTTATTCAATGTATAGGCATGTTTGTATGTATGTTTGTATGTATGTATGACTGTGTGTATTTTTGTTTTTGTGTTTTTTGTTTTTGTTTTGATACTGATAAAGTTTCTTCTTGGAATTAATTTTAAGATATTTGTTGTTGTCTCGTGTAGATAAGTTTTCTTAGAAAACTACGCAGATGGTAAACAGCATATCAAATTGTTGTTTGTGTGTTTAAAATTTTTACGCAGCTTGTAACTAGAAATTTTGTTGTTGCCTTGCATGCCACGCAGTTCGTAAAAAACATACCCAGTAGTTTTTTTTATTGCAAGATTTCGATGTAGTTCCATTTTTCCTAGTATTACTGTTGATATGGTAATTAATACAATCGAAGAAAAATGGAATGTTTAAAAAATGTTTATTTTTACGTGTTCTCAAGTTTTGTATAGAAGATAATAGATATTCAGTATAATGATATAATATATCCAGCATATCCGATAGATTCTAAAACTTCTCCAAATCTGGCAAAGATAGTTATGGAGAAATTATGTTAGATAATGTTATTGCAATTAAAACTTCCATATTTAGATACCTTAATAGTAAGAAGAAATTAAAAATTATTTATAGATTGGTTCCAAAAAACTTCTGCTTCAGGTAGAATTAAAAAACAAAATAAAATAATTATCATTTGATAGAAAAAATTTTACAAATAAGTGACAACAAATTCTATAGGAAGAATAAAGAAAAGAATCAGATCAAAAATACAGGAATAATGCTAATTAATTTAGTAAAAATCAGGATCTTTATTTTATTTTAACTTTACAAATGTTTAAATCTATAAAATAACTATAAACGTCAGTATATGTTGGAAATGTTCCAAATAATTAAAGTACCATTAACAGAAAGAATAAATATTGTTGTCATTTCTTTCTGTGGCTATTTGTTCGGTATGAACGACGAGCGCATTCGATGTGACGTCGTCATTCTAAAGCCCTGTTCAAAGCTGTACTGGCAAGCCAATGGTCGGGTTAAGTAGTTATTTTATTAAGCTCGTATCTACTCATGTAGGTAAAATGCCCGCCACGGCGCTAATTATTATTATTACCAAGGTACGTGTGTCCGTCTGAGGGTGTTTTTGTTTGTAAGAGTCTATGAGTAGTTTTAGTTGTGTGGAAATTATGTCTAAGGTTATGGTTACCTGTTCGTTTATAACGTCACCAGGATGTAGTTACGTTCATCTTTAATAAACTTTAAAGCAAATGCCGAAAATGCTGCACAAAATTGTAGACATTTTGTACATAAAATAATAAAACAAAAGTCTATATCTATCTTATATTAATAATTAATACTTTATTTTTTTAACGTTTTTATCATTAAAATTTATGTGTGAATGCATGTGTAAAACAATTTTGTTTCTCAGTTTATTATTTTTAAAATTTTTATTTATTTGAAAACTTTTTAGTTTTGTTTATGTATAGTTAAAATATTTTTTTAATTTGTGTTTTTTTTGTTTTGTCTCTGTAGGTTTTGCTGTTTTGAAAACAAAATATTTTTTAGTATTGTGAATGGTTCTGTTAAAACTATTTTTCATTTATTTATTGATTTGTATAATTGTTTATACACTTTTCTGTTCTTTAAAATGCCAGTTAATGGAGTGGTGAAATATCGAAAACAAAAATAAAAATTTGTTTTAAATATAGGAATCTTCTTCTTAAAAAAGGTTATTTATAATATATTAGTTACTACTATTCATATTTAACTAAAATTAAAGAAATTATTCAAAGAAATACTTTAATTGTTAAATGTGTATAATTTCCTTAACATCATAAAAACTATAATTTTTTAATACATTAATGAACGACAATTTTGTATATTTAGTCAAGAACCTATTAAATTTACCATCAACTTGTATATTAAATGTATTTATCTATCATAACCAGTGCTGTGATAGTACAAAACATACTTCTGCGTTTCATATGCGGGTGTATGCTAACATTAGTAAGCAAGCTGCAAATAGTAATTATTACATATAATTTATTAAATTAATAAATAAACAAAATATGTGTTAAGATAAAAAAAAATAATAACACTTACTGAAACTCTCTTCACCACCCAGGACAAGCGGAATGCGAAGACATCGTTGTAAATCCACTAAAGTTTTTATAATAATTGTCCACAAACTTATAGGACCTAGTTTTGTGATGTCGAATGGATTTCTGATGGCTCCTGTATTATATTTACTATAAATAGTAAAATTTATGGAAATATACTTTTAATTTTATTATATTATACTGTTATACTATTATACTATTATACTGTTCTTAATGGTTTAAAAATAAGTTTATGTACCCCAAAATCTTGTCTGACATGGTAAATTGTAATAAAAAAGCACTGATTCTTGTTGCGACTGTGTTAAAATCATTTCTGCTATTATAACTTAAAAGATAAAAAGATTTCTATAAAATATTGTAATATCTTTAAAATTTGTAACAATCATATTTTAAAACTAAAATTGTAAATAAAAGTACTTGTCTTTTTTTGGACATTTATTTTTGTTTGTTGTTCTGCATCGGGAAAAACTAAAAAAATGAAAAACAACAATATACAGAAAACATAAATATCACTATAAAATTGTAAATGATATTCTACTCTTCTAGTCTTATATTGAGTAAAGCAATCCTCTTTCAAAAATAGTGCAATGATACTAAAGACTCTTTTGTTTATATTTTGAAACAATTTGACGATACGTGAGCATGCAATTTTTCGTAACTGTTTTTAAATTCATTCATTATTGTAATATTTCTATTTTGAATTCTTTTTTATAATCACTCTCATCTTGTAGTATGTTGTGCTATCGAAATTGGGAAGTGCCCTTTGATTGCACAGTGAGCTGTCAATGTTATTTTTTGTCCACAGTACATTTACACGTGCTGGCAATCTTGTTATTAATTACAATTTAGTAGTTCCAATATATATTTCGGTACATAAATTTGATTTATCTATTTTTAATTTTCTATTTGAGAAAATGATATTTAATGTTTTGTTTTTTTTTGCAATGTTAATTTTTTCCCTGTCATATAGGGTTTTTCAACATGACATTTGTTTTTAAATTGTGGCAACAGCAACAACATTTGGTATTTGGTTTTTCGACGAATTCGTAGTATTGTTGCAATTGTTACTATGATTTCAATTTCGCAAGAAAATCTCGTTAAAATTATTAAATTCCAGTACGAAAATGGTGGTTTTTTTAAGGTTACATTTCGTAAAATTCTGGCACTGCTATTAAGAATTTGGTTGTTATGTTTGAGTCGGCAGGGTCGATACAAAAAAGTGCGAATACCAATGCATGATCGACCGGGTCGCTCAAATGGACGTTTTAAAAAATTGGAGTTATCCAAAAACACCACATGGCGAATTTTGCGTAGGGGTTTGACTTTGAAGCCTTACAAGGTGCAACGGGTGCAGGAATTGTAGCCAACCGACCATTCATATTTATTCGCGCAATTCATTCAGGAACAACCGGCTGGTTTTTAAAAAAAAAATCATTTTTTCAGCCTATTTTTACTTGTCAACAAGCAAAATTGCTGCATTTGGGTTTCTGAAAAACCTAGAGCGATTATTGAGAAGCATGCTCAATGTGCCACTGTATAGTGCACTATGTGATCTGGAAGCGTGGTGGGGACGAGATGCTAACAACTCAATTTTGGCCTATTATTGATGACGTAGATATCACTGATATGTGGTTTCACTTTCCATTCATTATTGCCGCACTCGTAATACACTAAAAGTTTTAATTATAATAATCAAAATTAATAAATATCTTTTTTCTTTTTTTAGATCTTTTTTTATATATTTTTTCTTTTTCAATATTTCGCTTTCCTTTGGAAAGCTTCTTCAGGAAAAAATATATAAAAAAAGATCTAAAAAAAGAAAAAAGATATTTATTAAAGATAAAAAAGATCGTTTAAAAAACTATAAAAATAATCAAAATTTTTTATTTTAAGAAACAAACTTCTTGTTGGAAACCCCGTTATATGTGAGAACCGCTTAAAACATAAATATAAGCATCAGAAATAAATTAATTCAAGTTGAAACGTCGTTGAGTCAAGATAATAAATAATAAAGCATCTTTTAAGGCGTTACAATGACGAAGTTACCATCGTATTTATTTTGTGTGTATTTAAAGTAAATAAATCGTTTAATTTTATTTAAAAATTTAAAGTGCTGTGTTGTTATCTTGCAATAAAAGAACTCAAAATAACAAAACGTAACAATTTTAACTTTGTCCAAATCTAACATTCATAAAAAACTTAAGGTTTTAAATATAAAATATGTGGCGAAAAATAAAGAAAAACACCCAAGACACAAATAAATAACAAAAATAATGTACCACTGCAAAGTAATTTGATTTAATAACATTAAACATCCTTATCTTGTTTTAAATTATATGAATGTTCTATTCAATTATAGCATAATATTCCATAATGATTGAGGAAAGTAGGAAATAAATTACTGGGTTTCTCTTCTTCGCCATTATTTTTTTACTACAATTATGGTGGAAATTTTACAAGTACGTATGTGAAAGAGAAAGGGAACAAAATAAATGCAGACTCGTAGTAAAACTTTTATTTTTGTGTTGTTATTTGCTTTTAGTTTTCATATATACATACAAAAGTACATACCA
Organism: Trichopoda pennipes; assembly: GCA_030448955.1. Classification (NCBI taxonomy): domain Eukaryota; kingdom Metazoa; phylum Arthropoda; class Insecta; order Diptera; family Tachinidae; genus Trichopoda; species Trichopoda pennipes. The sequence goes on along the minus strand of JASKUP010000109.1, from coordinate 406,363 downwards.
GGTTGCCAACCTGTCAGATAATGAAATCTTTCTATTAGGGTTTAAGATAAGCTTAAAATTGCCAAATCGCTTAAAATATTAGAAATTACGAAAAAATTTTTTAAAATAAGAATCTTGTAGTAAAAAATTCTTATAGTTTAAAAATGTGGCTAAATCTTCTGGCTAGATAGTATTGAGCCATTTGTTTATAGTTAGATGAAAAAAAAAAAATTCGGTGGATCTAGTTGAAAAATAGCTAAAATGGCAATCTTTATACAAGTGTAAACATATTTACAGCAATTACTGTTTTTATGTGTTTTTTGAGAACTTAGTTATCGTTTGTGGCATGAATGATAATATAAACCTACAACTGAGCGTATGAAGTAAATTGAAATAAATATATTAAATGCCACATCATACATTTACGTGTTAAAAATTTTTTTCTTAACAGATAGTGTCCAAAACTGCCTAAAGAGTAAAATATTAAAATTAGCGAATAAAGGTTTTAGTAAATTAAACATTCTGTGGCCAAATTCGTTCTCTAAAAAGCCCAAAATTAATAAAAACAACAATAAATAAAATATTTTATGTAGTTATGTATAACTTATTATCATTAAACAACTGCATTCCACATGGCGTAATTGCAATAAACATAAATGTTGTTAAAGTTGTCCTCGTATTTTTAGCAAAAGAACTTTAAAAGACAACTTTTCGTACGTTCCTTTTACACACTAGCAGCTACAAAACAATAATCGCTAACATTTATATCCTACATATATGGCCTTCCATGAGAATTTGTTCATCGAAATCTGTTTTTTAATTTTTAGTTAAAGTTTGCCTTTGCAAGTGTAAGTTTACAGTTTTTTTATCTACTCCTTTATCCAAAAACGCTTGACGCTTGTGCCAGTACAATCAACTTCTTTTATGTTATTAAAAAGGGCTTAATAATACTACAGGTTTTTTGATAATTTTTGTAGGTTTTTAATTGACCTTTTTTATCTTTAATAAATATCTCTTATTCTTTTTTACGGTCTTTTTAAATTAAATTAACAATATATATTTTTTTCTTTTCGATATTTCGCTATCCTATGGAAAGGTTCTTCAGGAAAAAAATTTTTTGTTTTTGAAAACAAAAATTATTAACATATTGAAAAAATTTTCAAAACATTTGACAAAAACATATAAAATATTTTTTCATACATACTGGAGAGCCCATGCTGGAGAGCCCATAGGGAGGCCCTCCTTCTGTTGATATATCCTATTATCAAATTGAAAATACCTATTGTCTTCAATGCAAAACTTAAGAATACGAAAAAATAATTCCTTCTCAATATTCGTATTTTGTTCTATTATCTGCCATTTTTCCTCTATAATACTTAAAGCTAAACCTACAGAAATACTTGGAAAAAGTGAAACTACATCAAGTGAAAACAATCTATCATTATCTTGTATATTTATTTTCTTGGTTTTGTCCTTAAATTCCAATGAATTTCTAATATTATATATTGATTGTCCTATTATCACCTTAAGAATATTCGTTATATACTTGCATAGTCCGTAGGCCGGGGAATTAATGCAAGAGCAAATAGGCCTTACAGGTTTTTATAATATTGTTACGAATATGTCTTGCTTAAGTTTTAAAATAAAATAATTAAGCAATACAGCAAACTACTGGTTACAAACTGTGAAGAAGTTTATACACACACAACTACAATTGGATATGCTGTTTACCATCTAAACGCGCAAGACAAAAACTAATTTGAAACAACAAACATACATGTTGTTTACCATCTGCGTAGTTTTCTAAGAAACCCTTTTTTACAAATAACAACAACAAATGTTTTGAAATAAATCTCAAGCAAAAACCTTATCAGCATAAAAACAAAAACAACTATACGCAGTGACATACAGGCGCCTATACATCGAATAAACAGCATACAACAAAAAAAATGCGATACAAAGGGAGTAGAAGATTCTTAAATCTTCTAGATTCTAATTGGACAAGTATAAATAGGGGAAGCGTCTGAGTTGATAATCAGTCAGTGTAAAATTAAACGTCATCTGGTAAAGGCGTGCATCATAAGTAAATTGTACAGTAGTGTCAGCTTTGTGTAGTTAAAGTAAATAAAATTGTTATTAATTTAAAACTCTTAAAACTGGTGTTTTAAAACTGGTGTTTTATTTTGCAATAAAGAACTCACAACAAAACGTTTATAAAAGGCATAAACGTAACAATATATTTTGCATTCTTTCTTCTGCAAAATTGCATTGAAATGGAGTAAAGAAGTAATTTTTTTTAATTTGTGTATAATTTTGCGTGGAAACTCCCATATGCAACCTAACCAGTATAAAATTAAAAAAAACTGAATCGCTTTATACGTTCTTCACAAAAGAGAAAACACTTGGCTTAGAAAGCACTAAAATTTTTACATTATAAACGAAAAAATATATATACGTGGAGAACGAAGTGTATAACTTAAAAGAGAAAATTATAATTTTTCATACAATTTGCACTGCCACTGGAAAAAAAATAAATTGTTATGCCACTGTGCGCATAAATACTTTCTGCGAGTGTATGACTGCAAATATATTTTCAAATCCAAAATTGTTCTACTTGCCGTCAACATTTTGCACGAATGTATTTAAGGCATTTGCGTTTAAGTATTTTCCAGTACAATTATTTTTAAAAGCACAGTTTTTTTATTTAGATTTATAGAGTGTGTCGACAATAGCTACACAAAAATAAAATTTTTTTTAAGAATTTTTAATTTGTTGTTTACAGCTGCGCCCAAGTCATTAGCTAGAGAAATAAACGATTATAAGATAAATTTTATATTGTGGGAACCATTTTTTAGCAGTCGCTATTTTAAAGAATAGATAAATGATTACAAAGTGAATAAAATCAAATTGAGGATAGTGAGATATCTGGCCGTTTAAATTCAGCAAGTGTTTCCTGTATCTAGTTTTTCTTAGGATATATACGAAGCTAGAATGATGAACTTAACCGTCACCTTTTGTATTTCGCTTCTCTGCTGACAAAATTTGAAAATTTTGTAGTTAATTCATATTTTTTGTGTTTGATGGTCATTGCTAGAGAACGCATAAAGTGAGTAGAAAATCGTGAAAGGAGTATTTCTCATTCTCACTATTCAAATTTTTTTCTTAAAGAAGCATCACCAAAGGCTAAGTTTGGTAAGCAACATAGAAACTCTACAGCAATATTTTCAAGGGGAAAGAATTGGATTAATGAATTTCATTGCGGCAGTATAACTAAATAAACTAACCGATTTTGTTGGATACGACTTAGACGGCAGAGTATTTTATGTTTCAAAATTAAAGAAGTAGCGGGAAAAGATTTGATTTCAACGAAGACATCAAATCACAAACAAATGCGTATTTGAATAACCTCGACGAAGTTTATTTTTGGAAGGGTCGAAGAATTGGAGATACGTTGGACAAAGTGGGTAAAGTTCAGAGACGGCTAAGTTTAAACTAAAACGCTTATATACTAGTATCTTTAATTTTTAGTATTAAATAGGTCATTTACCGATCTTCTAACTTTATCCCTAAACATTGCCGGCTATAAAAATGCTGACTATAAAAACTTTGATCAAGATGAAGTGGTTAATAAATCAGACGATTGTAGATTTTAAGAATTTTAATTTTTAAAATAAAATTATTTAAAAGGATTTAAACGATTAACTTATTTCTTGTTTTCTTATTCTCCATCAAAATTGCTTTTACCTTAACATTAGACAATAATACAAAAAGCGAAACAAAATTAAATTTTAGATTAAAAGGTGTTCCAATAGGGGCATAACGCATATAGTTGTAGATATGCATTTGGTATGGAGAAATAGGTCGTTATATAAATAAGTATGAAAGATAATTTAATAATTAAGGGTGCGGAGCACGTGAGTTTAAAGAATACTTGAAATTCGCAAATATTATGTTCTGATATGGCTGCTATAAGACGAATACAAAACATATAAAATAAAATGAAAGGTATCCTGAGTGTATTATGAATTATACATATATTTTTTGAACTGTAATGGGCTGAGATTAAGAATCTGATCAATTATATTGTCAGAATAGTAAGAATATTTCCACAAGGCCTTATTTTTAATTTACCCAAAGAAAATACTACTACGAGTATATCCACTGTAACCAGTTTACGAAATAAAATTAATAATTACAGTGCGAATAATACATGCTACATGTTTAGTATAACTAGCACTTGAAGGACTTATAATGAAGTGCTCTCAGGTTTTAAGATTTTTCATTACTACCACTCGTCATACCTTCAATACGCACTAGTAAGGTAATTTTCGATAATATAATTTTTGCTGTTAATATTTTAAAATATTTGTCAAAGGTTTTGAGCAGGCTTAAACTAAATGTACATATATTTTGTTACTTAGAATGTTTAATTTAATTTGTCGGATATTAAATAAAAAAATCAGATGTTAACATTAATTTTTCTTTACACTTGCAGTTGGTTGGGAAGATTATTTACTTAATAAAAACAAATTTATTTTTGTTGTTTTTGAATTTTGCTGATATTAATAATATAGTACTAGTAACATTATTGTGTCATAGGTAGCATTGGTTGAGGAATTATATTTTTTGTACCGAAAGGATAAATAGTTCCTAGTACATACAAACATAAATTTTAATGGCCAAACCTCACAAAAAATTAAAGTATTGATTATTAATGTTAGATAGATCCAGAGTTTTATAGTTTTATGCTTTAAATATCTGTAATTTTGTGTAGCAATTTCGGTATATGCTTTAAAGTTAACTGTTTTTGATGGTACTTTAGTTATTTGTAACATTTCCAGCATATACAGACGTTTATTTAAATAATAAGTGGTAAGGAATTCCATAGGAAGAGTACAGAACAGATTAGATAAACTAAAAACTACAATAGCAGGATATCAGTCAAATCAAAAATTCAGGGATAATACTAGTTCACAATAAATGGCATTATCTTCACATTGTGCTAAAGATAAACACTACCCTAAGTTTGAAAACGCTGAAATTTTAAATTTAGCGAACAACTATTAACATCGGTTTATGCTACAAATCTTACGAAAAATTAGAGTACGAGCAACAAAACGAATAAACTTTAATGAAGATACGAGAAATGATGCACATAATTATAGACATTGGGGTTCCTTTAACTATAAAACAAAACTCTGTATCCTTGCGCTTAAAGGAAAACGTATTTATAATAAATTGGAAATTGAAAAACTTTAACAGTTTAATGTGTGTAACTTCTCTTAACGGCTTTAACACTATAATTATTCTATACATTAATGAACGACATTGTTAGATATTTGAAGTCAAAAACTTATTGAATTTACCATAAAATTGCATATTAACTATCAAAACCAGTGCTGTGACAGTACTAAACGTACTCATACATACAACTGTATACGCATTAAATTTTCGTCTTTTAATATGTTAGCTATAAATATTAATTAATACATATAATATGTTAAATCAAATAATAAATAAAATGTGTGTTAAAATGAAAATATAATAGCACTTATTAAAACTTTTTCCACCACCCACAGCAAGCGGAATACATAGATTTATCGTTGTAAATCCACTAAAGTTTTTATATTTTATAATTCTCCATGAACTTACAAGAGCCAATTTTATGATGCCGGATGGATTTTGAATGGCGCCGATATAGTACGATTAATAGATAAACTTATGGAATTACAATTTAAATGCTATTCTTAATATTTCATATACTTGTCATGTATGGTGTTAAAGTAAGCTTATATACGCCAAAATCTTGTCTGGAATGCTAAATTACAATTTAAAAAGCATTGACTTTTGCTGCGACTGTGTAAATGCACACAGTGTTAAAATCATATAAAAATCGCATCTGCTATTATTTTTCTAAAAATAAAAAGCTTTCGCTAAAATATTGTAATTTCTTCAAAATTTGTAACAATAAAAATTTTTAATTAAAATTGTAAATAAAATTATTTGTTTTTATTTGGACTAGAAATAAACCCCTTTTAATTAAATAAAACTTTATTCTTGTTTGGTTTTCTTTATCATGAATAAATATAAAAATAAAAAACTACAATATACACAAAAGGTAAATATCACTATAAAAATGCAAAAGAGATTTTTATTAAATATATATTATATTTTTATTTATTATACGTATCCGCGCAATTTTCCGTATTGGAGTATTATTGAAGTGTTACATTTCTATTGTGTATCCTTTTTATAATAATTCTCATCTTGTAATATTGTTGTATAATTGAAATTGATGGCACAGTGGGCTGCCAATACTGTTTTTGTTCCGTAGAACATTAACGTGTTCTATAGTCTGACTTATGTGCAGTCAATCTTGTTCTTAACTTAATCGTTGCAATATATATTGGACCCGTTGCCGTTGCCCGTTTGAGAAAGGAATATTTTTTGTTTTGTCGATTTTTAACACAATATTAAATTTTTCCCTGTCATATATATTTTATTTTACAATTCTCTCCGAAAAACCAGGCCCATGTGTTAAGGATTAAATAAATATAAATTTCTTTATTATAAAGACAAAAACAATCTAACGTTTTTTTTCAACTAGTGCTTATTTCGTGAATGGTAACACTTAACTCATGTTTGATTTGACAGATAATTAGTTTTATCCTTCCGCTGAACGAATATGGTTGTGTATACGCTTGAACAACAACAGAACGTGTGCGAAAATTGTGTATGGATTTCGGAAGAAGAGGAGCACCGTCAGCTCCGTATGTTCGTTATCTTGTGAAAAAAGTGAAAGAAACTGGCATCGTCATCGATAAACCAAGGCGTAAAAAGCCAAAAACAGTGCGTACAATTGAACATTTCAGAGACATCATTAAGACGAATTTTGCCTTGGTATGACGCCATACAAAGTGCAATTGGTTCAGGAGTTTATAGTATTTAAAAAAATAAAATTTATTTGGCGGACCCTTTAATTTTCGGTGGCATTTTTAATAATCTTTCGTGCCATGTTAAACGAATAACTGGTTTTTCGTGATATGTTCCAAATTTTTTGAACGTTTTGCTTGTGGTCATTATTTTGCGCACTCGTTCTGCGAAATTCATTGCAGCAATAAATTTTACGGCTTTCGGGTGGTTAGAAGAAACGTCGATAATAAGCCCTGAGGAAGTTGGTTTCTGATACCAATCTATGGACAATGTGTTTCATTCTTTTTTTTTCACTTTTCGAAAATGTCGGAATAATTAATAATATTTAATAAAACAAAAAATTTTAGAGAAGTGGAATAATACACAGCAATTAGTTTTGAAACTAGTTGTAATATTCAATATTTGAATAAATATCTTTTGTTATTATATATATTATAACGTATAGTAGAAGAGCAGTCAGAAAATTGTATTTTATCCATTATATACAATAAATGTTTCACCACCCACATCGATGAATATTGATATTTTCTAAAAAGATAAAAAACTTATGGAATCAAGTGGTCATTATTTTGTAATGTATATTAATTACAAAAATTTATCATTTTGCATTATGATAAAAATCAATGCTGTAGCGAACGTGCTAATGCTTAGCGTACTATTTTTGTTAAGGACGAAAGGAAATTGAATTTAATTGGGCCAGATATTCTATACTATTAATGAAAACTTATTTTAAGGTTGTGTTTTTTGGAATGCTAAAACTTATTACGTTTAAAGTGACAGAGTTTTAGTTTTTCCTAAAGTAAGTTACAATTTTATACGGATTGCATGGATTCTGCAAAAAGAGCATGTTCCTTCACATAACGTCAAAATTAAAAAAACACTTTATTTCATGTTCACCATATTTAAGTTCACAATATTTTCTTTACATAAATAAAATCGAAAATGTTGCGGGTTAGCTTTACCTCAAAGTTTATGAATCAGGAAGTCAACTCTATCATAACGATTTAACAATTCAAGCCAATAAGGACGCCGAAAGTGTGATTTCCTTGCATTATTTGATGTTACTTTAATTAAAAAGTTTTATTTTAAATTCCTTTAGACAAAGGGCTTAGCGGACAATATTGGAATGTGTAAAATATTATAATATATTTTAAATGGAAAATTTGTTAAATGGTTTTAATCATAGGCATATTAAAAATTATATTAGTTTGTATTTCAGTGAACTATCTCATTTCAAATTACAATCACTTATTATTGGAGGTAAAGCTAGTTACATTAATTTCTTAATGCAACTTGTCAAGGAGCCTTTGCCGTGTGTAAAACTTGGCATCTAACTAAATTTTTAAGTTTATTATAAACAAAAATGTTTAGTTGTGGCTATATGCTTTTAATTTTGATTGCTACGCTTAGAGTTGGAAATAAGCATCTATGTGTACGAAGAAAGGTAAGCAAAACTAAGGTCAGTCTGGAATATTGGCACTTCTTAGCTAGTGAACAATTTTTTTAAATGAGAACCAGCTTTACTAATAATAACCATTTGTTATTTTATTTTAAAATAAATAAATATTTTTACTTTTATACCTTTGATAAACATTTTGTTGTGAATTCTTTATTGCAAGATAAATAACACGAGTTTTTAAAGTTTTTAAATTAATAACAATTTTATTTACTTTAACTACACTACAGAAAAATTTACTTAAAATGCACGTTTTTACTTTACATTAGTTAATTTCACACTGACTGACTATCCACTCAGACGCTGCCCTTTTTATATTTGTCCATTAAAAGTCTAGAAAATTTAAGAATCTTTTACTCCCTTTGTATCACATTTTATTGTTGTATGGTGTTTATTCAATATATAGGCGCCAGTATGTCTATGTGTATTTTTGTTTTTGTTTTTATACTGATAAAGTTTCTTCCTGGAATTTATTTTAAGATATTTGTTGTTGTCTTTTGTAGAAAAGGTTTCTTAGAACACTAAGCAAATGGTAAACAGCATACATGTTTGTTGTTGTCTTGCGCGTATAAAATTTCTACGCATTTAGTAAACAGAAATTTGTTTTTGTCTTGCATGACACGCAGTTAGTAAACAGCATATTAAATTGTTGTTGTTTGCGTTTATAAAATTTCTACGCAGTTTGTAACTAGTAATTTTGTTGTTGTACGATAAATTTTCTTAGCAAGCCATGCAGTTTGTAAACAATATACCCAGTAGTTCGCTTTATTGCTTAATTATTTTATTTTAAAACTTAAGCAAGACACATCCGTAACAATATGTTTGTTTTTGGAAGAATAACTTTAAGATACTGTTGAACCAATTTTTGTTTGTTTATTTTTTGTTAGTAATTTCGGATCACTAAGAAAGTGTTATTTTTGATGATTGTAGAATACTGTTACGAAGATGTTTTGTTTACGTTTTAAAAGAATCTATTTATCAGCAAAGAAGTAATGAAATTACCTATTGTGTCTTTTACAAACTGCGCAGTTTCTTTCAATCGACGGATTCTAATAACGATGATTTAAGGTAGCTATGAACTTTACCATGGCCGTATGTAAAGTTATTGCACCTAAGATTGGTGAGTCTACTTTAAACTTCTTCCTGGAAAGTTAAATAACACTTTATTTTGTAATTTGATTTTATGGCAAAATTAGCATCAAAGACTTTATACGAGCTATTATGTACTCTAAACAATTGTTTGCATCTATAAATGAGTTATTAGAGTCTATTTTTATACCTTCAATTTTCCATAATAATTTGTATAATTTTTTCAAAAATAAATGTAATTTAAGAGGTCATTATTATATCAATACAAAAACAAAACAATTTTTAACCACTTTTAAATTACAAATTTAAAAACCTTTACAATAAAAGACATTATATCGATTTTCTTCACTTTCTGTGTTTATAACAACAAATAAATGTTGGGAAAATGCCATTAAATGAAGCAAAATAAAAATATGAACACTGTGTCATAGCGGTTTAAGAAAATATTTTATCACACTAACCTTTTCAACTTTCACTCTAGCAGTCTAGTGCAATGAACCATAAACAAGCTAACAACGCAAATCATAAAAATAAAAAAATATGAACAAAATTAAGGCCAGGTATAATAACAAAAATCAATTCTTCTTGCTAGGAAACAAGAAAGTATTTTATATGTCTGTTAGGAAACATAGTTATATTTTAAGTTTTATTGTTCCCATTATTATTTTGTGTGTGTGAATGTGTCGGAAATATAAGTACAATTACGTGCATAAACTGCACAGTCATATATTTTTACAAACGATTTTTACCGGAAGTATTATTGCAGGCATTAAATGATATTGAGACAATGTTAGCACGTGCATGTTTTGCTAAAATTTTGTTCTACTTTTTACATATTTTCACCTGACTCATAATTTATATATTGTTTCAATCTGCTTGAAAAATGGAAAAATATCTATCATGTTTTAAGTTTAATTTATGTGTTTGAAATGGATTAAGGTTTTGCAAAGGACGCTTAAAGTATAATAACAAGTATTCAATAGAAAGAAATGCTCTGTGGGCCTGTTTTAATGAAATAAATGATAAAGTGTAGGTCTAAGAAATGTGACAAGCAGACAAGTGCATGATATATATCAAGATAGTAGCGCATGCAATTTAAAATTCATATAATTTTATTTTAGAAGTGATAACTTTGCTATCACTTCGTTTTAAGCACTAGTAAGAGGTTATCGTGGCCGAAATCTTTAGAACATTGACTACTAAGTTGTAATTGAAACTTATCTGCTTTTTTGGTTTTTATATTCACCTTTTTCACAACAAAACGTATTGAAGTATTATTACTCTTCGTTACCACCTATTACCACAGCTGAAACTGTTTGCAACTGAGGTGGCACACTCAACTAAAAATATAATTTTCTATGTATTTCATAAAACTCATTTTCAAAGAGGAAAATATTTTTGTCAAAATCCTTCCGGATTTTCCTTTTGCTATTTAATGAGAAGTTATATTATATATAAAGCTTTGTCAAATTACTGGGTCTACACTAGCTAGGGTTTGCTGTCAATATTAATTTAAAAAGAACGGGAACTTAATACATTTTCAAATAACTTTTTCTAATGCAACTAAAAAGTGAATGCTTTGCAAGAGATGTCGTGAAGATTTGACAACAAAATGTTGGAGTTGTGATTACTTCCTGTTAATTTGTCAGAAAATGAAAGTATGTTAATTACATTTTATATACGCGTCAACGTGAATTCTTCCCCCTCGTGGTGTGTGCTTTTGGGGATAATAGACAGCACCGGTCGCTTAGGCTGGCAGGAGCCTGAAAATAGAAGATTTGGACACTTGAGGTTCTACCAGTGACTTAACAGACTGGTACCACGGGAATCAGTTTGTTAAGCCAGCTGATATGCTATTATATTGCAACGGTATGTCGTAACGCTGGGTGGACATGGAGTTTAGATATTCTCCGGCTCTTAAGTAAGTAGTGGGGGCACAGTGCTGCTCACTGTACTCTTAAAATTGTCAGCTGAGTTGTGTATGCACCTTGGGAGCGTTGGTAGAGAGCCTAAAAGAGAAGCACCCTTCGCTTTTAAAACTCGCAATTAGCAGCATATATTAACCGTTGAGGAGTATTCAGACAAATGACATCAAATTTTAAACAATGCTTATTAGAATTCCGCAGAATTGATTAATTCAGTCAATAGATCATTTTCTTGATCTGCAAAGTTTCCAAAGTTTCGTTATGCTTGAAGCTTACCAGCGTTCTTGAGACAGACTAGTTTAAAAAATGGTTGCGAGATGGTTTATCGCCTTTAAGAAAATCTGTAACTGTAATTTTAGTTTAAATGCTGTTATTTGTTTGGTAACAATTAGTTAAGTAACTTACATTTTTCAGACACATATATAAATATATCATGCATCTTGAAAAAAAATTAAATAAAAACACTACAACAGTTTGAATGGCTATAAAGTGCCTATTGAAATTAAAAGCGCTGCAAACTATAAAAACAGCCTGCGATTATAGCGCTTTTTCAAATAAATATAAATGAATAGAAGCTTTTACTTGAGTGCCAATCTGAGATTATTACTTTGAATGAATTTAAATATATATATATATTTTTTTAAAGAGAAATAGCACTTCAGGCAGCAATGCCTATTTAGTCAAGACAGCACAGCGACCAGTCAATTTTTATTTTTGTAGTGAAAAAAAGCCAAGGTCTTCGTTGGGAATCGAACCTACAACCCCCATACTTACAAGCTAGTACACTACCTACTAGCCTACAGGGGCACCTACAGGGCCTTACCACTGTTCTATATCATTATGTATACTACAGATGACACATTATGTATACCACTGTTCATGAAAAATTATTTGTAATATGGATGGTAGTGATCACCACCCTCCAGTAATAATCATAACATAAAACTGCAGAGACTTTTATCAAACGAATGCCAGACCATTAAAATACAAACTAGAATTTTTGCCAGGGTCACTGTTCCACACACTTTCTTAAAATCAAAAATGCTCTCTATTTACACATGTAAATATACCGCAAACAAGTGGATTATCACATTTATAGGTCCTACTGTTGTTATTTCTTTCCGTCCTTTCTGGCTGTTGTTCTTTTGGTGTAAACGCGAGCGCTTTCGACGTGAAAACATCATTATCAAGCCGTGATATCATTCGTAGTGGTGAGTCAGCGTTCGCGTTAAGGTAGTTCTGTTTTTAAGGTCGTACCTATCCATTTACTGGCGGAAAAAAATATGAACTTTATAGTTCCTACACTGTGTGTTCTATTCCATTCCATTCTCGTACGTATTACAGTAGAAAAGCAAAATTTTTGGTATGCTTTTCAAGGAACTAGAAGTGATGATATAAATAAAGTACAATGAAAGTTGAGAAGAAACTTGAAAAATGGCAAAGCCACGTGAAAAAATTCAACATAAACCTAACATATTAACCTAAAAGTAATTGGGAACAATAGATAATAAATCTTTCAAGACGCAAAAATAAATAAAGTTTTAAGATGACTTGCTGATATCTTCCACTGGCATCACCAAGTGCTTCGCAAAAGACTGGCGTAATTTATCTGAAGCCATAAAGGTACATAGTATTGGTGCTTTTCATACAAATAGTCACCAATATTTTAGACATAACTGGATTTCCGTAAACTGCAGACGGAGTCAACACTTGCTGTAATAAAATTTTATTTGAAGAAGTAAAAAAAATCAAACACACAAGATTTTACCAACTTTAATCTCTTATTACTTGTGTGCAAAATTTCGCCTGATATAATATTTTGGCAATCCCTATACTTGTGAAATAAACACTATCTCGATCCTGGTCAGTTAAAAATTATCTTCACCACCTTTTTTCAATATTTTTAAGATTGTATCAGACTATTGAACATTTTAAAAATATAGAAATTTCATTAAAATTTCATGCCAAATGAATAATATACATTAGTAATATACTGACCCTGATGGCCTTTTTTACAAATCGTCGCATAAAACGTTTGACAATATTATTTGCTTTATGCAAATATCGAACAATAAAATTATGTTTGGAATACGGACATTTTAAAATTTATATTATTATTTTTATATTTTCAACAGAAAATTTATTGCGAATATGTGTGATTATATTTGCAGGTGATTGTAGTAGCATAACTATTAAAACAAAGCACAATGTTAGCAAAAATGTATTACTTTTCATAATTTTGAATTTCATTTTTACATAACAAAATTATTTATGGGCTTGGGAAATTGCAAATTTCAACAACAACAAAATTCTATCTGTAGAGAAGAGATTAAATTTCTAATCAAAAATGCATGGTTTAATTAGTGAGAAAAAAAAATTAATAAATGTGAAACTATATATGTCTGTTTGGTGCATAATATGAAAAATAGATAAAAGATTTATTGGATTATTAACAGTAAGGAAGTTCATTTATTACATATTTGTTCAATTCCTTGAGTAGACAAAGTTTTCTCGGTTTTGACAGCTGTTTTCACAATGTTGTTGGAACGGTGCTATGTAAACTTCAAATAAAATATATGCTAAAATGCTCATTGTTAAGGAGAAATTAAGATGAAAAAATATGCAATTTTATTTTTTGGAATCATTTTTAATTTAATTTACGTTAATATGTGCTAGACTCCTTTAATAAATATTTTATGAGAATATCATAAAATATTATTCAACCCAAAAAAACAATACATATTTGAAATGTATTACTGCGGGGGAGAGCATTTCCATATGGCCATTTAACTACTGCTAATACAGCTCATCAGAGAATTTTACCCAAACTGAATAAATGATTTAAAATAAATGAGAATTCTTATTTAAACAATACAGCAAACAACAAAAGTCAAGTTCGATGTCAAATAAATTCAAACTAAAATTCGATTGGAGCAACAGCAAATATTACAACAGCTAATGAAATTTCATGCGACAGTGGGAATAAAGATTTATATTCGAAAGAATGCCGAGGTTTTCATGGAAAGAAATGTTAAATTCATGCATCCATTGTTGTCTTGTTGTAATTTTTTTTCTTTGAAGATAATTGACATTAACACTGTTCATAATTATTGCTACGAAGATGCTCAGTTTAAGCCATCTATAGTAAATGCCACGAATTAGAGTCTTGTAGTAAAATCTGGAACCTCTCAAAACGGTACATAAAGGCTTCCTGCCTTGCGCAAAAACTCAGTCTAATATTGAACATGATCAAGTAGAGAAACAAAGTTTATACAGCTGCTCACATCAGCTGACGTGGCAAGATAACCATCGTGTATTTTTGTGTGTAAACGCGAATAAGTATATAAGCTCAACCAAATAAATCATCTAATTTAATTTTAAACTCTGAATAAAAGAACTTAGTAAAGTAAATGCTTATTGATAATGAAAACGTAACATAACATAAATGGAATTAACGTAATAATATATTTTGTGTTGTTGATTTCATAAGCTTTAGCTAATCAGGCCTAATATATTTGTGCCAATAAATAATAATATATTGTTGCGGATGTGTCTTGCTTATGTTTTAAATGGAAATTAAGCAATAAAGCGAACTACTGGTAATTTCTAGTTACAAACTGCGTAGAAATTTTATACACGCAAACAACAACAATTTGATATGTTGTTTACTAACTGCGTGGCATGCAAGACAAAAACAAACATGTACTGTTTACCATCTCGGTAGTTTTCTAAGAAACCTTTTCTATACGAGACAACAACAAATATCTTAAAATAAATTCCAAGAGGAAACTTTATCAGTATAAAAACAAAAACAAAAATACACACAGACATACAGGCGCATATACATTGAATAAACAACAAAATGTGATACAAAGGGAGTAGAAGATTCTTAAATTTTCTAGACTTTTAATTGAACAAATATAAAAGGGCATCGTCTGAGTGGATAGTCAGTCAGTGTGAAATTAAGCCTCTTGAAGTAAAGACGTGCATCTTAAGTAAATTTTTCTGTAGTGTCAACTTTGTGTAGTTAAAGTAAATAAAATTTTAACTGAAAAACATTTTTTTTCAGTAACTGAAATATTTGACTGAATATTTGATTCTGTCTTCTATCATTAGAGCGCAAGAATAGCTTAAAGTTGTAAATTGGTGGATTTAAACTTAAATATATTCTATAATTTAAAAAATTACATTTTAAAAAGATCATTTAAATTAGCACATCACATTATTGATAAGTTATAAGCTATTGGCCGACACACCTTAGTTCCTAGGAACTATTAGTTTGGGTAACTACGTGTAGTTATTTGTTAAGCTTATTTTATTACAGTATAAAACGGAACCTTAAGTTAGTATAGCAGTAATAAATAAGTTAGTGATTTGTTATTTTAATTTCTATATTGCTACTTTATATAAAAAAAATGATTTACAGCACTATACTTTTATATACTTACTAGCTGACCTGGTCAGCGTTGCTGGCTCTAAGCCAACATTAGTATTGTATTACCACACCATTTAAATTAAGCTTTTAACAAAATTTACGGCATTTAAATAAAAATCCATGGAATACCTTTCATAAAGTTTTTTTTACCGAGTAACTTAGATGTGGTGTAGATATGGTCTCAATCAAAAATGAAACGCAAGGCAAGGTATTGAAGACAAATTGGAAATTAAATTTATTTATTTTTTCATCTTAAGGCCAGCGGATAAAAAACATTTTTTGTTTTTTTATTTGGTGTAAAAAGGGATACATTTTTTGGCGTGCCAACTCAGGGTCAAGCCACATACTACTGGCCGTGTGAACAACATGAATTTTCCATAATTAAGCCGCCAATAATCAACGATTCGTCTTGTGCTATGTTGATGGTAATAGCAAAGGCAAGACGCAAAGTGAAGAGCCGCTTGAATTGGAATGGTAAATCGTTGGAAATCATCGGAATTCGTGGAATAAGTACGTCTTCGCTTTTGAATGTGTCACACCGAAAACTCGGATTTTTGAACGCAACATTTCGAACGTTTCAAAATTTTGATATTGGATCATTATTATCATAGGTTTTTTGTAAATATCAAAGTTTTTGGTAAAAGTCTTCGGAACTACATAACCGAGTTAAGAGTTTGACATCTCGTGAAAAATATGACAATGGCTTTCAAACAAAATAAGCAAAAAAAATTAATATATGTTATTGGTGGTGCAATATGAAAATTGGATTTTGCCACGCCCCTCCGCCCGCAGACGGAAATTAAAAAATCAGACTTAACAGTGTCACCCACCTTAAAATTTCTGAAGGAATTTTATCAAAATCGGCCCAGCCATACATACATACATCCTATTTTATATATACAGATTTATTCAATTATGATCTTAAGCTTTTCTCTGCATCTGCCTAACGGTTTGTTAAGAAGGTATTAAAATATTTTATTTGCTTCTATTCGAATTAAATATATATGTTTTTCTTCAGTTAAAAATATCCTGCGGCTTTATTTTATTGAAATTTGTTGATATCAATCGAATTAAAATGTTGTTCGTTTTATAAAACTGAAAATTACATAAAATTCGCAAATATATATTTTTGTGAAATAGGTTAACAATAAATGTGTATGTGTATGTAAATGGGATGTAAATATAAATTAATATATTAAAAATTCATGACTCTTTTAAATTCTCTGGGCAATAAAATATCATGTGTGACGAGTTGAATTTTTTAATATTCAGATCATCAATAATATATCATAGAGTTAAAGAACATTTATTTAAAGAGGTTGAATAAACATTTTGAAAATTATTTGGTATGGGATATATATTAAGATGGTAAAACAAGTTAATAAAAACCTTGCGAAAAAAAAAATAAATTGAAGAGTATCGCATCCTT
Organism: Trichopoda pennipes; assembly: GCA_030448955.1. Classification (NCBI taxonomy): domain Eukaryota; kingdom Metazoa; phylum Arthropoda; class Insecta; order Diptera; family Tachinidae; genus Trichopoda; species Trichopoda pennipes. Next base: position 389,117 of record JASKUP010000109.1, on the reverse strand, counting down.
AAAAAGTTTTTGTGGAGGTTTTGTTCACAAAAATTTTCAATTAAAAAGAAAATAAGGAGGAAAAACAATATTTATTAAGCGATACGGCATTAATTTCAGAACCTCATAATTATAACACCGTATCGAGAAAACTAGTTTTCATTTTCCGTACTTATTTCCTTTTGTTGGAACTTTCAGAGAGTAATGCTTTTCAGGAATAAACTCTTACTACCTTTGAATTGGTTATATTAATAAAGAAAACAACAAATCAGAATTGCCGGAAAACACTCAAGGATATACATTTCAAGAAAGAAAGACAAATAAATCTCTAATTTGCACCGGTAATGGACGATGTTGTACAATATTAGAACCCGCCTAATGCATATTATAACAGCAAAAAAGTCAGCTATTTTCCATGGTATCAACTTACGTTTGAATATGAAAGTGTATAATAAGCAAACCCAAAGGACGAAATGAAAAACAAAATTAGCTAACCAACGAAGATGTCCGAAGATTACTTGGAATTTGGAAGTATGCTGCTAGGCTGAGATGGTATAGCAAATTCTGCCCAAATAGGCTGTTAACTATGCGCAACACTTCGACGAAACGAGTGTCGTCAATTGTCTGTCTATTTTCAGAAATTACTAGTTTAATTTTACGGGATTTATTGAGGAATCGGAACAATATTACGAAAGATTTGGGTGGGGAAATTTGAGGTTAGGAAGTAAATTGTTTGTTAAATAATTAAATGTCAACAATCGAGCTGGCACACTTTAACATTTAATTAATAAAAAGGTAGGAAAATTTAAGCATGGAATGTTATATTCTTGAACAAAAAATTTTAATTGTAAAAATTCACTATAAATATGGAAAATTTCACTGTATTACTTTGTAAAATTCGAGCAAGTTTTTCTTGTAATCAGGGCTTTTCTCAGACCACTGTGCGTAATATTATCGCTTAAGGTATTGCTGCTGGCAATAGACATTATGTTTGTAGTGGCCGTAGTAATGCAAACATAGCCGATGTACAGCAGAGTTTTGAAAATGAGCCTGGAATATCAACTCGTAGATGTTTTTAATAATTGGATACCAGTAGAACCACTTTGCGTAAAGATTTTGTTATTTACGCTTATATAGTGATAAACATTCAAGAATTTGAGCCCACCGACCATTGTTTACGAACGTTTGTAAATTGGCTGTTTGCAAACAATTTTTGAAGATATTAACATTTTTAGTGATGAGACTCACTTTCAAGTAGGCGGTTATCGCTTATTGGGCTCACGAAATCCATAAACAGTAATCGTAATACCCTTTATCCAAAAAAAGTGATCGCATGATACGGTTTGTAGTCAAATGGCATTATCGGTCAGTATTTTTTCGAAAGTGAGCAAGAAAACGCCGTCACCATGAACTCTTTACGCTGGCAAACCCTAATAATCAATTTTCTGTGGCCAAATTAGCCAATGTTTTGATCAATTGACCTTTGGCTTCAGCAAAGCGGTAATTCAGTTATTGCATGAGAAATTTACCGGTAGCATAATAATTCGTTTAATGCTGGCAATTGATCGCATCCTTCTTGTGATTTAACATCGCTTGATTATTTTCTCTACGACCATTTGAAAGACCGGGTTTGCATTTATAGTAAAAGAATATTGCTTATTTAGATTCTGGTGATTTAAGCATTTTAATAATAGGAATGAATTTAATATCACGCACATATCAGCAACTAAGTTTATTTTTATGACAGCGGTAAAAATTTTTAATAATTTTATTACCACATTCGTTCCAATCATTTTGTAAATTAATCAAAGTTATGAATTTTTCAGTATCAAATTTAACTTGTCAGACTTTGTTGGCGTACACTGCCATCATATTTGGCACAGCTGGTAATTTTGTTAAGAAACGTAATGAACTTAATTTGCGTATTCTCAATATTTATTTTCGCTATCATATTGACATTGTTATCACAGTTTAAAGAGTCCTTTATTTCTTTCTATAATTTTTGAGCAATTTTTTACAAAAATTTATTTATTTGTCACTTCGGTACAATTTTTAAGTAAAGTCTGTAAGGAAAGTGGTTTTCAATTTAATTTTATATAGCTGTGAGAAAATTTAGAAAATTGTTAGGGTTTTATCGCTGCTAGTTATTGAAAATTATTGAAAAGATCTTTATATTTTAAGTTATAGTAAACATAGCTTTCTTTTTTTGGAAATGAAAAGTATTTTTTATAGAGATATAGAATTTTGAAATGAAATAACACAAAGATCACTTTTTTTAAATTGACATGAAATATATTTTGCTCAAAAGATAATATACTGGGTTTATAATAGAAATATGACTTCTGGATGGTTGGTACGCACTCTAAACTGGAGGTCCAGTTTTCGTAATGCTTTCCAATATTCTCCTTTAAGTGGTCAACCGTTTTGGGCTTATAGGCGTAGAAGAAAATCGTCTAGCGGAGATAAATGCCACCATCTGGAGATCAATTCAAGGGCCCGATATGTGATGCTATGTGGATAATAAACGTTTCGTTTAATTAGTCAGTTGTAGCATATTGCACCATCTTATCGAAACTACAGCTACTGCACATTACGATTGTTCAATTGATGAACGAAAATGTCACTACTCATGGCTAAATAGCGGTCAACATTAAATGCAACATTTTTACCAGCATCGATTTTTAAGAAGTGCGGACCATTGATTCTACCAATCCACAAAGCATACCAAAAGGTCAGTTTTTGTAAATGTAACAGTATTTTAACATACACTACAGGATTATTATCAAAATATGGAAGTTTTGTTTATTGACGTATCCATTTAGGAGTTCATGGAATCAATTGACAAGACGTTTGTTTTTCAATCGTGGCAACATCAACAATATGATAGTTTTGACATTTACTTTTTTGAAGTGTTCGTAGTAGATGCATTGGCAATTGTTACATTGAATTCAATTCGCACGAAAATCGCATAAAAATAATTAAAATCCACTATGAAAATAGGGGTTGTGTTAAAGTTACATTTCGTAAAATTCGTTATATTTTTGGACAACATAATCGTCCTTCTGAGACCGCTATTAAAAATTTGGTAATCGACAAGCTCGATACACAACTTGCAGATACCGTGTTCGACTGGGTAGGTCAACTGAAAACATTGCAGCCGTAAGCCACAGTGGTACAAATTTGTCAACTCCTCGACGTTTTTAAAAATTGGAGTTATCGAAACTCACCACATCGCGAATTTCTCATAGGGATGTGACTTTGAAGCCTTACAAGTTTTAACTGGTAAAGTAATTGAAGCCGACCGATCATTTATATCGCCATAGACTCGCTCAATTCATACAGGAACCGGCTGGTGTTTTCTGAAAAAATAATTTTTTCAAACGAAGCCCATTTTCACTTGGGGTATGTTGACAAGCATAATTGCAGCATTTGGGCTTCTGAAAATCTTAGAGCTTTTATTGAGAATCCTTTTTATGCTCAATGTGTCACTCTATGGTACACTATGTGGTCTGAAGGCGTGATTGGCCGTTTGATTCGAAGATGAGGCTGGAAATGCGGTAACGGTCAATAACGGACATAAGGTTTCAAAATGACGGTGCGACAAAACAAATTTCCCGATTGCATGATATTAGCAGTTACGTGGCCAGCCAAATCGTGTGATTTAATAAAACTGGACTATTTTATGTGGGGCTATATTAAGGACAGAGTCTATACGGAGTCAATCGAATCGATTGCAGCCTTAAAACACAAAATTCGTGACGTGTTAATTAAAATAGGGCCGCTATTATGCCAAAAAGTGATTAAAAATTTTGATGAAAGAATCAATATATCAACATACATTTACCAGATATCATTTTATCAATAAAAATTTGAGTCATCTTAATCTAAATTTATTATTTTATTTTGTTTTGTTTTAAAAAACAACAATAATAAAAATAAATAGAAAATAAAAATAAAAGCAGATTGGATTGTATTAAAGAAAATCACAAAACTGTGTCTTATGAATAAAACTCTTTCATTGCTTTTATTCAAGATGTTGTAAATTGTGTCTGTACATGATTGTAAACCTACCAGATGGTATCTAAAATTATATTTTTTTTGTATTATTAACTAAAAATGCGCTTGGTAAAATAAAAAAAAAATCATTATTTTGATACACGTATTCATGCAGCCAACAGTCTCCTTGCAAAGCATTATCCGGAGGACATTTCTAAATCTGATTTTGAGTAGGTAGTATGAAGATTGTTTGTTACATGTTTCTATTTTTGGCATAAAGCGGTTTAACATGCAAAAACAGATTTATATTATTTTTTTTATATTTGTATTCATTTTGATTGTCACATTTTGCTGAAGGGCTTTTTAACAAATTTACAAAAAATTTTTTTCGAAAACGAGTATAGGTTGTAAACTTGCCTTAATCTGTCCTGGAAGTAAACGTAGTTGCATAAGTGGTATACGTTTTACAAAAACATTTCAATACATTTCAACAGTTTGGTTGACAATTTTGAATGATTGCCAAAACACATTTAAGAACTATTAAAGTCTTTATGGAACTTTAATTTCATTTGCCAAACAAATATTAGTTTTTTGTTAGTTTGACAACTTGTTGCAGGTTGAAACATTTGAAGTTTCTTTAAACTTTAAATATATGCGAACAAATTTAAAACTAAATTAAAACTAAATCTATTACAAATATTCTCGGATTATCAAATATGTAAAATTGCTCTAGAAAACTGTCACATCAATTATAAGGGTGTTAGTATGTATGTAGTATGTGTATGTAGTAAAATTACGAGGTGCATTTAATAGAAAAGATGAATTTAAAAATTTTTCGGACTGTGTGTATTTTAGTTGCGATTGTTCATGAGAGGCATAACTGATAGACGTTAGAATATTTTGAACAATTTGTTTGCAAAAATCAATTAACTGCCTTAAAGCACGTGAAATATTGAGAGTGGTATACGATGATTTCATTCTGGGCCAAACAAAGAAGATCGAGTTCGGAAGGACCATGCCATCCGGGAAGGTTCATTCACCAAAAACTTCAGAAAATGAAGAATATTTTCACAAAACCTAGTCTGATCAGTATTTTAGAAGTGTCAGAGAATATCATCATTAGGTTGGCTCGTTCCATTAAACTTCTTCGAAAATATTGGGTATGAACGAAGTTGGTTGCAAGCTGCTGAATTCTTTACAAAAAGGAATTGCTTAGTATATTGAATGATATTAACGACGATTAGCTTAAAAAGGTCGTAATTAGTGACAAATCATCGTTATATGGATATGATATCAAAAGAAAATGCAACCGTTCGGATTAAAGCACCAAAGAAAGCAAAAACCAAAAAGCCACATTAAGTCGATCAAATGCCAAAGGTTTACTCAGTCTTTTTTTCGATTTATTATGGTAATCATTAATTCCTGACAAATACTCCTACGGTTAATAAGGGGTATCTTGATGTTATAGGCTTCTTACGAAAACCAGTATGAAAAATGTCGGGAATTGTGAAAAAACAGTACATTGCTTTTGTATCATAGTAATGTACTTGCTTATGAGTGATAAGATTTATATCTGCACCTAGCCGTTTGGGCCAATATCAGATGGTGGATCATTACCACTGTAGATGAAATGTAGCATCATCCTCGCCCTAGAAGGTCTTCGGATACGTATATCCTCCGGTCACTTCTAGTTGCAACTTCAAAAGCTCGGAGCAGCCCGCAGCCTTTAATCCTTATTGAAGTGTTGGAGACTATCCAACTCCTGGTACAGAACGCATAAAGCCTAATATAATTAAGAACACGACGGCATTCATACTCACTGGACCTGGACCATTCATTGTGTTCATTGTGAATGATCCGACCCAAAAACTCAAACGAGGGCCTCGAAACACACAGCGACCACGATACTCCCAAAGGGCCAACCTCAATAACCAGTCAGAGAACAGCTAATTGCCTAAAGAGACAAATAGCGAAACTTGATTCCCGTGGAAATATAGTGGAATGTCCAGTTGGCTCCTGCTAGCCTTGAAGGAGACTGGGCTCTCTTTTACCCCCGCAAGACACAAGTCTAGATAGTTGTGTGATCCATAAAGACTTATAATGTGGCCCCGGGGGGAATATACTTACTCACTTATTATTGCTTGTTCGTAATTTTTTGGCCGAAAAGAAAACCGTAATCACGCCGTAGCTTCCGCATTCACTATATTTTAACCCCGCTAATTTTTTCTTTTTTCTCAGTGTCAAAGAGACCCATAAAACGATGGCGTTAAGAAAATAAAAATCGTTTTGTGAGTTTAGGTCCAAGAAACAGTTGCATGTCAGGATTGATTCGAGAATTAAAAAACAAGTATTTAATATCAAAGGAGAATAGAAATTGATGAAAAAAGTAAAAAGAGAGAAAAAATAGATTTTTTGAGATATATAACAATTTTCTTTTTTTATTAAACAGATTTCGTATAACAGGATAGGTCATTGCATGATATCAATAGATTAATCGAATAGAAGAACTGGTTATATAATTATATTAGTTACTATATTTCTACGATAACAGACACAATGTGCAACAAGTAAAGTTGAAGAATTTTGAAGAATAATTAAAAAAGAAAAAAAGAACAAATGAAAGAGATTAATCAAACAGAACTACAACAATTGAAACAATTTCTAATTATTTGATCTCCACGAAATTGAAAACCTATGACCAATTCAATTTCCCTAAAATAAAACAAACATAATGAATTCTTTGAAAATTCTTTACAAAAAGCATCAAGTAAAATTTGTGCTTATTGAAATAATGCATATGAGTTTTTGGGCGAGGAAATAGTATTGGAATTAAACTCAGACAACACAATAAAACAATTGTGGCTTAGAATTGCAAAATACAATTTAGATTTTCCGATTTACTGTCGAGATTAAAAAAAAAATAAAATATTTAAGTGCAAAAGATGTAAAAAGCTTAGCACAAAAAAGAATAAATACAATAGTGAAAACAAAAAAGTATTAAAAGAACAGTCCTAGAAAAAAACAATCAAAAAATACGTATTCATGATGATAACAAAAAAGACGGTGGCGGATGGTTTGAAAATAGACATCACTGATAGAAAAAATAGGAATTTTAATGCATATAACGAAAGAAGAAATAAATAAGAAGTTGTGATTTAAATTAATAAAAAAGTAATTATAGTAATTACAATTTGTCGAGAAAGTTGCATAATTCTAGCTGTTATACAGCGTGTCAATTAATTAATTCATATTGAAAATCACATTCGTTATGGTAAAAAGTACGAATAAAATATCAATTTTATCAATAATCCGAAGTTTCGGTAAAGATAAAGTTGAAGATGAATTAACAATAATGGTGACGTCAAACGTAATCGATTCAGTATGCAAAACAACTCTAACTAGTAGCACGATAACTACAGTAGACTAAGCAAAAAAATATATTAATGGACCCAACGGAACTTAACAAAAGCATCAAACACGTTTTATTAGAAGCAGTTACCAAACTTTATTCTCAGAAGAGAATATCATATATCATTCATCCATTCCTGTAATTTTTGTGATCATGGCAAGCACTCCTGAATGCATAGAAAAGTGCCAAGAGACCGTCGATAATAAAGAGCGTTTTTATAGAGGTATTTAACTTTGAAATGGAATACAACAAAGATGAATTTTTTATATTGTCATGAAAATTTATTTATTATAATATAAATATGATTTCTAACATATGACTGCTTTTCGAGGATATTTTCCAACATTTGTGCCCATGTATCGGCAATAAAGTGGCGAATGTTATCCCTAGACTAGCGACTTCATATATCCGCATAGAAATATCATTGAGTCACGTGCTGTTGATAGCCTTTTCTTTTGACTTTGTTTTCCGAATGTCTACTGGTAACTGTCGGCACTCTTTCTCATTACACAGCCTTTAATGTCTTCGATTCCCCATGTCGTGTGCTAGACAGTTGTAACAGTTTACACACAATGTGCGTTAACGTTTACGCCTCTTCCAGGCGAAAACTGTATGTAACGTCTTCTTCGATTTTAATTTTGGCTAAATAATACCTGAAGTTTCCATGAATTTTCACTAACGGAGTTATCCAGCTTAGGGTACTTTTGTACTTTTAAGGGATTATTTGAGCACCATTCGATCCTGTATACATGTTGGTACGATTTTTGTGCCGTGTGACAATAGATACAACGAGAAAATATGAACGAATACGCAATAATCAAATTAATTCCAATGCACACCTTTTAATTTTAGTATTGTATTCGTATTATTCAAATCAACACATTTTGTAAATATTTTAAATCTTCTAGTTGTACAATAGTGATAAACATGTATTTAATACTGCAAAAAGCTTACAACAAGTTGTAAATTGTATGTAATCAAAATTTATGATTCCAGTTGTTATTACGCCACGAAGGTGTATACTATTACCGCTATTTTGGTAAACTTTAGTCTTGACAGTTCACATTTGGCTGTCGTGAAGTAGACATGTGACAAATTTATTACGGAAAAATATTCGATAAAACAACGTGTTTCAATCGTTAAAACATTTTATCAAAATCAATCATCGATTACTGTGACGATGAGTTACGTGAACTTTTTGGGAGTACGATTTCTAAGAAAGAGGGTTAGTAGGTGATAGGTCCAAGCATGGACCACAACGTACTGCATGATCGGCAAACATTACTGCTGCTCAAGAAAGTGTTCAAACTTCCATTCGACGAGGCGCTCAGGAGGTTGATCTTCGAAGAACAATTTTGGTCACAATTTTGCACAAGAGCTTCTTCCACAAAACCATTTACGCCACCGTATATATGCCAATAAGATGTAACAGGTCGCCCATGACAAGAAGATCTAATACTTGCTAAAAATGGAAGAGTGTTCAGAACGGTAAGAGACCTGGTATTAATAAAAAGTATTTTTTTGGAACTGTGATTGATCGACACATAAAAGCACAACAAGACCACAAGCAAAAATATTTAACTTTGAATTGAAACGTGGCCTAACAGTAACGAGAATTTTCACGTACATAGTAATAGGCTTCTTTATGCTATAAAAACAAGTACAATAAATTAAAAATAATAATATGATTTTGTCATGGCAAACACGATTTTTATGACAAAATCATTATCATTTGAATGAATATATAAATAAACGACATTGTCGATTGTGGGGAATGAGTTTACATTACATCTTTGAAAAGGAAACGCCACAATGCATGCTTTCGGCTTGAGTAACTTGTGGTATCAGTAAAACGATGCCATATCGCATACAGCCAGGATTACAATGGAATTACTGCGAGACTTCTTTCCACATTAAGTTATTTCAGGAAATGTTGATGCTGATTGGCCTCTACGATCGCCTGATTTGACTGCTCCGGACTTCTCTTTGTGGGCTTACCTGAAAAGTAAGGTTTATGCAAACAACCTAGAAATGCTTAAGCAACTCAAAGAAAATCTTCGTGATGAAATTAATGAAATACCGCGAGAAATATGTGAGAATGTAATGAAAAATGTGCTCAAAATGGCTCGCCTTTGCGACCGACATTTATCTGATATTGTATTCCATACATAATTGCCGACATTAAATCAAGCATTTATCAATATAAGATTTATTTTCTTTTATTTAATAAAAAATTATAAACGAATAAATTACATACGAATATATAGTTTATATAGTTTTTTAAACGATCTTTTTTATCTTTAATAAATATCTTTTTTCTTTTTTAAGATCTTTTTTTATATAAAAAAAATATTGAAAAGAAAAAATATATAAAAAAAGATCTTAAAAAAGAAAAAAGATATTTATTAATATATAGTTTATTGAAATGAAAAAAAAAAAAATAAAATATATACACAAATTTATACATTTTCAATTAACAACTGAATATAAATCTGAATTCAAGAGAAGAATTATTATTTTTAGTTAAATTTTGTATTTAATTTGTAATTTAATTTTACAGTTATTTCATTACTCTCTACTCGAGTGTTAGTTATATTAGTGTTTAAATATTGGTTTTCCTTATTACCAAAAAAAGGCTCATTTTTTTCGTTTAATTTATTTCTATTTATTTTTTGTTTTATAAATTAAAGTTAAAATTAATTTTTTATAATTTTGTTTTATTAGTTTTTATGAAATTTTTTATATAACTTTTAACTCTTAAACATAACACAAATCAAAAGAATATATTACTTATGAGCGGTAATCGCATGTGCATCAAATTCGGAATTTTTCTTTCTTTAGCACTATTTGCTGCTTTGAGGATCAACGATACAATGGTTTTACACTTAATGAGAAAATAATTTAAAGCAGAAAGTTATACAAAATTTATAGATAAAAAGCGGATAAAAAACTAGCGATAAAATAATTGTAGGTATAAAATATTAATTAATATTAATACTAATGCAAAAATTAAAGAAATGTTGGGAATTTAAGTTACGCTAACCAAAAAAAACTTTTAATCTCTTAACAGTTAGCATTAGTTTTTTTTTTACAGTGTTACTTGCATGTAGAAAAAGTGAAAAAAAAATTATAGAATAAAATTAAAGATTGTTCTTCAGTTTCAAAAGTAATTAATTAATTAATTACTCCTTTTAATAAACGTTTTATTATATTGAGTTCTTTTCTAGCAAAATAATAACACAGTTCTTTAGAGTTTTAATATAATTTAATTTTAATACACCCAAAATAAACGCGGCCGTAACTTTGTTTTCTTTACTCACTGAAAACTCAACTTGAACTAATCTTTTTTTTTTGCCCAGCAAGTGGTGCTATGCAGTTGCTTAAAGCGGTTCTCGCATATATATGAATATTCTACTTTAACATCACCCCATATTGATCTTGTTATTATAATTCAGTGTAGGCGCCTGCCTAATTCTATGTTTTGTTTTTATTCTGTGTTAGTTTTATTTATTTTCTGTTGTTTTATCTTATTTCGTAGAGTTTCTTATAAATATGTTGTTGTTCTCTTGTATGGTATGCATACGATTTCTTGGAAAACTACGCAGTTTATAAAACGTACAGTGGGTCGTTTTGTTTACTTTTTACTGATAATTATTATCTTTTAAATCTAAAAAAAAAAAAATTTTCGTAGCAATATGCTAGTCGAATGTCGAATTTTCTCTTGTGGGAAAAAATACGATCTTAAGCATCATTTGTGTGTTGTCAAATTGTAAAGATTGTTTTTCGTGAAAATTAACAGAACTTATGTTTTGTTTTTATATGAGTTTCGAAAAATTAAATTCTCTAATTCATGGAGTTTGAATTTTTCAAATTGATTGGACGTGTTCTTTGAAGTGTTCTGAAAAATAAAATAAATAAAAAGTTTTATCTATCAAAAATTATAAAAGCAAAAAAAATTTTTTTTTGTTCCTTTTTTTAAAACATTTGAATATTTTTAATTATGAAGAATAAAAATTAGTAAATAGAAAGTTTTAAATAATATTAATATGCATTCTTTAAAGAGAAGGAAAATGTCTGGCAGAGTACCAAAAAAAAAATTCACAGCCAGTGAAAACCGGTTTGGAATATTACGGGCGCTTGATAATGATGACGTCACTTTCAGCGAAGCAGAGGAAGAGGTTCGTGAATATAAAATTGTTGTTCCCCCAATTGTTGTGGATTCTGTACATAACTTTCAATCTGTGTACAAGTTGATTGGTATTTCGTATGAGTTTAAGAGAATGTCGATTGGTACCAAAATTATCTCACCATCAATTACGCTCTTTGAACAAGCAAAAAAGATACTTATCGACTCAGGCTTTACATTTTACACTCATGAATGTAAAAATACCGGACTATTTAAGTTAGTCCTTTTTGGTATACCACAAATCGATACCAATGAAATTAAGGACGAACTGAAAAATTCCTACAACATCCCTATCGTTAGCATAAGCGAAATAAAAACAGCTCGTTCCTCAGCAAATGACGCTATTAACATGGTTGAGTTTGATCGCACTATTAATTCGAAATCACAAGAGCTAAAAGTTAAACGTTTGTGCCAAATTGTTGTCTATTGGAGAAAACCTCAAAAAGGAAACAAGGGACCGACACAATGTTTAAGGTGTGCTATGTACGGACACGGTGCAAAGAATTGCTTCCGTACAAATGCTTGCATCGCCTGTGGTGGCAACCATGACGTGGCCAACTGCCAAGTTGATAAAGTTCCGCAATCCAGCCCTACCGTCTACAAATGTTTCAACTGTGTTAGAAACAAATTGAGAAATAACGCTCATAGAGCTGATGATCCTCGTTGCCCCAGCCGCATAGAATATTTAACAATTCGAGAACATCTACTTTTTCAAAATCCGTGGAACTTCATAAAATTATAGAAGATGAAGCAGTTGATATACTTCTATTAAACGAGACATTTTTAAAACCAAATCACAGCTTTAAGATGACCGGATATAAGGTCTATAGAAAGGATAGAACTTCTCATGGAGGAGAAGTGGCAATAGTCATTAAATCAACATTGAAACACAACGTCGATTTATCATTTCCAACGAAAGTGATAGAAAATGTTTGCGTATCTGTGGAGTTTCTTAACACTACAGTCAAATTCATATCGGCTTATTGTCCCCATTACACTCCTGATTTCATCCCCGATCTCGAAATGATGACATCTACAACTAGAGAATACTTCATCCTTGGGGACCTAAATGCACAACACCTCAGTTGGAACTGCACCAAATCCGACACCGCTCTCCATCAAATTAACAATAATTATTATATATACTATCCACCTAATCCCACTAGAATTCCTCAAAACCTTACTTTCAGACGGGCATCGACAATTGACCTTTTGCTTTCTAACTCTACTCTTCAATTCACAGATTGATTGACTTTCACCCATAGTTTATGTTCTGATCATGTCCCTATAGTATTTTCTATCAATGAAAATATTACTCGTATAAAAGAATATTACCTTGACTTCCGTAATGCTGATTGGAAGAGAGTTAAAATCTCATTAAACTCAAAAATAACCAGCTCAGAAATCCTTAACAATAACATTTCTCCTTTAAACATTGATGATTCTATAAACGAATTCTCTAAATTCGTGAGAGCTTCATGTCTCGATTCAATTCCCCTTAAACCCAAAAAAGTCCATACCTACAGTTTAAATACAATCTCCAAATATTTAATTGCAACTAGAAACCAATACAGACGAAAATTTCAGCGTTGTATTGATCCAAATCTCAAAACAACCTTGAGTGCAATACTAAGAGAATTGAATAAACTAATTTCTCTTCCAAATTTCTATCCCAATTTTCTATCGGAAGCAGAAAATTCTGGAAAATTACTAAGAATTTTAAAGGAAATAATACCTCTATGAAAAATTTAGTAGTCAATGGCAAAGAGATTTATTCTAGTAAAGAACAAGCTGATATTATTGCTGATCAATTTGAAAGCGCTCATTTCACAACTACAAATTTCCACAGTTCGATGGAAAGCAAAGCTAATGCCTTTTTCGATTTGTTGGAAAATGACACTTCTTCGAATTCTGAGGTCCGCTCTCTGACTTCTTTGAACGAATTAAAGTATTTTATTTCCTGCCTTAGAAGCTTTAAAGCTCCGGGTATAGATCAAATTAGCAATATATTGTTAAAGAATCTGACTAATACTGCTCTAAATTGCTTACTGAAAACTTACAATTTCTGCATCATAAACTCTTACTTTCCAAGTACCTTTAAAACAGGTAAGGTTATACCAATCTTAAAGAAAGGCAAGGATGCAAGATTTCCATCCAATTACCGTCCAATAAGCCTATTAAACTCCTTGGGGAAATTATTTGAAAAAATTATTCATCAATCATTTGTAGAGGATAATAACCTGATTCATCGTTATCAGTTCGGTTTCAGAGCGGAACACTCTACCGTGCATCAGATTAAGAGAATGGTTAATATTATTAAATCAAACAAAAACCGGAGGTACTCTACTGGCATCCTATTACTAGATGTGGAAAAGGCCTTTGATTCTATCTGGCACAAAGGCCTCTTATACAAGCTTAACAAAATGAATATTCCCTTATACCTAACAAAACTTCTAAAGAATTTCCTTAAGGACAGAAAGTTTTTGGTTGATGTTGAAGGAAATCAATCAACCCTGCGTAACATACCAGCTGGTGTTCCCCAAGGTTCTGTACTATCACCATTGCTTTATTCTCTGTACATTTCCGATTTCAAAATTTCCAGAGGCAACGACGTGGCATTTTATGCTGATGACAGCGCAATAATCTGTCACGGTAAAGTTTCGAATTCAATTGTGAATAGGATTCAGAACGCTTTGATAACAACTACAAAATATTTTTCTAAATGGAAAATAAAGATTAATGAAGATAAATCTCAGGCCATTCTGTTTCCCTACAACAAGTATCCTAGGAGAGTTCCTACTAAAAATCTCAGGATTCAAGGTAATGAAATAGAGTTCACAAAATCCGTAAAATATCTTGGAGTTATTTTGGACCAGAAACTGAGTTTCAAAGAGCACATTGAGAGTGCACGTCTTAGAGCAATCAGATGCGGACGATCTTTGTATCCCATTTGGAATAGGAAGTCAAAATTGAATTTTAAAAATAAATTACTACTTTTTAAAATGTGCATAAGACCAATTCTTACGTATGGCTGCCAAATCTGGTATGAATGTGCTAAATCACACCTTAAAAAGCTACAAGTAATACAGAATAAGAATTTAAAAATAATTTACAATCTGTCTTCAAGATTCCCAACTGTCGAATTGCATTCAAAAGCAAATGTAAAGACGATTGTAAATTTCATAACTGACATGGCGCTGTCATTTAGAGAAAAATGCAGAAGGTCGAGCTACGCCCATCTGAGAGGTTTGATTTGATAACATCTGATTTTAACTTTGCTCTCAAGTAAAGTATCCATTAGGTGTTGTCTTAAAGCTTCTCAAGTCATTCCCTTTTTTTTTGTTTTTTTTTTTATATATATCTTAGGTTTTTACTATCTTTTCCTATTAAATAGATGTATTTAATAAGTTTTTAATAATAATGAAAATGTGATAATTTGCTGAAATATCTTAATGATAGAAACTCAAAAACTGTAAATATTGTTAAAGATAATGTACCTATGATAGTTAATAAATAAAATAAAAATAAATTCTCAATTTATCTTTTCCCAATGGTAGCAACTATTATTTCGTATATGAAATTATAAATTAAATATAATTAGAATTTGTGTAGCTTCTAACATTTTTTCAACAAAATAATTCATTTGTGACTTCATTGTGACTTCAAGATTTTCGTTTGTTTATTTCCAAAACAACCTATCAATATATGGATGGACAAAAAGTTTATATTTTTTAGTAACAATTTTGTGGAATTCAAATCATTCATTGGGGTTTGATATTATTTCAATATTTGATTGCAATACAAAATTTAGTATTTTTTTTTTTTGTAATTCTAAAACAAAAATTTGTATGCAGTGTTACTTATTTAGCCCTAAGTTTCCTAGTTTTTTATACAAGTTATTATACTCATACTTTGTTGACATAAAATTTTCTCTCCATTTCATATATTGCTATGAGATCGAAAGAATAATTATCGAATAATCATTTCTAAATTGTAGAGAAAATATTTTTACATACAAAAAATAACAGAACATTGCAACCCAATTTGAAATTTTAATGAGTCAAATAGATGGATTATGGTTCTTTAAATTCTTATTTTCTTTATTAACAAAAAGAAAAAAATTTCAAATTTGTCACCTATTATATAATATTTAGTGTAATTACTTAAAACAAAAATTTAATAAAATATTTTATTTCAAATTAATTACATTATATGTTTCCCTTCTTTCTGTTTCCTTTTGAAAATGAACACAAAAATAAATTAATAATTTATACTCCTGATTAAGTTTAGATATTTAGATGTACTTGAACATAAGTCGAATTAAAATTTTTTATTTGGCTTCTAACATTTTTATGGAATCAGAAAATAAAACGACAAAATTATTATGATGGTTAAAATATTTATGACTTAGTTCTTGACTTAACGCGGTTCAAATTTGCTTTACACCTAATTTAAAAAATAAAGTATATCTCTTCTATGAAAATCAACAACTTAAATATGTTAATTGTTTTCAGACTTTACCCTTTCACTTGATGTTTAACTATGCAAATAAATCTAGAGGAATAATTGATTTTTTATTACGTTGGTCGAATAAATTTAATGTTCCATATATTTTCAAAGATATCTATACATCGCTTATAAGGCCTATGTTAGAGTATAAATAAGTTATATAGGATTCTTTATTTAAAAAACGTCCCGATGATATTAATCCCTTGCTACAGCAGCGCTTCTGTCTTCGTGAATAAGAATTTAGCACTTTGTATTTACTGTCCAGTTACCAACACAATTATAATGCAGAACTATGATAAACACTTCATTTCTTTAAAATGTAATGACTGACAATATAATTTCTAGTTTCTTAATCGTCAACATAATGTTTCTCAATGCCCTGCACCTTATCTTATTCTATTATTACTTCAGTTTTTTAAGAGCGCATTGTGCTATCCTCCAATCATCATGGAAAATTTGTAGTTAGTTTAATACATTTTACAGATTTATTGATTTTTCTTAACTCCTGTTTTAATCAAAAATGATATTTTAATACTTTTAAATTAATTTTAAATATGTATTTTTGTGTACTAAATTTTATTTATATTAACAGCTGTTAATATAAATTTTTATTTATATTAACAGCTACTAAAAACATAAGCTTATATGTTAAAATAAATTTTGTATTTTGTTGTGAATAGTCAATTAAATTTTGTAAGTTGTCAACAACTAATAAAAAAAGCTAATAAAGCATGAGAACATTTAAGAGATAACAATGCAAAAATAATTTTCTGACATTAAATTTAACTTGAAATTCATTAAATAATGACATGGGGATTTATATAGTTATTATTAAAATTAAGTTATTATACAGTTAACTACTTACCAAACCTGTTAAGATTTTAAGCTAGTCGGATAAATGAGTAAGTTTCAGCTATGATCTTGATACAATATTTTGAAAACATATAGTTTGAAACTTTTTATTAATAACATATTTTGTAGGGCAAAATAATAAAAAAGCAAATATAAAGAAAAATAAAATAACGTTAAAGTCAACTCTATAACAAAGTAACAGTAGCCTGTAAATTGGACAATATTTTCCATAGATACAAAAGAACAAAAAAATTTATATTTTAAGTTTTAAATGAAAGCACTTTTGTTTGTCTTTGCAAAAACAGTTGTTATTTTATGTTATTTAACACTGGACGAAGAAACTTGAAATTTTCAAATGCCATAAAACATCTTTATATTTCTCTTGTCGGACCTATAATAACTTGGGATCGAATTTTTAAAGTCAATAGTAAGTAATAGCATGGAATCGGTGTAAAAGAAGTTCTTGTTATTTTGTCTTCGGGTCTTACAATGAAATATCTTAATGTTACTATCTTATACTAGTAGTAGAATAATATTAAAAGTCACCTTTGTTTAAAATATAATAAAAGGCAATGTCTGTTTAGATGTTTTGATTAGCAACATTCCATTTAGCATTGTATTTCGTCCTACGGCTATTTTAATCTATTGGTAATTGAAGTATTTGATCAACTTTAACCCATTTTTAAGAATTTGTTTTGAGCTTAATAAATTTTGAAGCAAAAAAATCAATATTTTTAAATGTTAACGCTTTTAATTGTCATTTAATTTTATATTTGAATAACTAAATTTAAGTTTTATGTACTGTTTTAATTTCTGTAGGGATCTTGAATGCATAGACTAAATATGGAAATAAATAAGTAAATAAATAAATAATATGAAAGAATTTTCTTGAAATGGAGAACAGTCTCTTAAATGATTATATAACGTATAAGTTTAGTTTATGCATATTAATATTAGTCATACGTACGAAGGCATAAGTTAATACTGCAACCAAGTCGCGTATATGTTGTCTTCTATAAATTATGGGACTATCCAACACCAATT
The DNA here is from genome assembly GCA_030448955.1 of Trichopoda pennipes. Classification (NCBI taxonomy): domain Eukaryota; kingdom Metazoa; phylum Arthropoda; class Insecta; order Diptera; family Tachinidae; genus Trichopoda; species Trichopoda pennipes. Next base: position 371,142 of record JASKUP010000109.1, on the reverse strand, counting down.
ACGTTCCGTTTATGTTATAAATTTAATGAAATAAAAATATTTTAATTAACAGATGATTTGAAAATAACTTTTCTATGTATATTTCCTATTGCACCTATGAGCGATATAAGTTAATTTTATTCCTTTTTTTTGCTCAGTAAAACACATCATTAATAAATTCAAAATTAATTTTTATTATATTTTGCTCAGTAAAACACATCATTAATAAATTCAAAATTAATTTTTATTATATTTTTATTTACTTTTTTGCTTTCCTTTTATTATAGAGGATTGCTTTCTTAAAATTATATTTTTCTCTAACAAGAACCACCGTAGCAGACAGCCAATAAACGAAGGATATTACAAAACAAAAATAATATTTTACATGCTGCCTTAACTTATATATTTAATACTATTCGAACAAGTTTTGTAAATAAACTTTTATTTTTCAATTGGATTTTTATAATACGATATGATGAAATAATTTAAATTTCTTATATATCATTTCGCTAGTATCTAATGTTTAGTGTTGTCTTTATAATTAATTACAAATTATAACGAACTTAAACCGAACTGACAAATAAAAGTTGTTTTTTTAAATAAATTAAACACAAATTTACTGCCCTAATGGAACTTGGAAGCTCCCACATATGCTGAGACAGTTTCTACTTTAACTCTGAAAAGTGTATTATATATTTTGTGACTTCATAGCAACTATACGATATTATCGAATCGCTTTTAATGTTTAAAAGTTCAGCAAGTTTTTGTACAGCCGAAAAATCTATATAGCTTTCTAAGGTATAATTGTCGACTGCTCTGTTCTATTAAAATATGTATCAATTAACAACTACTTTGTGTTGAGGATCGTATGCAGTAGTGGCATCCTTTATATAGAAATTTCACTTGGTAATTTACTTGTAATAAAAGTCCTTCTAAAAAAACTTCCAAGATTTAGATTTTTTTCTATATTATACTTAACGTCTTATTTGTATAATTCCCCTAATGTATTTATACATTGAAAATGCTTATAAAGCCTTATATCTATGGGAATGATATAGAAATGTGATCTAATTCATTTTGTATATACATTTTATATACATTTATTTATTTATTGAAGTTTTTAATATACCATGGAGCTGCTGTAATTATACGGAGAATTTTGTTTTGTTCACTTGATCGCTTTGTATAACAAAAGCTTGCAATCCAATTTCAGGGTAGAGTTTCTACCGATAAGCCAATTCAGTTGCATTGCTTTTAGTTTCATCTGAGTCAGTTTTGCATCAATATAAGACTTCCACGTAAGCCGACGTGTTACCAAGGTAACTGACTTCATTATGCTTCGGGATTACTTGATTGTTGATCTTGATTGGCAAGCACGAGCAATGTAAATGTTACATGAATACATTGCTGTTCATTTATTTTGATTCTCCAGAGTTTGAGACATTTCTCTAAATTTTTAATATATTTTTGCAAATAACGCGAGGCTAATTGTTGGTGTTAATGGACGCTAAGAAATGTAGTATCATCTGCAAAAGTTGTAGTGTAGATTTGAGATCCTATTGGCATGTCAGAGGCATAAATTAGATTTAAGGTAGGACCCAGTATACTGCCTTGCGGGACTCCTGATTTAATTGGCTGAGAGAGGCTTGTGAAGTCTCCTTCCCTAATTTTAAATTGGCGACCATATAAGTAACTTTTTAGAAGTTTGTGGGTGTTTGTAGGCAAATTTAGCTTTATTTTGTGAAGTAAGCCGTCGTGCCGCACTTTGTCAAAAGTTTGAGAAACGTCAATGAAAAGAGCTGAGCAATATGTTTTGTCTTCAAAAGACTTTCTTATGACATTCACTAATCTGTGTGTTTGTTCAATGGTGCTGTGCTTAGCCTTAAAACCGAATTGATGGTTGGCGATACATCCTACAGCATTTACTACGGGAGTCAACTTTATCATCATATATTTTTCGAACAATTTATAAATCGTCGGTAGTATACTATGATACTTACACCCGGGATTCTTTCCAGATTTAGGTATCATTTATATCATAGACAACTTCCATTCTGCAGGCAAACACTGTAGGCGTAAAATAGCGTCGCAAATAAAAAACATAATTCTTCTAGCTACTCTAGGTAACTGTACAAGCATTTTGTTACTAATTTTATCAATATCTGGAGTTTTTGTGAGTTTTAGATTACAAATAGCATTTTCGATATCTTGAAAGTTAAAATTTGGAGGCACAGATGTGTTAAAAGCAAAAATATTTTTTAAATGGTTTACAAAGAAGTTCCCCTTTTCGGAATCGCTTCAAGCCCAATCACCAGTTGAATTTCGCAAAGGCGGCTTTGCCCTAACTGGTCGTTTTAAACCTCTTGCCATAAAGAGCAATCGAACTGATTCATGTTGTTGTTATTTTAATAAATTTATTTAAAATGATATCAACTTAATATAAATAGTTAGGGTGCAATATAAAACTTGCTGATCATTGCATTTTTTTGCAGACCACTTAGTTGAGCAAATGACTGAACTTATAGTCATTAAAGCAAATGTATCGGCAAATGTATTGTTTTATTACAGTACTTATGTGGTGGTAACGTTAAGCGATCAGTCACACCATAATATTTTAACGTAACATTGTTATGAAGATTAATCATTTAAGATTTTACTTTAAAAATGTGATTGTAATTCTTAATTGTCAATATATATCAAATTATTTTCTGATAAATTAAGTTTTTAAAATTAAATTTAATTTTTTAAATAAAATAATGCAACACATAGCTTAAATTTGTTGCAAGTGTTGACTCCAACGTGACATATTAATAGACGTTATTTTCTTCATTTTTTGTGATGCGCTTTTTTATACATTTCCAAAAGTTATACTTGAAAAATTTCTTGAAACTTAAATTAGATTCAAGGTAGGATATTTTCCGATATTTTCACTTATGTTGGAAAAAAAATATATTTAGCAGTTTAAACGGAATGTTCAAATAAGCGGATAACATGGGTTATTTTCAATTTTCTGCAATATTCAAAGTTGCCCTTTTAATTGTTGATGAGATTGTTCTTATAATTATGTCTATTAGTTTAGTATAAATCTATTATAAATTTATATTAAATTTCTCTTTTTCTAAACAAATTTGGGCAAAATTTGCCCCATGAGAAAGAAGTTATTTTATTTTCTGTGACATTTTTTTATAGGCAAAGATAGGCTGCAAAGATATTGACTCTTTAGATGACGATTTTTAAAAATTTTAATTTATTAATTGTGTAAATAATGACTTCTTTTAATTCTTTTCTGTTATTTTTGCTACTCATATGATCAATGCAATGTTCGTAACTGATAGAAAATAGGTTGTAGATATCACTAGTATTATGATATTAGTGATTTAAACAATAAATATAATATAGCAGGAGCATGACGGTTTTTATGGTAGTTTTGTATTAACAAAACTTAAAGAAAAGATTAGCGCCGAGTAAAAGAATTGACGCTTTTGATTCTTCTACCTAAACATAAAGTGAATACACTAAAAATGAGTAGTATTTATACAACTGGGCGACGAAGAGAATGTAAATAGAATCGATTCAAAACTTTAAAAAATTGCTTATACTTCGTTTTAAAAGAACAAATATTTCCCCAATGCATTTAATAGTTATTTAAATTCTTAAATGTAGATATATTTAGTTTTGCAATTTACGTAATTTACAAGTTCTATTAAATTATAGTTGATTTTCAGCATTTAAAAGCTTGTTTGCACTCTCTAGATATTTCCCTTTTTATTCTTTCAATGCATTACAATTATAGAGTTTTTCAATTATTTATAAATATGAATGTTTGATGATGGTCTGGAAAGTTTTAAGTACTTATAAACAACTTGTAATGTAATAAATATTAAGAGTTGAATAACGAGAATTACAACAACAAACCAACCAAAGAATATTAATTTAAATTGGAAGTTATTAGACCATGTCACTTGATTTATTTATGCATAAATATTAATCTGCTGGGTTAAAATTTTAAATTTTTGAGATGCAAAACGAAACTTTTACATTTTTTAAAGGATTATTTGAAACGTTTTTAACTTCTTATTTGACTTCTTATACATATGTAAGATACTTGTGTTTTCTTAGAATTAACTATTGGTCGTTGCAAGTCTATAAAAAATAATTTTTAATGCATTACACTGCTTTACAGCAAAAATCGGTAAATATTGTACTAAATTTTTTAAAGGTAAATAGATGTTCTTTGCTATATTTATATATTTCAGTGAACAAATCCTTTTAAGAAATAAAAATAAAATGTTTTAAATTTTGTAAAGAATAAAACTTGGGTTCACTTCAAAACACTATTTATTTGAAACGCTTCTCTACCGCAATTGCATAAAATATCTTTTTTAGTTGAGTTAAATTTTTATTATTGCAAAATATATTCTCTGGTTTATGTACATCTTTTGTCCAGGCGTTTACTTAAACGCGTAATACGCTAGCTTTTAACTTGCACAAATAATGGGTTTTTTAACAAGAAGTTCGTTTTTCAATTGTGGAAACACCAACAACATGACAGTTAAGGTAAATTATTCAAATTATTTCAAATGGAAGCAGGAACATAATGGATTAAAACTTTTTAGAAATATGTTTTTAATAAAAATATTGTGTCGACTCTACCTAAAATAAAAAAATTCGTAATCATGGTTATCTCTTTTGTCATTTGTAGCAATTTATTTCATTATAAGTTGAAAAGTGTTATTTTACTACTAGAAAACTTTAATTATATATTAAATCGGTATTTAACTGTGTATCAATCTCTACTTATTTTTAATATATAAAAGAAAAGCAACAATTATTTTTCGTAATTGTGTTAGTGGCATCATGCTTCATCATCATGTTTAAGCAAATTTGCCAAAGGTGTAAATCTAATAAATTTAAATAACATTTACACTATGGACTTATGTTGTGTGTTAAAATATTTCTAAAATATAACGACTTCATGTTTATTTACAAATTGTTTAAGCTATCAAAACGTCTCATTTTATTTAAAATGCTGTCATTTTATTTAAGACTTTTTTTTAGGCTTTGGTATTTGTTGTTTTATTTAAAAATTTTGAAGAATATTTATTAGTATTTAATATTTGTTTATTATTAAAGATTCAAAAAACAATGGGTCTCCTTTTTTGTTGTCATCACTTAATGGTAAAGTCATTTTTGCAAAAGAAACACAAAAAATTAAATACAACGATAAATAACTTTTTAATATTTTAACATATGGTATTAAAATTTAAAACCTTTTTTCAAGAAAATTGTCACCGTGGCTGCTCCCTACGAAGAGTATTTTCTACATATTATTTTAAGTATCTTTATCCGCTTTATGTTGCAAATAACAAAAACAATACTAAACTCCATGGTGTCAGTTATTGTACATTTAGCAGAATGTGTTCTATGTTTATTAGTAGACTGAGAAAATAGTTAATTAGGATCCTTCCGTTTTCTACGTTCATGTTTATTTATTTTATGATTCTTATAAAATATGTTAATGTACATGAACATAATTGATCCCCCTTATTCACTAGATTACTTTTTCATCTTTAAGGTAAACAATATGTAAATTTCCTTATTCGCTAACATTAATTACAACAATAATCGTATATGTGTATGGTCGGTACAGCTGCTGTCACCTATTGTATTAAAAAGAAGCACGCCTTTTATAAGAATTATTTTGTAAGAGATATATTCAAACTTTTTGTGGTCATATACCATAGCATATATTTACCTCCAAACATAAAACAATAGGTTACCCTGAGAGTAATGCTAAAAAATTAAAAACAAAGCTATTCGTTTTAATAGTATTTATAATGTAACCACACAATTATTAAACTCTAGATTAATAAAATTTCAGAATTTTGGTATATTGTTGGCAATAACAGCACTTTTAATGGTAAATGTTCAAAAAATTCGCAAAGTTTTAAATATGCCGTGTCTTATTACAACTATTTGCTTTCTTTTTTTTAAAGTACTGTTTTAAAAGTACAAAGTAATGGAAATTGCCAAAACATTTTTAATAATGTATTCGTATCTTACCTTTGTTCCGTGGACATTGAAAATTTTGCTTAAAATTTGTTCTAACGGGTCCACAATTTAACGTTTTTTTTCAACTAGTGCTTATTTCGGGAATGGTAACACTTAGCTCGTGTTTGATTTGACAGATAATTAGTTTCATCCTTCCGCTGAACGAATATGGTTGTGCATACGCTTGAACAACGCTGGGAAATATTGCGACACTACTTTGAAAATCACTCTAATGTTGCAGAATGTGTGCGAAAATTGCGTACGGATTTTGGAAGAAGAAAAGCACTGTCAGCTCCGTATGTTCGTTGTCTTGTGAAAAAAGTGAAAGAAACTGGCATCGTCATCGATAAACCAAAGCGTGAAAAGCCAAAAATCGTGGGTACACCCGAGAATATTACTGCTGTGGCAGAAAGCGTGCGTAAAGCGCCATGAACATCAACTCACCATCGTTCTCAACAATTGAACATTTCAGAGACATCATTGAGATGAATTTTGCATAAAGACCTTGTTATGACGCCAATTGGTTCAGGAGTTTATAGCATTTAAAAAAAGGGCCCTACAGTTTCTCCTTTAATTCTTAGAAATTAAAGATAGAAAGAGAGAGAGAGAGAGAGAGAGAGGAAGAGAAAGAGTGTGAGAGAAAAAAAGATTCTGTGATCTAGTGTGAAATGTTGAGTGAACCCGTGATTTTGGCTAAATATCATTGCCGGTGGGCGTGATTATTAAATCACAATTTTTTTCTTTAACAGCGACAGCTTTACCGTTGTAAGAATAATAACAAGAAAGCAGTATTACCACTGCAACATTATTAGCAGATAATATATTTAATGCTAATTAATAGGAAGCGACTTTATGTTTTGGAATTGTACACAAATTAATAAACAAAGAAACCAATTTAGAAAGAAAGTTATTCTGAAATCAAAGATATTATTACCTCACAATAATATAATTATTATTAACTATAAATATTATTTATTTACCTGAAATCAAAGAAACGATATTTAAAGTTTATTACCTATAATATCTATGCCACCAACGAATTAATCTTTTCTTCAAATATTTTAATTTCTTTTCAACGCTTAAATTCTTTTTTACCAGAATCCCCATTAATGAGTTCTTATAATATATGTCAGTGGTTTAAATAAAGGAATTCATTAATAAATTTCTTACATATATAAAATTATACTTTACTTCTGTTTACACAGAAATTAAAATTTTATCAACCATGTAAACAACAGACAAGAAAAGAAAATTTTCTTCCTTTTTTCACAAAAAGAGTCATTTTAGTTTAGACCATTTGAAGCCAATTTTAATTTGCGAGAGATTATTGTCAGAGTAGCGGAGTATTCACTCACTGTTCATACATGTATGAATATGTACATTTCATTTTTTTAGCCGCTTCTTCTAATACATGTGAGAGAGACTACAAATTATTTTGTGTTTCCTCATTTGTGAATGCGACGATTTATTTTTTTTTCTTTCTATCCATAAGTGAGAAAATGAGAAACACACAAGTGTTCATTTTTGAATATTTACAATTTTGATAATTTTTCATAAATGAAAAGGTCGTAAAAATATGTGCGTTAAGCATTCGCGTACATAAACGCACATATTTGATAATGCGCAATTGTCGGCGTATGCAGAAAAAAAATGTTTTTTTTTATTTCTTTTAGAATATATTGCAATATTGTATTTTGAGTTAATATGTACCCATGTATTTTTACTACATTTTACGGTAAACTGCGATCGTAAGTAGAAAATTTTTTCACGTTCATTTATGAGAAATTTTAAAAAATTTTAACGTTCATAAATGAACATGTACATTTATGAAAAATAACATTAATGAGAAGTAGCTAATTTATCATTTATCACTTATGAATAACACTTATAATTCTTGTTGTTCGCATTCATGTATGAAAATAACCAAAACATTTTTTGCTGTTCGTTTATGAGTGTGAAAAATAAATATAAAATTTTAGATTTCTCATTTATGAAAAATATCATGAATGTTGATTTTTGAATGTTCATAAATGAAAAATTCTGAACCCTGATTATTGTTGACACATAAATGCATTAGTTTAAGTCAGTGTTATATTGTTTTATTATTAACAGCATATTATGGGCCATTTTGAATATTCATTATGGTTAAAAAATATACAAATATTAATAAATTGGTGAAAAAAAATCAATAAGTATTTTTACTTTTTATCATCACTTACAAATAAGAAATCCTTATTTCAGGAATAGTGCAATACAATTTATTGCGATTATGCATTTCGCTTTTCTTTTTTATTTTTTATTAATTTAATTTCCTATTATTGATGTAATTTATTGTAAATAATTTCAATATATGAGAAAGCAAAAAAACAGCTATTCAGCAATGTTATTGTTTAGTTTAAAAAAGTGTTATAGTGTTTCTTATATAAGAAAGTTTTTATTATATTCTGTAGTAGCGTCTAAGATATTGTTTTTTAGAATACCTAATATTGCATCAAGTATTTAGAGCATAACTTAAAAGATTTAATGCACTTTTAGCGTGCATACATAATCACTTGAGCCGGTAGTGTGAGTTGATTGTTTCGATCATTAATTAAAGTATTTATGATGCATCATATGTCACTCTAAATAATTCACACTAGCAGCGATCACTAACAATGTATTTGCTGCCAACCAACCGAACATACAGGGTATTGTATTTTAAGTGTGGATGTGCACAGGCAAACAAACAAATGTAAATAAAGCTAGGAATGCTCATAGCATAGACAATGCATAATGATTTAGTTGTGAGTACAAATAAGCTTACAAATTTATTACATTGCAAATGTAAGTACACCAATACTCGCTATGTTAGCCATGCTTCAAATTCTGTCTGGAATAATAATTTACCAAAATGTTGTCAAATTATTTTCACATATTTTAGCATAAGAATATTTAATGAGAATAATTGCAAGCATTTTTTTTTAACAAATTACAAATAAGAATTAGGAGGAGGAAAATTTTCCTCAGAAATAATCATAATATTACAAAGAAGCGACTTGGCCTGCTAGCTCGCTTAATAAATAAATTTTTAAGCTGGAATACTGGAGAACTAAATAACAATTGTTTAATTCTTTTAAATTCTGCCATTAAAGTAAATTGAAGATAATAAGTAAAATTTATACAACAAGAAGACTTGGTCTACTATGCCTTACTGAAGTAGATATACGGATATATAGGTATAAAACATATGTTTGTTCACCAAGTACAATTCCATCATAAAATGCAGAAAATGCTACTTGATATTATATTACACGTTACAACATCACCTCTGAAAAATATTAATTAATTAAAGAATTAAAAAACAGTAATTTAAAACTATGCCTGAAAATTTAAAGTTTGAATGCTAATGCGAAAAAAAACGATAATACTGTAATGACCCGTCGTTTTCAAGCACTAGAGCTTAAACCATAGGTTCTGAAATATCACTAATCTTAAGTAGGCAGAACTAAAACCTCAACTAGCTTAAGGAAATAAGGTAGCAAAGCATTAAAACTTATTTGATCAAAGACACCCAGTAAACAATGCAATATAAGAATAAAAATATTTAATTGTAGTCCTTTTAATTTTTATAATTTATTGACTTCGGTTTTTAATTTTTCTTTATTTTTGATATTGTTATTGTTAAGGCCAAACTATAATATGCATGAGCTGGCTTAAGCTAATATCAAAAATTGAACGAACAGTCAGTCAAATGCTATAGCGAATCATTGAAGACTTTTACGTGGCTATATTGTACTTACATGAATATAGAAATTATTATGCACATTTGTTTTATTCGTACTTTTGCAAAAAAATAATTAATTAGCAAAAAAACGTTTAATAATCATATTTTGTATACTTAATACTATCCTTATACAAATTTATAATGTATTGTTAATAGTTTTAAGAAAATTACGAAAGAAATATCACACATTTATTGCTGTATCTATTATTTGGGCCAAAAGTACTAAAAAATACAACTGTGCGCTTCAGTGAATTTATAAACAATACAAAATTAAATTTTATTGCAAATTGTGTGTTAAAAAATGGAAAAGAAAATAAAATGTTTAAACGCACTCGTTCATTTGAATTGCCGTTATAAAAAAATGCGTCTCTTTTGTCAAGTAAGCTATTTTTTCTTTGTACATTTTGTATTAAATTCAGATAAAATATGTTTTGCCCTCCATTGGAATTTGTTTACTAATGTATCTATAACACAATGCACAACAGCTGTCTCCGTACGGAATGTGCGATCAGTTTCGTAGATTGCTTAAGCAAATGACATTTGACGAAAAGTTTTGTTAAGTTCATTATAGTTTGCCACATATGATTATTAGGTATTTACACACTTGCCTAAGTTGCCTTAAGCCAGTATATGCATAATATAGAACAAAGAACATAAGTTTTTTGTTTTCCTTTTACTCGCTCTGCAGCAGAATATTTTCATTGCTATTAAGAAGTATTTAGAGAAACAGGATGGAAGGTTGATTGATAAAGTGTCAAAAATAGATTCAGCAAATAACACGTTTTACTGCATATAATTTATTATATAAACTTCAGTGAGATCGAGCAAATGCAAGAGCAATGCAAAGAGTTCTGTTTTTAAATTGCATAATTTTTTAAACTTTATTATTATCAACAACATTGAAATATACGAAGATAAAATTGGTAATACTTAGTTGATATACTATTGTGTTATTTAAACTTTAAGTGTCACCAGTAAGTGATTGCGTTGCATTGTTTTGCACTTCTTCTTCTTAAAAAAATATACATGTCATGATTACCCAACTGTAAACACATAATTTTATATAACCATGCATTCAAGAACTCGTACTATGACATGCACTGAATTACACTGTAGACATTTTGAATAAACCTTAATATATATGAAGAACTTATTGAAATACTTAAATACATCAAGATGACCGAAAACTCATGTTCTTCGATAATACCAATAGAAAAAATCGTGGTTATCCTACGCAACACACTATACAATTTATACGACAACCAATACATCGCCAATATTATAAATCTCGTAAAAACAATAATAAAACAGATCTACTTTAGATATAATAACCACTTCTACAAATTACCTATAGCACTCGGTGTGAAAACCCAACATCCACAATCCTCATGGAAATTTTCATTCAAAATTACTTCAAATAAGAACACTAATGGAAAAACACAAAACAACTTGTTGCTAGAAATAACGGCTACAAACCCATTACTGTTGACAAACTGTTTAGACAATACAACACTAAAAACAGGAATAAGAGGACAAGTGACACAATACGACGACACAGGTTTACTTACGCAAAGCCAGAAATGTATAGATTAAATAAGACATAATCTCAAGATGTGGACAGAAACATCTGACAAATTTAATTCCAGCGAACTAATCACTGAAACTACTCATGTACTCTTAGAAAAAAAATATCCGCAGATGGACACACCTAATAAAAGACAAAAATATTAAATTACCCTCGCATAAATTGCAAGGTGGCAGGATAATCTACCTGCATGGGTTTAAGAACAACATAACTCAACACTGTTTATACTAACAGATCTAATACTAACTCTAACTAATTAATGACAATACTGAATAATTATTATGTTAGAGTGTTAACCAGAAGAGCAACCCAAAAACGATGGATAAGATTTCACCGAGTTAATCGTATACCCTTGGCAGTAAGCCCAGACGTTTGGGTATAATCAATGCATACTAAATTTGATAACTTTAGTTATATCAAATCACAGAACACTTGCAGTCCATTAGGCCACAGATAGGCACATAAATATTTAATATGGATTATACAGGGTACAATGTTATTAACTGTGTTGAAGTCTGTGGAGAGGGCGAAAGTAGACAGCTTACATTTTTAAATAACAACAGTTCAGAGTAAAGTTTAATGACAGTACGAGATACAACAATGAAAGCAAGGTCGTCGTAAGCTACGAAATACCTGAAATGCGGTTTCAAATTATGTCATCGCATCGAAAGCGCTCTCCGATCGTACCGAACAAATAGCCAGTAATGGCGGTTTTTACCGAGGGGAATGACAACAAAAATATAGAATATTGTTCTATCAAAAAAGCAAAGTTTATTATTGATCATAAGGTGTCCCATAGCTCAATGTTAGTTAGCAAAAATGATTTTCTAGCAGTAGATGTTGGCTTTTTTTTAAATAATTCTATTTCGTTCATTTTGAAAGGATGTACAATTCTGATGTTCAGAAGAAACAAAATAACAAAAATATAAAAATAAATTTTTGTTTAAAAATTTTAGATTCTCTAGAGTTTTCATTTTATTGATTTTAAGCAATTATCCTTTAATCCACATTTTTTTAGCTGACATGCTATATAAATAGTAGCCAAATGAATATCCTTTCCTTACATAAGACACATTTGCGTTTTTATTTTTGAAATGGACTTAAGCACCAATAACCTTTAAAATAATTAATAATTATTTTCAAATTGATTTCAGATGTTGCAAAAAATAACAGAAAAGAAAAATGATCATTTTATTTAATATAATTATATAATTCTCTATTTAAATACATCGTAGTATTAGCACCTTTTGTGTTGCAGACACAATCACACCTTTTAACAAGACAAAGAGGAAGTGAAAACAAAAATCTTGTTTTTACATAAATGAGTACATGAGTGCAAACAAATATAAATTTGACATTATTATTTATTTAGAACAAAGGAGTAGCATGTGTTTTCATGTTTTAATGTTCAACTTTTGTTTTCACGCCTTTTGTCATTTGCGGTTGTATTGTTACTTTTGTTTTTCATTTTCAACTCTGCCTTTTGTTTTCGATGTAAATACTCCTTTCATAGAAAAGACAGAAATTCTTTAACAAATTATTTTTCAGAAGAAAGTTATGAACAAAATAAAGGTACAAAAATACCCATCTATTGGCGTCACCTATATTTCTGGGATATAGAAATTTTTTAGAAATATGTATATCGCTTTAAGTAAAGATAGATACCGTTTAGCTCTGTATATTAATTGTTTATAAATTTAAAAGAAAGAAAAAGTGGCTTCACTTCACTTTATTAAAAGCAAAGCTTTTCTGATTACCAGCGCAGCCTTAGCATTAGAGAAGTTATATAAATCGCTTGATTTAATTTAAAACTCTAAAGTGCTGTCTTATTATTTTGCAATAAAAAAACTCAATATAAGAAAACGTTTATTATAAGGAATAAGCGTTATAATACGTTATGCATTTTTAGAAAATTATTTTTGATAATTGAGCTAGACTACTGCTTCAGAAAAACCGCAAAATCATCAATTTTTATCCACTGAATATTGTAGAGAAGACTACCAAAAAGATAAATGCGAATAAGAAAAGAAAAAAGAAATATAAAACAAAATCAAAATTTATACTATACATTTCTTACATTTCAGTGTGTCACTTTTTACGTCATTAAAAAGTATAAATTAAAGTGTTACGTAACTTTAATATAAAACTTTTATATAACTTTTATATAAAATACTAACTTCACAAAATTTTTTTCGAAATTCTTTTCTATAGTGAAAAGTAAAAAATATTGCCAAACTCATCGGTTGATGGTTGAAACCCTGATAGTAAGAGAAAAATCTATGACATTAAGGATTTAAGAAATGATTTAATTGAAAAAAATTGAAGTGTTATGTATTATGTGAAGCACGATACTAGCATTATTCCAATGACGAAAATTCTTGTAGAGCGTCATTATATTGCTGCTCATTTATTCCTTTTTATTTCACTAAACTTTTTTAAGGTACAAGAGTCTCTTTTTATGCGGATTATTTTTGTGGTGCGGATTTTATTTCATCCATAATTAGACAAAAAGTCATGCACCACTCAAAGTTCACGAACTCTTCACAGCCAAACATCATTGATTTATTTTTACTGTAAGATTTTACAGTGTGGGGATTCCGCTTGTTAATGCAGACTCACAATTCTATCATTCCCAATTTGAGCACATTTTTAATCAAATCAATTGCATTATAATTTTATCTCCGAAACTACTACATGGGTTTAATGCGTTTTGTACGTGCTCTTTTAGGATATGTAAGCATTTTTTAAGACATAATTTGCTAACATAGCGCCGATCACCAAAAAAATGTGAGGCAAACAACGCTGTAAATTACCGCCCAAGTGCAATTTGTTCTGCACTTTCTAAACTTATCGAAAGTATGAGTAATTTTCATCTTACGAGTCCAAAAGCTTCCCTAGCAAACGACAGTATGGTTTCCGTAGGGGGCGCTCTACGGATGACTTGCTGGCTTTCCTGCCAGAACAATGGTCCATACATCAATTGGGAAAAAATAAGGTAGTGGCTCGATTTCCAAGGCATTATCAAACGATGCAAACGTTATCAAACATGATGCACTTCTCTCACAACTTGCTGCATTTGTTGTCGGTGATAATTTCTCCGGACTTATGTCGAGTTTTCTCACAAATTGCATTATACGAGTTGTAATAGAGGGGATTTAATCAAATAACCTCAAGATTAATTTAGGTGTAACGCAAGGCTGCGTTCTTTCTTCTACACTACTTTTTATTTTTTCTAAATGAGCGTCTTTGCTAAGCTTTCAACTCTATATAATCTTTCTCAGAGGACAGCACCATTTGTCATTCGTATTGATTTAATAGTAGACCGATCCAGTTGAAGGTGGGTTCCAAAAGCCAAAAGATGAAGAATACGCTTAAATATTATGTTGCAACAATCTCCGAATTGTGTCGTAGGAATAGAGTCGATTTTTATGCCCGTAAGACCTAATCTTGCATGCTACGCATAGATATGTTTTTGGACTAAGCACATTTTTTAGGGTTCTAGAGAAGGTTCTAGAGAAGCTTTCAGGTGCCGCGATTTTCTAAAAGGGTGTAAAACATACTTCACCCAATCTTATCTTCGTACTATTTACATCACCTACATTTGTCTAAAATTGGAATACGACTCTAATGTATGGGCCGGCGCCCCACAGTCTATTTTGGAGTTGCTTGACCGCGTACCAGAGAGAGCCAATAGGCTCATTTGGGATAGTAGGGCATCCACCTCTATTGATTCTCTAGAGCATCGGCGTAAAGTAGGTTGTATTTCACTGTTTTATCGTTGCTATATTGATAAGTGCTGTAATGAAAATAGGGAACTTGTTCCCGTTACTCGCACATTTTTGCGTTTGATTGGTTGGTGAATCGCACTACGCATTACAGCGAATGATCACTTATTAGCAAAAATAAATTCCAGAATAAACTACCTCCAAGGGTCTTTCCTGTCACTTTCAATGTATTAAAATTCAAATCGAATGTCCACAAATATTACTCTTCTTTCCTCCTCCCAAAAAATTAATTTCCTCGTTCTGACGGTCACCTATCGTAAGATAAAGATAGTTAATATTTTCAGTTTTAAAATGTTTATACTATCTATTAAACGACTTATACTTGTAGATATATTTTTGGCTCTTTACCTATTGTGGATAATTATCATATAATTCATGAGTGTCACCTTCAGATTTTGATTATAAGACTTTAAGCTTCATATTTTAGGTTTTCCATGTATCGAATTTTTGTGTTAGGCTAAGTTTCATTATTTTATATTTTAAGATAAAGTTTTGATGAATACACCCAATGAGTCACTACCACACTGCAATTATACACCGTTATAATAATAAGTGTTGGTAAATATAAAATATTCTACATATTCAATATTCAGTATATTTAGCTACAATGGTAGTGCACATAGTGTTACATATAACTTCTTAAGTAACGTTTAATGTGTCGTGCTTTAATGGAGAATTAAAAAAAATAATTTGTTTATTATTATTAACAGAACAACCAACAAAACAACGATTTTCGTTTGTTGCCAGTTTCACTCTATTTATTTAAAATCAAGAAAATTTGTAAGAAAATCGTAAGGAAGAACTAAAATTACTTTTCCCTTTTTGGAAAAATATAATTTCTAACCAATATTATGGTCGGATAATATAAAAAGCTTCTTACGCAACTCTCATATTTTTATTTAAAACTTTTCCTTTATAAACTTACCTACATTATCTGTTTTTAGGTTTCAAGTTTCATCTAACTTGTGAAAAACTAAGGCCAGTGATTATTTATTCATTTAGTAACTCCATCTTGTAACCATATTATTTTCAATGGTAATCATCAAAGTAATGTTGTAATAACTTAGAAGCTATTTGGTGTAATAATATGTTATATTACATATAAATTTTTTCTAACTAATATTGAGGGTGTTTTTGAGTTTTTAGTCTTTCATTTTTATTTTGTATATTAACACATATCTCGCTTTTGAAACAAAAATAGGGATATTGATTTAAAACTTATTAGTTCTTAAATAGCATCAGCTTTCAAACGTTTGGTAAAAGATTTTATTTTGTTACCTATTTAATATGTAGTCAATAATACAGCAAATTATATTTTGAATTTCCTTAATTATAATTAGAAGTAAACAAAAGATTCCAGTTAATTTTTCTTTTAATTTCTACATTTTTTATGGAGCAAAAATCAAACATTTTCGCGGACGTTTTTTCATGAAAACAGGGAAACTAGATGCAATCAGAATATAATGCAAAATTTTCTGGGTGGCTATAGTAGCCATAGATGATGTTATATTACATCTAACATCATCTATTTATTTAATGAAAAAATTTTATTACCAAAAGTACCAGGAATATTCATCAATTAATCTTAAGACAATGACAAGATAAAGCCAAATCAAAATATTTTTGTATTGTATACTTTTATGTGAACAATATTGTGCCAGTTTATACTGATTATTATTAAGTGGAAGCAATTTGGAGAAATTTAGTAAATTATTATTCTTACTTAACACAGGCTTTTAGAAATTAAAATAAAAATGAACTTATTTCAATTTATTTGTTCTTATTTATTCTAAAAATTATTTGTATATTGTTTTAATCCTCTAATTTTATGTTTATACTCGTATATGAATAACGTAACTTAAAAAATTTTTAATTAACTAAAATTTTAGCTGCTATACGTGTTGCTGTCAAGAAAATGGTATAGATAAAATAACAAAACAACAAAAATAAGAAATAACTTTATCATAATCGTGTCCTTTGTAAGTAAAGATACTTACAAAGGATACAAATTTTGTGTTTTTATTTTGAGCACAGTAACTTATTGCTCCTATTGAATGCTAGCACGAATTTTGTATGCTGATTAATTATTTATAAAAACTATGGGGACCCTGTACCCTCAGTTTCCGTAGATGGTGTTGGTGTCTTCCGGAACAGGCACATTACATGCTTCATCTGCGCGATAGTTATAGGAATTGTTAATACGCAACCATACGCATAGGAACAGGTACACCACAGTAATAAAATAAAAAATGGTTTTCTTCTAGGGAGGAGAATCACCGAATTCTCAGGTGGATCTGAGTGCTAAATAAATCATGGCCATAATATGCTAGAAAGCTTGTGGTGTCATTCACATCAATAATGTTTAAAGTGGACAGATTAAACTGATTTGAAGCATCTAGTGAAGAAATATACCTCATGCCGAGACGCACACGTGTATGCACGTGTAAAAGTCACTGAACTGGAACTACTACTTCAGCATGATCTCCAGACTCAGCGCCATGCAAGTTTCAAATCAAACATGAAAAGAATTCTTTTTCAGGGATTGGAAATTTTGTACTTTTAATGTAGAATAAAAACGCTCCGTAATAAAATTTATTTAGTAAACGAAGAAATTGAATTGAAAGAAAACAAAAATTTTTCTTAGCTGTATGTGTACCGTTTTTTGGATTGAATCACATATCCACAAATTAAAATAAAGTGAACAACTAGAAAATGCTGTCAGATATTTTAACAACATAATAGTCTTATCGTTTTAAGCCGATTTTAAATATAAAACGAATTGGCCATTCTTATAAGAGTATTATACAAAATCTTAAATAAATAATTTCTACTTCGTTGTAAATAATTATACTGCAACACTGCTGGGTATTGTTGTTACTTCATTTGCTAAATACACATAGTATTGTATACTACTTTCCATTTGTAAAGTCATACGATTTATAAAAAACAAACAAAAAAACTAAAAGTAATTTTTGTACAATTGCTGAAACCAGGATAATAACTGGACCCAAAAAAAGACAATGTGCAAAAAGGACCGTTGTTACTATGCGTTACATTTCATATTATTTCCTATTTTATTGAAGTACTTTAGTATAAAAACAATAGGCCACAAAAAATATGAGAATAAAGCTTATGCTATTTGACTACGACATTTATCTAAAAAGCAATAAGTTTTAAAACTCAAAAAGCAACCCATAGAAAGGCACAAGATGAAAACAAAACATCAAGACAGAGCTATATAACTAAAAATAACTAAATGGTAACAAAAAAAAATGGGGTTATAGTTTTATCTATCCCTTTTGTGTCTTGCTCTTGTTGCCGTTATTGTTGTTGCCTTAAATATAAACCAAATTGTTTGTTTGTACTACACTTGAAGTTCACTTTCCCCCCTTCATTCTTGCTTGTTTTGGTTATTTGTGTTCTGTGTGAAAAAGTTAATTAATTCCTTAAGTTTTATGGAAAATAACACAGAATAAATGTTGGCAGCAAATAGCAGCAGTGAAGCCAAATTAAAATAAAAAGCTTAAAGCAAACTTCTCTCCAATTTTGTGTACATGCTTTTAACGATGTATTTACATTTCTGGTTCATAAATTATTTAACGCTTGTAATGAAACTGCAGCACAATTACGTGACATATTGAATATTTTGGCAAAAAAAAGTAGGTTAATCGACTATTTTCAATTTCTTTATTTTTATTGAGTTAGGAGGACCACTCCTAGTGAATATTTGAAGGTCATGATGTAGAAAAAGAAGTAATATTATATATAAGCAAGGTAAATTGCCGGTATTTATTAGTGTGGGTAAAACTTTTCCAAAAAGCTAAATAATTGAAAAACATTAAAAGTAAAACTTTAGTTGCTAACTTAACTTTTTTCAAAAATTAATTATTTATTTTAAAATGACGTTTAGGCTTATTTGAATAATCAGGCTATGCAATCTCAAGCACTTGATATATTTATTCATATTTAATCTATTTTAATCTGTAACTTACTGCTTTTTCGTTAAATTTTTTTGGAAAAAATATTTAATTTTATAATTGACGTGGAAACGTAGTTATCTCGTCCAAAAATCAAGGTGCCAATACTTTTTTTATTTTTTGAAGAAACCAGATTTTAAACGAGGGCATAAAATTGTGAAAGATAAAAATTAGCTGCATATTTTGTTAGCAAAATTTTTAATAGCAAAAATTGATCAAATAACTGGTTTCTATTTTCGTCTACAAAATATTTTGTTTTTGGAAAAAGTATTATTTGAAATAATATTGAAATATTACAAAACAAAGAAAATATATTTTATATTTTTCTTCAATTGACAAGACAAAGGAGTTTAAGAAAAGGAAAAGAGTTACACAGAACCTTAACCTGTGAAAGCAAACAATCAAGAGTGGAATTATATATGCAAATTTGTATGGATTTTACTCTGATTTTTCAAATGAAAATATAAATTCAATATCAACTATTTCTTAATATACAACACATTTGAAAGTTGAATAATTAAAAAAATATTCTGGAGTATTATATTATATTATATTATATTATATTATATTATATTATAGTAGAAATAATTATTAGTGTAGAAATTTCAATTAAATCACAAATGAAAGAGAATTGAATCTTTTAAAAACGGTCAAAATTATGGCGCTCGATTATCGAATTCCGAATAATCTTGCATGGACTCAAGTTGTAATTAAACAGAAATTTGGACCCCAATCATATTCATGTATTTTGGTTCATAACATTTATGTAATTAAGCGTCATCTAGATCAAATCAGAAGTCAAAAAGTCACACAGCAACAACCAATCGAAAAAAATATAGTAGCAAACAATCAAGAATTAGAGCAAGAGATACAGACGTCAGGAGTTTTCCATGTTATAGAAGAAAACTCAAACCGCGGAAGGAGATAGAGTAGTAAGACAACAAAACGCAAATATAAAATTAGGAAAATTAAAAAATCGTTTAACTATTTTCTTAAAGCTTATGCTTTTGCTGATAAAATAAACAATTCATTTTTAGTTTATTAGCAGCAGGTGCGTGAGCAGTGTGAGGAATATACCACTCTTATATAAATGATTATTATTATAGAAATTACAATTAACCTGTTTGATACTTTGTTAAGCTTTTGAATTCATAATACGTTGCATGTTATTCATTTTTTAATTTATGACCAATACACTGCAAATTGGCGAAGGGCTATAAATAAAAACAAAATGTTTAATACAAAAGAATACAAAAATAAATTTAATATTTGATTATTTTTTTTATTCGCCCTTTTGTTTTTAAAATGAATAAATAAGTATTAATCTTAATAATGATCTTTCTTAAATAAATTTAACACTATATTTTCAATATTTCGCTTATTCCAGGAAGATAAGTTAATGACAATGATTTTCCAGTAGAATTAACTAACCGTTAATCGGTATGGCATAATTTAGCAAATACTTCGGCAGAACCAAAAATTTATAAATCATTAACTTATGTTCCTCGAATATCAGAAAGATTAAGAAAGTCTAAAATATATGACACAGATATATATATAATTGCACACAAAACATATAACACATTAAATAAATTATTTAGCAGTATGAAGGATAAAATAGGGAAAATGGAAATATCTGATATAATATACAGGATACCATGTGGAGGAAATGACCAGGTGAACTGTGACATAGTTTATATTGGGACAACAAAAAATAAACTTAAAACAAGATTAGCTGGTCAAGATATCCTTATCTTCACATTGTAAGAAATATAATCATTATCCAAAGTTTGAGGAGGCATCAATATTAGATAAAAAAAAATATAGGAGACGTTATATGTTAGAAATGTTAGAAATTGTTAATTTACCATATGTAATGAGAAAAAATTTCAAAAATGACACAGATCATTTAAAGCAGAATTATAGTTGCTTAATTCAGAGACACATAATCTATATATATAAAAATTAAGCCCAAAATACATAGATGTCTGTTGGTGGTCAGTGTTTCACAAGATCCGCCGTCGGATTTCCACCAGTTTCACAGTACCTTCGTAATGGTCGTTCGCTGGTTTGTATCTTTGTTTCACAGTAGTGCGTCCACAGTGCGTGTTTGAAACAAGACAAATTTTTCAAACAAAAAACAAAATTTTTTTCCATTGCATACTTCGACTCAATGTTTTGCGTCAAATGAAATGTGTGTTTTCATTTGTACGTTGTTGTGTGTGTGTGTGCTTGCACAGAATGCGACAGCAATAGAAATCGAAATATGCTCATGTTCATAGCAAATGGATGTGCAAACGAATAGACAATTTTGTTTTCCATATTCTGTTGCATTTTTTGCGTGTGTGTAATTTGCGTGTTCAATCACGTTTATCAAAGCAATTGTTAGATATTGCGCCATAATTCCAATTAACCCCACCACAAAAATTATTACGCTTCCATATAATTTTTGCCACGTTGCAGAAAGAGCTATCTTATCTTGGAAATCAAGACGATGTAAATTATCCAGTCGAATTTTAAAATTAGCTTGAGTTACCTGGACCGCCGCCTCTCCGCCTACAAGTGAAAGTTGGTGTACCAATTATTTTGCTTAGCAATATCTGCCAGCCACGACTTTGCAATGGAACACGTTTAGTTGTCAAAAAAGTCATGAAAAATGTGATTGAAGCAAAAATTTTTAAAGCAAAAATTTTAAGGGCGAGGATATGTTAATACCACGCATTGCTCCTAATATAACTATTGGGATTTTCGCAATTATTTAAATTGACCCCGAATACCTTCCCATTTTCTCTTTAACAGCTATTCTGAAATACAATTGTTGCGAAGATAATTTATTAAATTAAAAAACAAATGCTGATCAGTAAAAAAGTAAACGAACGACCCAATGTGCATTTTACAAGCTGCACAACAACATGCTTATAAGAAATTATACTAAATAAGATAAGCAACAGAAAACAAAAACAAAATGCACAGCAAAGCAGTCGCCTACACTGAATGTTAATAACAACAAAAATATCGGGTGATGGTAGAATATTTCTGTATATATGAGAACCGCTTAAAACAGATATCTAAGCACCACTTGCTGGACAAATGACTAATTCAAGTTGGTCATCGGTGAGTAAAACAAGAAAGTACCATCGTGTTTATTTTAGTATTGCAAGAAAATAAATCGTTTAATTTAATTTAAAACTCTAACGTACCGTGTAATTATTTTGCAATAAAAGAACTTGGTATGACAAAAGGTTTACGTTTATTAAAAGAAATAAACGTAAAATATATATCTGTATATATATATATATATATATATATATATATACATATATATTTACAAAAATTCATTTCATTCAGATCATATTTGTGCTTAAATGTAAAATCTGTGGCATTTACTCCTTTGCAGTATATGCTACACTCCGCAGTTCGTGTGCCAGCATTATTTGTACAAAATGTATGTGTGCGTGCATGTTGGATTTAAATACATTCATGCATGCATATATTTATACCTACTGGTTTGTTTCCTTTCTGTCGATTGACTTCGAAGTACGGGACGAGTTAATGCTTTTGTTTATAATTTCTCGATATAAATTTGCATTTGTTAATTTTAAAATACCTTTTTCCCCCAGAATTTCAACAAGTGGACGAAAATTCACAAACATAACGTCAAAAATTTTCCGAAAAAGAGTATATAATATAAAAAAGTTCATAACGTATTTAAAAAGGAAATATATAAAAGAAAAAAAGCTGCAAACCAGCACACAAGCTGCATTGTATGTAGCGCCGATTTTACGTCAATCTTCATTCCTACCTTACTGTTTAACGTTATGCTTAATGCATTCGAGGCAACATGTAATGAAACTTGGCTTAATAAGCACAAATAAGCAGCAATACAAAACACATTAAAAGAAACTTCAGTTATGTGCGCATTTTATGCTTTAAACATAAATGAAAAGTACAAAATTTTATTGCTATTGATGAAATATTGCATACTAAAGAATAGATAAAGTTATAAAACGAGAAAAATATTGGCTTAAAGTAAGAATTTAGTTTCAGAATTTAAAACACCGAAAGTCAAGAAGTTACCAAGTAACCTGAAGACATGCGAAAGTTCATTTTGAAAATTGTTAGAAGTAACAAAACACAAAATAACACCTCGTCTATTGTCAAAGGAATAACAAAAGAAAAGTTGTAATCATTGATATATATGAGGGAAAATCATGCTAAGAAATATAAAATATCAACAATTTTTAATATTTAAGGCAACATTAGAAGAATCTTAGGTACAAATATAGAACACAGCTACTCTCCCTGGGGACACTAACTGGCACATACTCAATGTTTCTTCAATGTTTCCTGGTGTCTATTGAGAATTATAAAAATATATTATACAAATAAAGGGTGTTTTTTTAAGCCCGATAGAAATTGAAATTGTAAAAAATAACACAAAAAATTAAATTGTAATCAAAATTTCTTTTTTATTCGAAGGATCTATACGTGACATTAACATTTGAAAATGATTTCGGGCATATGGGCACCGCGGCTGTTCTTGACGAAGCGCATTCTGGACGTCCAATTTTGGGCCACTTTTGCGATCACTGCTAGGCGTATGTCGCGAATAACACGAACAATGCTGTACTCCAAGGCGTCAATTGTTGCTGGTTTATCAGCATAAACCAGTGACTTCACGTAGCCCCACAGGAAATAGTCGAGTGGTGTCAAATCGCACGACCTTGGAGGCCAATTGACAGGTCCATTTCTCTAAATCAACTTATCGCCAAATTTTGATTTCAATAAGTCGATGGTTGCGTTCGCTGTATGGCACGTAGCGCTATCCTGTTGAAACCACATCTCGTCCGGATTAATGTCATCCATATTTTCAAACAAAAAATCATTGATCATGGTGCGGTAACGATCTCCATTGACCGTAACGCGAGCTCCGGCTTAATTTTTGAAGAAATAAGGTCCGATGATGCCACCAGCGTGAAAACCGCACCAAACGGTACATTTTTCTGGATGTAATGGAGTCTGTAGAGCCTGTTGTGGATTGGTCTCACTCCATATGCGGCAATTTTGCTTATTAATAAACCCGTTAAGCCAAAAATGCGCCTCATCGCTGAACACAATTTTGCGATAAAACAACGGGTCAGTTGCCAACTGCTCTAGAGCCCAATCGGCGAAAGAACGACGCATATAATGGTCTCGTGGCTTCAATTCCTGCACCAGCTGGATCTTATACGAGTGTAGGCCGAGATCTTTGAGCAAAATTTCCCACGTAGTGGACGGACAGAGCCCCAATTCCTGCGACCGACGACGAATTGATAAGTTTGGATCTTCTTCCACACTTTCGTTTACAGCGGCGATATTCTCTTCAGTACGCACATTCCTTCGACGTGTTGGTGTTATTGCATCCTCTAGAGAGTATGTGGTATGAAATCTATCGACAGTTCGACGAATGGCTTGTTCAGATGCACGATTATGTACGCCATAAAAATGACGAAGTCGTCTATAAGTTGCGCGAATCGACGACTGATTTTCAAAGTAAATTTGGATAATTTCGTAGCGTTGTTCAAGCGAGAGTCTATTCATGATGATTTGTCAGAGTATACTGAAACAAATGAAAAAATGTTTCATCAAAATTTCATTTTTTGTGTTACTTTTTCCAATTTAAAATTCTATCTAGCTTAAAAAAACACCTTTTACAAGCACTCATTTTTGTAGCCCTTTGTAGCTTAGTAGTATAACTTCGTTTATAGTATAAACTTTGACGTCATGTTTAATCTAAATGGCAAAAAAATCTTAGAATTTCGAAAACCCAAAAATTGACTTAATAAGTAAAACCATTTAAATCATCATGAAACTATTTTCTATATAAAAAACATTTAAACATTAAAGTTAAGAAGAAAAATAAAATTTTAAAAATATTTTTTTTTAAATCAATAATAATAAGATAAAATGTAAATGTCGCTGAGGATGCTAAATATCTAACGTTGATCCCGGATCTTAAAAGCCAAAAATTTTTAATTAATCGGTGGACAGGTTTGGTTTTCTCAGACAAAAGCCTGTTAGACGGGCTTTTCTCTTCCCATACTGATGATAAATTTAGCTCCAGTATGATCTTGCTTAATTATATATAAATGATTTTGTTGAAATACAGTAAGCAGTAGTGTGAAGAAGAGGAAATAAGAGCCTTGGTGTTTTTACGCAGCATCTTAGGTTATGATGGCAGCGAAACTTTACGACTTACTACCATTAGGAGAAAACGTGGAGCATTGTATTGGATATAATAAAGAGCATGTGTTACTTAAATTTGAGGTAAATATTTGTATTTGTGATAAAAAGCGAAGACAAGAACTATTCAAAACCCCTGCTTTAGCATTAAAAACGGCTAAGTTGTGGGACCCAAATACCTTTAGCCTCAATTATTAAAATGCTTTAATCAGTTTTGATTTAATATTTTAAAAATCTCATAAATTATATTCTTCCAATAAAAATAGAATTTATATTGATTACAGTGAACTTTGCATAACCTCTACATGTGTTGAAGGTGGCTACTTACTTTCAATGATCTCTTGTTGACTTGCATCAAATTTTAATGCCTCATAACGTGTCGTCTACAAATTTTAATTAAACATGCTAACAAAGTAAAAATTTATTGAACCCTTTATAATACATGAACGAGTATGTTAAATGTAAAAATAAATACATAAAACGCAGCCACAATGTAAATAATGGATCTTGTACATGTTGTTATAAATTATGTACTATAATCACAAGATGAACACAGTTTTATACTTGCTGCTCATTATTTTAGTTCATTTAATTTTGTTCTATTTTTTCTTTTTCTATGTATTTGTTTTTTTTTTTGTTCTGGTATTATGCATGCTCTGATAACTCTTTGAAGTTGTTCATATTCAGACTTACTTTATAAAAAGTATTAGAATATGCATTATAATATAATACTACTGTATTCCTTAAGCTTCTACAAGTAGCAAAGGGACATTTTTAAAAATATTTTGTAGACATAAAACTTACTGCTACTCGTTTATATCCCAGCTAGCATTTTTAATCGTAAACGAATTTTCGTTGTTGTTACCTGAAAGCTATTCTTATATCGGGTCTATCAACAAGAATTGTGTCAACACCAACAACATGATAGCTTTGACATTTGGTTTTCTTACGTGTTCATTGTAGATGCATTGGCATTGTTACAATAAATTAAATTTCGTACGAAAATCACATAAAAAAAATTAGAATCCACTACATAAAAGGTGGTTCTATTAAAGTTACATTTCATAAAATTCGTGATATTTTCGGATAACTACTACTAAGAATTTAGTTGTAAAGAGTGAGTGGACAGGTGCGATACCAAATGTGCGAACACTAACGCATGTTCGACTGGGTTGTTCAACTGAAAATATAGCAGCTGTGAGCCACAGTATTGAAGCAGATCCAAATTTGTCAATTCTCCGACATTTCCAAAAACAACCACATGGCGAATTTTGCGTAAGCATTTAACTGGTGAAGGAATTGAAGCCGATTGACCATCCACATCGCCGTAGATTTACTCCATTTATTCAGGAACACCTAGCTGGTTTTTCTGACGAAGCACATTTTCAATTATCAGGGTATGCAGCAAAATTGCCATATTTGGGCTTCTAAAATGCTAGAGCAATTATTGAGAAGCCTTTGCATGTTTAACGTGTCACTGTATGGTGCGCTATATGTTCTGTAGGTGTGATTGGGCCGTCGTTTTATTATTTCACAAATAAGGCTGGAAATAGGGTAACGGTCAATGGATCACGCGATCACGCTATTGCGAGATGCTAACAACTCAATTTAAGCCTGCTATTGACGAATTAGATATTACTGACATGTAGTTTCAAGAGAACGGTGCCCCTGTAGGTACTGTACTAGCTTCTCAGTATGGTGGTTGTGGGTTCGATTCCCAACGAAGACCTTGTTTTTTTTCACTACAAAAATAAAAATTGACTGTCGGTGGGGCTGCTCAGCGATGAAGGCATAGTCACTGGTCACTGTGCTGTCTTATACAGCAGTTAATTTCCGACTATCTTTCTACTTTCACCACCTGTTTCATCTCTTCTCTATCCCTTTCCTAAAGAATGTAGCGCGGTACTTGACTAAGTAGGCATTGTTGCCTGAAGTGCTACTTCTCTTTAAAAAAAAAGAGGACGGTGCCACATGTCATACAGCGAATGACACGATCAATTTATTGCAAAAAAATTTCCCAGTCCCATAATTTCACAACAATTAGCAGTTAAATGGTCAGCCAGATCGTGTGATTTAACACCATTAAATTATTTTTTTGGAGCTATGTTAAGGACAGTGTCTTTATGGAGTCAATCGAATCGATTTCAGCTTTAAAACTCAAAATCCATGATGTGATTAACGAAATACTACAATTTTACCATTTTGCCAAAAAGTGATTAAAAACTTTGATGAGAGAATCGACATCTGGCAGCGCGGTTGTGGTGGACATTTGCCAGATAAAATTTTTCATTTAAAATCGCCGATATACAGTACAATTTAAATTTTAATAATCTTAATCAAATTTTTTTCTTTTAGAAAACAAAGTTCTTGTTGAAAAACCATTTATATGGTATATAAAATAGAAGGAATTTACGGATGATTGATATTGTTCAATATAAATTATATAAGGACAACAAAGATTATAGACTTCATTAAAAACTAAAAACGGCTAAATACAAAAGGGGCACAACTCAAAATTTACCAAAACTGACCTTTTTTCCATAAATTAATTCAGACTACATATCTCTAACTACTGCAGAAATTTCTTTCACATCACTACCTTCTTTAACTGAAAAAATACTGTTATGTATATTTTTGTGTTAGGTGTGTTGCTTCTGCACGATAAATTAAACAGGTTTTTGTTTTCCTAAAAATTTTAGTATTTTGAGTTATGACCCTTTTGCATTAGGGTGCGATATGATCACTAATTATTTCTTTTACTATCGTTCTAGATAAACTTTTGGAGTAATCACCACCGACTTTACTAATAATTTGATTCTGTAAGAAGATTAATACAATTAATTACAATGAAAGAAAATATATAAATTATTATAATAAATATTTATTGCTTTCGTATCATTAACATGATCAAGTTAAGGTTGTGAAAATCCATAAAAAATACTTATGCAATAATTATTAAAATCACTCGTACTAAGCATAGAACGCACCATCATAATGTATATAAAGCTCTTAGAAGAGCTCCTCAAAAATAATCTCAAAAGCATAGTTTGGAAGAATAAATGAAATATATAAAAAGTAATCAATGGACCAAATGCCAGCTGGGTATAATACTATGCCCCATAGAATGTGTAATTTCCTACATAATATATTCTTAGGGTAAAAATTACCCTAAAATAATGTATAGAAAAATATTATATAACCTCGTCTGTAAGGTTTAAAATACGAGTATGTATGCATGTGCTTTTGGAGAAATATTGTAAGAATTTAATAATCTACACAAATATTAAAGTTCATAGTGTAATTATTATTGCACCCACTCCCATTAAATAGTAGATGTGTGTAAGACTGGAAGTAAAGATAGGTGGTGTATAATGCAAAAATATAACACTTGTGCAAATGTGTCTGAAAATTATTGTTGTCATCAGCATTTAAAGACAGCCTTTTTTATGCTGACACATCTCGTTAGTTTTCTTACAGACATAAAGATACAAGTGATAAAATAAGCGAATACTTATCTATTCCCATTCTCTTATATGTAATTGTGTGGTTGAATATATACACATTCACACATTTACTCCGGTGTCTTTTTTCATATAAGTAAATCCGGTTGGTACAATATGTGTACGCTATCAATTCTCTTAATAAAAAAAATATCTAGAGCAACGCAACTTTTCTCGCATTTCCCTTTGACAACAACTTTTGCAGTTGTTTTGTGTAATGAAATTTTTTACAATTTTCTTTGCTACTGTAAAAATGGCTTTGGTTTACGTTATTGATATCTGTAAGTATTCTAGTTTATTTTTTGCGCCATCAACAAGTTGTGTGAGAATGTGTTTTTCATATTAATTTTTAACACCCTACATTAATTTAATGATAGTAGGAAATTGTTATGCTAGTGAAAATTATGTAAGAAATAAAATTACTTTTAACAGCGTGCGAGGGCCGCTCATATTCGTGAGAATTTATTTACACTTTTTATTTATAAAATTAAAAAAAAACTAAATTTCACACCTCTCCTCTTTTGAGTGTTATCGGTTAAGAAGACTTGTTTCAAATAACTTCCTGCTGGCACTAAACTAATTCTGATATTACAACTTAGTTATACTTATGTGAAATGTTTTGTACAAATATGAACATAAAGTACGTTTTATATGTTTGTTATATAAAATATTATAGAGATGTTATTTAAAAAGTCAAGTGTAAGGCAAATTTTTTCTTATAAAATGTTTTTAATTTATTTTATTTTTGTTGCCAATAACAATTTTGCTATCAGTAATCGTCTCATTTATTGTTTTTAAAAAAGCAATTCGGAAAATATTTTTCTGTAATAAATTTTTGAAATAAAAATCATTTAATCTTTTAACAAAATTAAATATATTGATAAATAACTGAAATTATTTTTTAAGGCAATGAGCTAAAGTTATCAAAAGAGCTTCTGTTAAAAAGGTGTTTAAATATAATGAAATTAAAATATTTTAAGAAGTAATTACTATACATATTAAATCGTGTCACTTGCATTATTGCTCATATTAAACATGCTGTCTGACATTTATTTTGTTTGTTTTCTATGAACATGTAGCAGTTTTGAAGATCTGTTGATGGATAATATAACAATTAAATTTCTATTACGCGGTAAAACAGACAATTACGGAATAAGGATCATTTGCTCGTTGTAAGGATATTTAGCTGCCATTCGTACTAATAGCTTCATTCTAAAGCTTTTGTTTTAGTAAAACAAAAAAAAATATTTAAATGGCGATATGATGGGTGAATGGGGAGCTCCTTGTGTTCCTGTTCTTCAGAATTCAGTGTGATGTTCCATGGACTAAGAAGACTTTTCAGGTTTCTAAACAAGCTTTCAAGTGCCTCGGTTTTCTAAAACGGTGTAAGAGGTACTTCACTCCATCCAATCTTCATACTATTTATACCACCTATATCCATCCTATATCGCTCCAAAGTCTATTTTGGAGTGGCTCGACCGTGTACAGGAGAAGGCCCAGAGGCTCATTGGGGACGGTAGGGTATCCAACTCTATTGATTCCCTAGAGGATCGGCGGTATGGAGGTTGCATTTCACTATTTTATCGTTACTACAATGGAAAGTGCTCTAACGAAGTTGTTCCCGAAACTCGCACATTTTTGCGTTTGACTCGATTTTCCTTGAAAACGCATCCATATGTGGCCAATTGGCCGGTGAATTGCACTAGGCATTACAGGGAAAATTCGTTTTTTAGCAGAACAGTTCGTATGTGGAATAAACTTCCTCCAGAGGTCTTTCCTGACAGTTTTAATGTGGGAAAATTCAAATCGAATGTCCACAAACACTACTCCCTCTTTCCTCCTCCCCA
This sequence comes from Trichopoda pennipes, assembly GCA_030448955.1. Taxonomy (NCBI): domain Eukaryota; kingdom Metazoa; phylum Arthropoda; class Insecta; order Diptera; family Tachinidae; genus Trichopoda; species Trichopoda pennipes. Next base: position 340,433 of record JASKUP010000109.1, on the reverse strand, counting down.
TAACCTATTTTCCTAGTTCCGGTACAATGCACTGCATGAGTCGGAGTCATCTTCTGAGTACTGGTCCAAGCGAAAAAACAAAAGAGAGAAAAATTTTTTGCAGAATAACTGTTGTTATTATATTATTCTAAAGTTTTATTTTGTTTACTAAATTCTCATTCTTGAATATGCCATGTTAGAAATTAAAATCTTATTAAAAGAAGTCTAGTGAAAAGAGTCAAAATTTGTTAAAGTAGAACTTAGAAACTTCAAAGAAAAAAGTGTTATTGCGCTGGCTATTTCCGACAAACCGAATTGATAATATCAACAGAAAAACATATTTGACTTACAGCTGATAGGTGGTATCGAGTTCGCTGAAACCGTTTGAGGAACTTCTACATTTTTGTTTCATCATGAGCGAAACAAACACAATTTTAAGTTATTTTATTTATGTCGTCAGCAAAGTGTAAGACTTAAGACATATTTATCATTATCATTGAAAAAGAACATTTAAATAAATGAAAAAGAGTAAGAATGTTTAAATTATTAAAATTCAAGTCAAAGTGTTTTTTTTAATCCTAGTGGGTACATTTAGTGGTGGCTTGATTACTTGAAAATCGCTAATAACATAATATTATGTTATAATTAATAGGAAGTACATTTCGAGGTTAAATTGTTTACTTATAAAATAATAATTTGTTTGTAAACAATTATTTTTGTTCTTTCTTCTTGTTTGATTTTTAAAAAATTATTAAAAAATAAAATCCACCAATTAGAATAATTTCTTTAGTCATCAGATTCCTTTGCGTTATTTGCCATTATGAAATGCAAGGAACGCTGTTGCGGTAAAAATCGACCCTCCTTTTTGAATCAGTAGTAAATTGATTTATTATAATTTATTTTGGTTATTCGAACGGCATTTATTTGCGATACCTGAATAGTGACCAAAACCAAATCGTCATTATAATACCTAGCTTCAAGTCATACAACTATTAAGAACTGAGAACACCTACCTACCTACCTGACGTAATAACCTGCTAGGCTAATCACCAATTTTTAAAGATCTAACACTTGTTATTTGTTTTGTTTGCATTAATGCATTTGCAACTCAGTTAACTACAAGTTACTGAGACGCAAATACAAAAAAAATGTTAAATTATGTGGCATCTCTATTAGGGAATATGTTAAAATATAAAAAAAGCAAGGAGGAAAGAAAGCATAATGAGTACATAAATGCATACAAAACATTTTATCTAAAAGAAATACATTTTTAAGTTTATTTTTATAAGGTAAGTAAAATATGTGTTTCAGCCGAGCAATTTAACAAATGGCAGATTTTGTGGCAGAAAATGAAAGACTAGCAGGATGAAAATTTCTAAGTTGTGAGCTAGCAGCACTGCTTAATAGTGTCGGGGCAGCAGTGAAAACTGTTGACAAATAGTGCACGGCAAGTATTTATTGTTGATAATGTAGTAGGAATGTACGTAATGTTTTAATAAATTTTACGTCAGGGTGTCCGCTGGGAGGTTTAACTAATTTGTTTTGCCACCATTTTGGTAAACATTAGTCTTGAGAGCTCATATTCGGCAGTCGTGAAGTAGACATGTGGCAAATTTATTGTGGAAAAATATTCGATAAACCAGTGTTTTATCAAAATCAATCACTGATTACTATGGCAATGAGAAGATTACTTGAAATTTTTGAGAGACAGTTCGTGCCAACAAAACGTACTGCAAGATCGGCTAAAACATTACTGCTGCTCAAGAAAGTGTTCAAAATAATCCACTAACCTTAATTCGACGACGTGCTCAGGAACTTGTTTTTCAAAGAGCAACTTTGGTCACAATTTTGTACAAGAATTTTTATTTGTTTCCATATAAGATTCAGTTAACACAAGACCATTTACGTCATCGTACATATGCTCGCCCAAGACAATCCTGATTTTCATAAAAAATTATAATGAGTGATTCATTCAGCACACTTTCATTTGAATCAATATGTGAATAAACAGATTAGTGGATCATGGGGAATAGGAAGCCCTCAAATTATTCAACAGTTCATTAGATGTGACAGCGATTTGGTCAGGAGGAATAATTGGACCTTAATTCTTTGAAACTGAATTCGGCGTAATGGTAGCTGTGAATGGGGAGCGATATCGTGATATGATTGAAAACATTTTAACGCAACAACATGTTTTCGGCTTGATTAACATGTGGTATCAACACATGATGACACATCGCATACAGCGATTTATTTCAAGAAATGGTGATGTTGATTGGTCTCCACGGTTGCCTGATTTGACTGCTCTGGACTTCCTTTTGTGGAGATATCTAAAAAGCTTGAGAAATTCAAATAAAATATTCGTGATGAAATTAATGAAATACTGCGTGAAACCTGTGAGAATGTAATAAAAAATGTACTCAAAATGGCTTGCCTTTGTGAGGCGAACAGAGACGGGGATTTATCTGATATTGTAATGGCCGTCATTATATAAAACTTTTATCAGTATAAGATACATTCTCTTTGATTTAATAAAAAATTATAAACAAACAAAGTAATATACTTTCCCTGTATTTGGAGAGAGTCCATTGCAACGCGAAGAGCATTAACCATGTCTTGTCCCTGGCAATTTAGCGTTGCCATTTAACATTGTTAGTTGTGGATCATAATTATTTTGATTGTCAATCACTTGAGCTTATTTTAATATACCATTTGTACATTTATTGAGTGGTAACTATGGTGGTTGACATAAGCCTTTTCATGAATATTTGCAGCAAAAATCGAAAAGTGTATGCAATCGATAGTCCCAGTAACGCCTCCTACAAAAAGTGATGGTGTTGAAGCAGAACTTGTTTTTGCAGCGTGACGCTCACCTTGACTCATTGTACAAAAAATTGTATGTTTGACTGCAACGATTTATTGTTAACTGGCTCATAAAAAATTCTCCATTGTTCTCCTCTGGGTCGTTGCAAAGAAACATAAGGCAACGGGCACCTACCAATTTTATTGATCTTTACATTTAACTAAATAAGTATAATAATGATTTGTTATGCCTGTTTTCTACCTGATACTGCTGTAATTCCCAAGCCTTTTAAGTAACTTTGAAGCTGTAAAACTCTCTCTCTCTCTCTCTCTCTGCAAAGTCCAAGGTTTCTCGATATAATTTCAGAAATTCATAGGAGTATGAAAGTGGTGTTGAAAAGTATTCGTTGTAGCATTTTTAACAAATTAGTTGAACATGTTCTTTTTAAATTTTGATAAAAACATCGAAAAAGATGGTAACTTTAATTTTAAAAGTTTTACTAACGTTAATATATTTAACTGTATTTTTAGATGCAAGAAATGGTTTTACAAAAGCATCTCTTGTTTTCGCCAAGATGGTTGAGGCCATGTACCGAATATTTTACAAAATTATGTTTTTTTTTAATTTTAGCTATCTTAAGTTGAAATACAAAACTAACTACAGTAGGGTACATAAAGAGACAGAGTGCTATTACAGAGTATATATTACTATTATTATCGACATTTTTTTAAAGTTTTTTAACTTAATATTACATGGCTGAACATGTATGAATTAACGGAAGCGCCTGTATTGCATGCTATTGTTCTTTGTTCATGTGCTTTTTAATAACTTTTGCGTTACCTGTTTCTTGTTTAACATATTTTCATACGTAACACAAAGTTTGCGTTTTTATGTCAATTCAGTTTATAAGTTTTACTATTTAATCAAGTTGCATTCATCCGTCATAGAAATATTGTATAGTTTTTCATTTCATTTCTCAAGATTTTATTGCATTGATTATGCATGCAAAAAGGCATTTTTAATATTGAAACCTTAGCAACTAAGATACAAAGTAAAAGTTCAGTAAACCTTTGAAGCGCAGGAGTTAAAGAAATATTTTTCAATTGTATCTAAGCACTTACATGTATTTGCACTTTTATTCATTCAATAAGTTTCAGTTTGGAAAAAGTGTCTTTTTCAATTTATAACTTGATTTCAAAAAGTTTTTAGTGAAACATTTTTATCTAAAACTAAACTTTCTTGTTACCGACACCGAGTGATAGTTGTAGAAAATATTCACTGCAAACTTCAAAACAAAAACTTTTGTTACAATCTGCATTTTATAGAAGTTATTTAAATTTATTATTTTTTTGTGTTAGAGATAAAAACCCTATACGATTTGTATACAAAAATTGCAACCAGCGGCGACTGAGTTATATGCGTAGAAAAACTAGTATTTTTTTGTTAATAATAAATAAACAATTTAACAGCAAAAATTCTATTGAAGAGTAATATTTTGCGTATGAAAACCAAAATTTGTTTTGATACTGAAGGTTTTTCGAGTAATGTGCAAGTTGCATTGTTGTTAGTTGTATTATTTTTAGCAATCAGTTATAGAAGGTTCATCTTATTCTACACTGAGAATCCTTACTAATGCCGATTCCAGGCGGCAATGAGTAGTATTTATAGTGAAAGAGTTATTGCCAACTGAATCTATATCTGTTAGAAACATGGAGGTTAAGATATAAGAAACGCATAATTAAACCATAATATCATATCTTTGAAAGTATTCAACCAAAATATAGCACTAAGATTATTTGCTTGGTTCACAGAAGAGCGATTTCATTTTCAAAATATGTGCACTTTAAGAAACATGCAGGAGAAATTAGATTAAGGAATTTAAAGCTCTCTACAGAAATCGCTAATTGGAATAAAGTTCAAGGGTTAAGGTTATTTCAAATTAAAAGCTGATTATGGTATGTTCATAGCTTTAAATTATCTATTAAAGATTTTATTTAGCTTCAGATCAAATAAATAAATAAAATAATTGATTAAGGCAAAAAATAATAAATAATGGTTTTTTAAAATAAATATTTATTTCATCCAGTACCGAAAGGTTAAAGATACTTCCTGTTTGCCGATAAATCGGTATCGGCAATTTTTCAATTGTCAGTGCAACGATTCTTTACTAATTTGGAAATATCAACATTCAACCATATTCACCCTTGTTCTGTTTAGCGACGTCAATGGAAGACGACCCTTGTCGGATAAATCAGTATTCTCGTTAGTAATATTGCACATTATCGATGACTGGCAACACATAGCTGGTATTTTTTGTAAGAAAATTAAATGTTGACGTTGCTTAAAATTGCCATTGATATTGTCGTTTGTGATTTTGTTGTTGTCGTGTGTACAAAATATAATAGAAAAAAGTGCAACTAAGATAAAAAACGGACATAAGTAATTTATAATTATTCGGAATCATTTTCAATATAAGCAATTTTATTTCGTGCTTGATTCCATTAAATAAATATTTCATGATATTCTCACAAAATATTTATTACAAAAATGTTTATTAAAAAATAAACATCTTATGATATTCTCATAAAATATTTATTCAAATAAAAATATTTGAAAATGTATTGTAATGGGGGAGAGCTCTCCCCCACTAGACTGTAACTTTTAATGGATGCAATGGTATCTGTTGATGCCTAATTAAAAATTTTGTAATGAATTATTAACTCGTAATATATTTACCCTTATCTGTATACCTTTTTGCTACTTTATTATAAAATTGTTAAAACTTTGCCCCTATTGTCTCTGTCATTTTTTAAAATATGTTAAGTCTCTTTGTTGCAAGAATTCCGTTTTAAGACATTCTTAAAGTATATATATTTATACTCACAATAATAAAGTGTTAGTATTAATCATATTGTTAACAAAAAAACCATTGTTTTATTGTAATCGTTACGAATAGATTCGGATTGTGCCCAAAACGTCAACAAATTTGCAATAAAATCGAACTGTGTCTGTTGAATAATTTGAGGGTTTCCCTAGAACCAACTATTCTGTTTATTCACATATCTATTCGAATGAAAATGTGCCTCGCAACTCATTATGATTTTTTCATAAAAATCGGAGTTGTCATAGGCGAGCTGTAACATCCTGTTGACATATGCACAGGGTGGGCCAACTTGGACTGACTGATTTGAAATGCTTATAATTTTTGTACTTTATTTTATTTTATAAAATTTTTTAATGTCATCATACTTAGTGGAAGAACGTGTAAAAATTAAATTTTATTATGTTTCCGGACGATCAATTGATGCAACATAAAGAAAATACCGCCAACATTTTAATACTGCAGAAGGTCTCACTGTAAACATGATAAGAAGCTTAATGAACCGTTTTTAGAATTTGAGTTCAGTGGGTAATGAACTACGAAGAAAGTGTTCACACGGATCCAACTGTGTCTACTCGCCGACAAGCCACTCAATTGAATATCTCTAGAGGATCGTATTCTAAAAGTTGATCTGAAGATTTTTTAATATAAAATTCAATTGGTCCAAGAATTATTGCCGAGGGATGCACCACAAAGGCTACAATCTGCCAATAGAATGGTTTTGCTAGCGACAGAAAATACCAATTTTTTAAATAATCTGATTATGAGCGATGAAGTAAATTTTCATTTAAATGGATGTGTGCATAAGCAGAACTGCCGAATTTGGGGTGCAGAGAATACGATAGCACTGCATCAGCGATAATTACACCCTGTCAGATGCACTGTTTGGTATGGAATCATGGCTGATATAATTTTAATTATTTAATATACTGGCGACTCCTAAAAAACAAGATAAAATGTAAATAATTTAAGTTTGTTGCTTAGGAAGAAAAAAGCACATTCTGCATAGCGATCACGATTCCAATTGGACATTATTTAAATGACAAATGGAACTGCACACGATAATCCACTTGCTTTTTTTTATGCGAAAGTTCGTCATCAACACAAAATACATAAAAACACTTACCTTGTCGGATTCTTCGGGAACTGGTGGAAATTCCTTACGTCTGTGCAGTTCACTACACTTGCGACTCCTGAAAAATAAGATAAAATGTTTTATTAAGCAATTCAAAAAATGCAAATTTTAAAATCTTCACAATTGTTTTTTGTTTCTCACAATGATCACAAACCAATTGGACATTATTTAATTGCCAAATGTAACCACACACGGAAATACACTTGTTTTTTATAAACAACGCTCGTCAACACATAATACATAAAAAAACTTCAAAAAAACCTTACCTTGTTAGATTCTTCGGGAACCGCTAGAGTTAGGAAAAAAATACTCACATTTATAACGTTCTTCCTATTTCCTATTAGAAATGATTCCAATAAATAAAATTGCTTATTTCCATTGCATGTGCAGGTTGCGTTTGCGTAAAATTCTGTATTATTATTTTTTCTTTATTTTTCAAATTACATATGAATAACGGCTACCAAAGGAAACCCTAATGTAGAAAGATTGAAAATAAAAAGTGTTTTTGTTTTTGAAATATTTGCTGCGTTATTGTATAAAGGTGTTTTTGAGTATTGTTGCCGCTTTGCTTTCTTGGTACAATGAAAACTCTCATTTAATCAGTTCGGCTTGAGATATAAGTCATTTGAATTTTCTATAAATAGTTTGGGGTAAAATCCACTGATGATCTATATGAGCAGCAATGTGTTTTCTCCCGCAGTAATACACTTCAAATGTGTTTTTAAATTTATATATATAAAAGAAAGTGATGTTAGTTACTACGCTTATAACTCGAGAATGCCTGGACCGATTTCGGTGATTAGCACCAATTCGGACAGGTCTCCGGCCAAATAAGAAGAATACACAAGAAAATTTTGGAAAATTTCCCAAAAAAAAAAAAAATTATGAAGAAAATTCATTTTCACATACATTTTTTTTACAACGCTATCTTAACTCAAGAACCCATAAAAAAACATGATTGTAAATGCTATATTGCCAGTAGATGGCGTTGTATGCACACTTGGCAGATGCAATGACATATGTTAGTAGTCAAAAAAGTCATGAAAAATGTGATTGAAGCAAAAATTTTAAAAGAAAAATATAAGGGCGATGTGTTGAAACCACGCATTCCTATGATTCCTCCAGATTTGCCGTTTGATTTTAAATGGCTTCAGTTCCCCATACCTGTTGCTTTTCAATGATCCCTGTTTTTTGCACTTTCAGTTTATGTATCACGTTCACGTGCTTTGTTTTTCAATACCGCGAACCAAAATCGATCAAAAAATGTCGAAGAAATGGCTTGCAAAGCAGTCACGGGCACGCTAGTAATAAATATATTATGAAAATTATAATAATTTTTTAAAGGAATCCAGCAGAAATTAATGTAGATTAATATAAAAATATAAGAAGAATAATTTTGCTGGTATGTTTTTATAATGTAATATTTTTATTAATGTTATAATTGATACTGCAGTTAGGTTTGGGTACTGTTATCGGTATCACTGATATTTTTTGGCATAGGAGTCGTATCGCCGAGAAGATATATCGATGTATTACATTAATGAAATTTTCGTTCAAAACACAAACATAAGATAAGAAACACTATTCAATTAAATGCAATGAAATTTTGCAGTTTTTTTTGATTTTAAATATCATGCAGTTCCAATGCGATGATTTAAAATTAAAATCACGTGACATCCAAAGGTGCATAATGCTCACATTATAAAAAATTTGAATAAATTAAAAAGGTTGAAATGGTGAAGTTTAAAAAATAACCCTTAAATGTGTTCTGTATAGGCAAGATTTTATTAATAAACATTTTTATAAGAAATTCGCTTATGTTTTGATAAAAACATTTCAAGTGTTATCTTTTAAGTATTCGAATAAACATGGGAGTATTTATGTGCCTGTACAAAAATGTAAAGAAAAAGCTCTTTTAACGAAATAGCTTGCAAACGTTGCGACAAATATTTTCCTTTAAATTTATCGCCTGTCAAATGTTTCCTTTAACACCCTTAATAAATCGCTTGATAATTCGATTTTTTAAATCAACATTCTAAATTTATAAACTTATTTTGCACTATAAAATCTGTTACATTTGATGAAATATTCACATAAAGAACCTAAAAGTTGCACTTTCAGTAAAATTAATTTTTTTACTTATGTAGAAATGGTTCGCAAAATTGAGAAATTGAAAAATTCTAATATAAAAGGATATGTTATGAAATTTTCATAAGATATAATTTTGAGTCATTTTTAATTTTAAATTAATACAAAACTTTTGATAATAATAAAAAAGAAGAGGAAAATATTCGTATTCATCTTTTTTACTGTAGCTATTGAAAACTCAGCATTTTCACAACTTATATCAAAACACCAAATCCCAGCTAGCGAAAAGAAATGAAAAGAAAAATAATAATTTCCTGTGAATCCAATCAAATAGAAAACGGACATAATTTTTATGAGTCCTTTAATTAAAGAATTTCGCAGTACACACACATCTGTATAAAAAAATTTTTTGTTTTTTTTTAATTCATAGTAGACGTCCATTTTTATCTTAGTATCACACTTTAATATTTTAATAAAGTGTCCTTTTATATTACATTTATACTTTACACTATTATTACTTTTCATCGTATAAAATTTTCTTACCAACCAATGTTCAGTCACTTATTTTCTTAACATTCGTATTATATTTATTTTGTGACATTAGTGTAGCTAGAGAAAGGATATATAGAAGAAAAAAAATAATAAAGCAGAAGAATACAAAATAAAACTTTTCCATTATTGTTATACAAAAACGAAGTTTTCTATAGCGAACAGTCAAAACCAAACACACAATAGGATATAATAACAGGAAAGAGTAAGTAAAAATGTTAACAATACGTGTATTTAAATAAACAGTTATATTAAAAAGTTATATCTTAGAAACTTATATTTTAAGGTAATAACAAAACCATAAGTAGCGCACTATAAACTTTTGTATTTAATTCAAATGCCGTTTTAAGGTTTTTTAAGGTTGACCCTTGAAGCAATAAAAGTTATTATTTTTTTAATGTTTTGTATATTTAAGCAGAGAAACCCCTTTTGTTTGAATGATTTTTATCAAATTGGTTGAAGTTGCTGATGCGAAACAAAGCTCCTAATGGAGTTTTAAAAGCATAATATCACAATACAATACCAAGATAAAAAATAAATAAAACATGAAGTAAACAGATGAAAATTTTTCTAGAAAGTACTACTACTATGTGTGGTATATTATTTTTGGGATCTATTTTACCTTCCTTGATATGTAGGAAAGCTTTGATCTTAAGGCTAAACCTGGAATACTTCTCTGCTACTACACATTTAAAGGGCTCCGTACTATAATAATATTTTTTTTATTAAATTTTGGACATTTTTTAATATTGTTACGTTTTGCTGTGAGTTTTTTATTGCAAACAAAGTTGATACTACAGAACAATTTACTTAAAATGCACGTCTTCACTGCACGAGGTTTATTTTTACACTAACTAACTATCCAATCAGACGCTGCCCTTTTATATTTGTCCATTAGAAATCTAGAAAAATTAAGAATCTTCTACTCCCTTTGTATCACATTTTATTGTTGTATGTTGTTCATTCGATGTATGTCTGTGTTTATTTTTGTTTTTATGCTGATAAAGTTTCTTCCTGGAATTTATTTTACGATATTAGTTATTGTCTTGTGTACATAAGATTTCTTAGAAAACCACACAGCTTTTAAACAACATATCAAATTGTTGTTTGCGTGGTTTTCTTGTAACTGGGAAACATTTTCAATATCGTCATGTGCACGAATCGGTTTGACGCCAAAATCTAAGTCGGCTGGTAGCTTTAGTCTGTCCCAAACACGATTTTTGCTAGAGTGCATGATGGTGAATCGTGGATAGCTAATAGGTATGCCAGAAGAAACTTTGGTATATGCTCATCCCAATCTTTTTGGGGTGTACTGACCACTTTCTGGGTGCGATTGAATCTTTCTACCATATCATCAGACTGCGGATGCAGTGGTGTCGTTATCGCCTTTCTGATCCCATGAATGTTGCACATTTCCTTGAATATGGATGACTCAAAATTTCGTCCTTGATCGGAGTGAAGCTCTGTTGGAATACCGTATCGACACACCCAATTGTTCACAAGTTCATCTACTACCATTTTGAACTCTTGTTTTTGAATTGGTTAAGCTTCGGGCCATTTGCTGAAATAATTCATTACTACCAGCAGCATTACCGGGGAATGGGCCTGCGATATCCATTGCTATCCGCTCAAAAGGGGCACCTGCGTTGTACTGTTGTAGCTTGCCACGGCTCGGAATAAGCTATCCATTCGGCTACAGATTTGAGCAGCCTACCCGTAAAATCGCTCTTTTACCTTTTCCAGTGTTTTTGTCACACACAGATTGTCGCCACATTATGAAACTACTTCATTACATCTTTTATCCAGGAACTTGGCACAATGACTAAGTTCGTTGTAGTTTTTCCATCTGCACTTTCCCGATTTCGATATACTGAGCCTAGTACGATTTTTCTAGCGGGATTTTTGCCGATATTTCGTTACGGTCTGGTCTTATGTTCTCCATCTTGCCCAAAATAATTTTTGACAAAATGGGATCCTTCTTTTGGATCCAAGACCAATCTTCTCGTGTGGTAATTTGGATACGCTTCACATCAATGATATATTCTTTTTCCTCGACTTTTGTGCAGTACCTGCATTCAACGTTGCATGGTCGTCTTGAAAGGCCATCTGTATTATTGTGGTTTCCGCTTTTCCTGTGCACAATGCTAAAGTCATAGCTTTGTAGACGTTAAATCCAGGGTGTAGACTGCCCTTTGGGGTTTTTAAACTGTAGCAACCACCGTAATGCGGAGAGATCCGTCTTTATGGTAACGTGTTGGCCATATAAGTATTTGTGGTAATGTTTAACACACTCCAGTACGGCTAAAAACTCCCGTCGTGTTACGCAATAATTTTTTTTCGGGTTTGAATAATACTATGCTATAGTAACCAATGACTTTTTCCGTCCCATTAATCGCCTGAGAAAGCACTCCTATTCTGTAGCCGTTTGCATCTGTATACAATATAAATTCATGTCCAGCTATCGGATAGGCGAGGACTGGTGCTGTACATAAAAGCTCCTCTAGCCTCTGAAATGCCTCTTCTGCTGCCCTGCTCCATTGGTTTGGCTGCGATTTTCTGGCTTACTCATGCAAGCTGGCAGCCACTTGAGCAAAGTTCGGCACGAATCGCCTGTAGTATGTGTAAAGCTCCAGGAAACTACTTAGCTCATGAAGATTTTGTGGACGAGGCCAATTCTTTACTGCCAATATTTTATCCTCGCCCTGTGCTGTTACACGATGCTCCAAGTACTTGACCTCTTTTTGAAACAGCGTGCATTTCTTAATACTTTATTTAAGTCATGCAGCCGCTATACGCTTAAGGACTTCATCCAGGTTTTGAGGTGTTCAACCAAAGTCTTTCTCAGAAAACCACGCAGTTAATAGGTAGCATATCAAATTGTTGTTGTTTGCATGCTTAAAATTTTTACGCTGTTTGTAACTAGAAATTTGTTGTCTTACGTGTATGAGGTTTTTTAGCAAGCCACGCAGTTAGTGAATAACGTACCCAGTAGTTTACTTTAATGATTAATTATTTTCTTTTAAAACTTGAGCAAGACACATCCGTAACAATATAATTTAAGTTATGGCGTACTTTTATAGCGTACTAGCAGTGCATACTCTATGTAAATTTAAGTTTTAGCTTATTATGGTTAAAAAACAAGGCCAATTTTTAGTACTCAAGAAAGCGGCTAATATTCCGGGTAAGGGCCTCCTTATAATGGTTGAAAATATATAGCCTAAAATGGTAAATTCACCGTCTCTTTGCAATACCCTTTATTTTAAAATTATTGTAAAATTATTTTTACAGCGGACATAATTCTATTACCTATTATGGTTCCAAAAATAAAGGATCGCAGCAGACGGCTAAATATTGTGGCGGGAATAATAGCTATGTTTTTACAATTTTGTAGTAAAGTTTATCTTATATAATTGCGAAAAATTTTAAAAGTTTAAGCAAAAAGGTTCCAAATGGTTGAAAATAAATACCTTCAAAAAATGGAAGTATGAAAAGGTAATTGCATTCGTTGTTAAACCTGTTTAGTTGAAAAATGAAATAAATATGTGATCTTCGTCTAAACATCTAATATTTTTTTTCTCAGAATTTCTTAACTTGAATGATTAAATTAATGTCCAGAATCTAAGGTATATATACGATAAACAAAAAGAATGCTGATGTCAAAAGTATATTATTACTAAATACTACGTAACATTCTACTGGTGTCTAGTTTTTCATATTACCTTTAAATTAAAAAAAGGAAATTTCGAAATAAATTTTCTTTCATTCATTTGGTTATAATAATTCTTGTATTCCTTTTTGAAGAATTTCAAATGGTTCTTATGATTAAATTCTTCCGAGTTGATAAATACGAACATTTCACATTAATCATTATATTTGAGGATAAAGTAATTTCATCTTAAATAAATATATAGAAGAAAATGAACTCGTGCTTGATTAAAATCATTCTGCAACATTAAGTTAAAGAATAAAATTTAATTTACATATACCTATTTAATATACAGCGAGAATAAATGTAAAATTAATATTGCAGAGAATTGCTTTGATTCATCAACAGATAATATCTGTAACTTGTAACGTTTTCCAGGCATTTGTGCATATTATCCCTCCAACAAAAAACAAAAAGAAAAAATAAATAAAAATTTGAGGGCATATTTATTCTTTTGTTATATTTTTTTTACACTGCTGTAAGACAAAATATGTAGGCGGGTCCAGATATATAAAAACACTTATATACAAATTTTATTAAATTTAAATAAATTAAAGGTAGATACAAACGAAAATAGTTTTGTTTCTCTGTAAAAATTTTAATTTAATTTTAATATAATTTTAATTTTTACAGAGAATTAATTAGCTCAATTACATATTTAATTTAAAAAATAAATAATTGCATTAATAAAAAATTTAAATCTCATAATTAAATCAAAATCAAATAAGAGGATAGATAACCCACATTTTCCAAGTACCTACCTTCCTATGTTAATTATAGGGTGTTTGTTAGAGGTATAGAGGTATACAACTTTATATTGACAAAACTTTTTTAACTGGCGGATATTTTGTTAGCTGTGAAGCTCGAGCAAGACAACGGCGAACAAATTCTAGAAAACTTAAACACAATTCATGATAAGATTACATACACAATGGAAAAAGAAGAAGACAGAAATTTACATTATCTTGAAATCACTATAACACGAGGAACTGACTATTTAACATTCGATATCTATAGAAAACCAACAACGGACACTACCATCCACAACACCTCAAACCACCCTACCCAACACAAACAAGCAGCGTTTAGACATATGATACACAGGCTTGGGATAATTCCACTTACTCCAGATAAGTACAGGAGGGAACTCGACACAATCTACGCCATAGCTATGAATAACGCCTACAAAACCACTACCATCGATAAACTACTTAGACAATACAACACTAAGAACAGAAATAGAGAAGACAAAGAGACAGCCGATACAACACGACGGCACACCTTTACTTACACAGGACCAGACATATACAGACTAATTAACCTTTTTCACAAAGAAGGAATACTTACAACATTGAAAAGTGGAAACACCCTCAGACATTTTCTCAGAACAACGACAGAAACAACTGACAAATTTAATTCCAGCGGGGTATACAGACTTACCTGTACCTGCAAACGAACCTATATAGGGCAAACTTGACGAACACTAAAAACAAGGTTTACAGAACACATACGCTCATACAAACGGAAAAGAGAAGATTCAAACTTTGCATTACACCTTGACACTCACGGACACACACCAAGGGAAATAGATGAATGTTTGACATTATTACAAGAAGACTAGACATTCTTGAAAATATGGAAATCTACAAAACAAAAACATTCAATAACGACTTTATAAACGAACAGGTAAACACGACCTTAGACACAATTTTCACATCATTGAAACTACTCATGCAAACGGGCAAACGAAAAACACCATCAGACGGACACACGTACCTACATAATAGTAAAAGACGGAGGTATCGATAAATTCACTTTGCATACAAATGCCAGGTGGCTGGTATTCTGCTTACCTGAATATATACGAACCTAATAACAGAACTGCCTGAACGCCAACACTGACTCACCAGTACAAATTAAGCCGCGGCTTGAGAATGATGCATTCGCGTCGAAAGCGCTCGCCATCGAATACAAACCAGCTAGTTAGGACGGAAAATGGCAATATGATTTATCTATAGTTCGTTTTGGCATTTTAACATGAATAGACTGACGCCTAAATAACGCTTTCAGATTGTGCAAAATTATTTTAAAAATCATGATCCGATTTTCTTAACCGAATTTTGGTTTGCGATAAGAGTCACTTTTTCTTGAATGAATACGTCGATAAACAAAACTACCGTATTTGGAGTGATGATAGTCCTCAAATGTATGTTGAGCCACAATTATATTTAGAAGAAGTGGTTGCTTGGTGTGCTTTATGGCCTGGTGGAATCACTGGTATTTGGTAGCCGCATGGATTCAAGTTTCGAATCTGTAAATTAGACTAAAAACTGGTGCAACTTAACGACGTCTGGTAATTTGACAACGTTTTTTTTGGAAATAATTCGGTAGTTCATGAACTACTTAAGATATTTTAACGAAATTTCACAAATGCAGAGCAGAGGTATTTTTTAATTGCACACGATCGTCTTCCTGGGATAAAGTGGGGCTTCTGGTTTTGTTACCTCGGGAATACAATTTTTTGGAAATGTCACAAAAACGTTATTTATTACTCAAATGTTAAGAGTTGTTAAGTTAAGAGTTTGAACTTAACAGAATTTTTCACGTGCAACGCTTACTTATTTTCGAATTATTATTCTAAGATATTGATTGTATTTATAATTAAACAGTAATAGGTTTAGTTTTAATAGCATCTTTCAAGCCTCTGAATTGGGAAAATATAAAAACTACCTTTTTTTTACAATTTCCCCCAAAAAGGTGGTATGGTTTTTTGGTTATATAATTGAAACTTACTTCCGTACTAGTAAATTTTTTTTGAACTGTTTTAAATACAACCTATAGCAATTGCCAATAAAAAAAATACATCTGCTTGGCCTCTGTAAAATTTCAGTATAATATCTTAAGCGGTTCATGAGCTACCAAATTATTAGAAAAATTTCACGGTTTTCAAACCACCGGTAAGTCCGAAACGATTGACACTTGAAGGACAACATTCGTCACATATGTTTGAATAAAAAATTGGACCTACATATTAGAATATCTTTCGAACTTTATATCTCAACTTATAATATATACTTATAATATAAAGAGAACACTGAAGATGGCAAATAGCCGAAAATCACAAACCAAATTTGACGAGGGTCGACGTAAAACCATACCCAATTAAAAATGAATTAAACCCCGTCGGAAAATATGAAAAATATGAAAAATAAAAATTTTAAAATGCCAAATTAAACTCGAACTTCACACAGTTATAAATTTGCTTCTTAAAAGCTCTATTCAAGTCATAATAATTAAGGACTTAGAATACAAGAGGTATAAAATGTATCAAACCTTTTTACAATTAGCAGCAAAGATGCAGCACTCGATCATATTTACAATACAACCACAAAAAACTCTTAATCTCTTAACAACTAAAAAATAATACATAAGGTATGTTTATTTTATTATTATTTTATTGCAAAACCAACGGCATTTTATTGATGCTTTGAAGTTGGATATGTCAAAAAATAAACATACATTTGTTTGACATTAACACTTTGACATTTTGAACTGCAAAACAACAAAGAAAGGCATATATTTTTGCATTAATAGCAAGTAAAAAGGTCGGTTGGGCGGACTTTTCCTAATAAAGTAAATGTACCTCGAACACACAAAACTATTACATTTAAAATATTTTAAAACAATCATTAAATATATCGTCCCCTGAATACAAAAGGATCATAACTCAAAATTTTCAAAAACTGTATTTTTTTTTTATCAATTAATTTAGAGTACACATCTCTAACTACTGCAAAAAATACAGTTATGTCTACTTGTGTGTTAAGTGTGTTGCTTCTGCATGATAAACTAAATAGTTTTTGTCTCTCCTAAAAATTTTAGTATTCTGAGTTGTGACCCTTTGTATTTAGGGTGCTATATATTTTATATTATTTATTGTTGATTTTGAACTCCAATAACGATGTTCATCTGTTCAATGTTTAAATGTTTGTTAATGAAAATCAGAATGTAAAGCACCATTACAAATTCTAATTCGATGTCTACTTATAGCTTTTGTACTCTATAAACACTACATGTCACTTTAATTATATTTTTTTTGGTTTAGGGCATCCCGTGCTGTTAGTAGTTTTCACTTTCAAGTATTTTTATAATTTTTTATAGAACACAAGCCTTAAATCCTTAATTGTATTATATTTTACATTCAATGAACCACTTAACTAAAAATATTACGCTTTATTGTAAGTGCCCCTGTAGGTACTAGCTTGTCAGTGAGAAGGTTGCGGGTTCGATTCCCAACGAAGACCTTGGTTTTTTCACTACAAAAATAAAAATTGACTGTCGGAGGGGGCTGCTCAGCGATAAAGGCGCATAGTCACTGGTAGCTGTGCTGTCTTATATGCAGCAGTTAATTTCCGACTATCCTTCTACTTTCACCACCTGTTTCATCTCTTCTCTATCCCTATTCCCAAAGAATGTAGCACAGTACTTGACTAAATAGGCATTGTTGCCTGAAGTCTTAAAAAGTCTGATTGTAAGTGATTAATAAGTTATTTGAACTAACAACTTACACTATTCTGTAAAATTTCTAAACTCAGCCATTCATCAATTTAAGTAAGAGAAAGGTACGATAAAAGAACCAGAAAAATGACGCAAGATTAGAACACGGCTTGATAATGATGTTATCACATCGTAAGCGTCCACCGATCACAGCGAACACAGAGCCAGCAATGACGGTTTACACTAAAAAAATTAAAACGATAAAAGAGCTTTATTTCTTTCAGCCAACTTCATAGTAATTGATTATGAGTTAATTCTCGTAAAATTGTCTTTTTGTTTCCTTACTTAGTGAAACAGATGATGTTTTTCGTTTCTTTTCATGGCCTACTGACTTTTTCCAATGTACAAGAAAACGTTGTAGGAAACTATCTTATTCTCGTAAATATATTATGTCTCTTCTGGAACTAAAGGGTGTTTTTGTTAGCAGTTTTAGCCCCTCCATGGCGCGAATTATTGCTAGCTTTTTAGCATAAACTAGTCGCCACACAGCAAGTAATCGAAAACTGTCATATACTGAGACTTAGGAAGCCAATTGATAATCCAAACTCTTGAAGATAACTTAATAGCCAAATATTGGTCGACCGGACCAATGTAATACAAATTTTCAAACAAAAGGCCATTATCATTGTTTAGTTACTATTTCCGATCCTTTCGATCCTTATGGCAGCTCCAGTTCATGTTTAAGAAAATAAAGTCAAATAATGGCATTTTCGTGAAAGAGTGTATAGGAAGGATTTGCTGTGAACTGATTTCATCCCATATACAGTAATTTTGTTTGTTCGCAACTGTTTTAACTAAAAAAATTAGTCTCATCGCTTAAACAGTTGTGCAATAGAAAACTTTATAGCTGATTTTTGAAGTAAAATAAGACAATATGACTGTTTAAGCGTCAATCTGTTCGTGGTCGATTGCCAGTTAAATTTGCCCTTAATAAATCTGGCTTAATAAAATTAGGAATAATAGAAGCTTGAACGTGAAGAATAAGAGTAAGCATCCGCTCCATTTCAAATAGCGGAAGAGTATTCAAAAATGTTTGGTTGAACCTTATTTTATCTACTTTTTATTAATGATGTTAAAAGGATTTATTACTACAATCCCAAGTTCATACCTTACTTAAACGTAAAAGCACATTTTGCCCTCTTTTACCTTGTTTTTTATTGTAAGCTGCAGAAATTTCATTAAAAAATTACAGAAGACTACACGGAAAACTGATAATCCATTTTAATACAGCAATCAATGAAAAAAGCCCAAAATACCTTAATTGATGTTAGCTAAAAGAAATATATACTGTTTGATTTACTAATAAATTAATACTAAAACCAAACGCTATGACTTAAGTGGCTTAATGTTGTAAAAATGAGCACACTTTTCTCCTTACGGACTAACCAGGATTTGCTGTAAAGAAAAATCAACAGAGAAAACAAAAAGTGAGATAGAAATGAATAAAAAACTAAACAGAAAGTGATTAGTTGATACACTAACTGAAAAACGTGCCTAGAAGTGTAAAGCATGTTTAACCGACATTAAATATTGACAATTGATATTTGAAACATTAAATATAAAAGGACGCTACGAGATACCTTGCAAAAAAAAACTTAATTAAATAGTCACAAAATTGAAATTCTTAGTCGTATTGTATTATAAATAATCTTGGCAGAATATTTTTTTTATTTTTTGAAAAAGATATATAAAGTAAAGCTTTTAAAAGAGATTTAATCTGGACTATCTATAAGTAAAAATACAAATTAAAAGAATTTAGTTTTGGGGATTCTATATACGGAGTAAACTTATAACACACTACTAACTTCATTTTCATCTTGTGAGTTACCTAGAGTCCAACAACTTAGCGACCGACAGTATGTCTTCCGTAGAGGGCGCTCTACAGGGACTTGTTGGCTTTCCTGTCGGAACAATACATCAAAAAAGTAAGATGGTTGCTCTAGATATTTTAAAGGCATTTGATAGAGTGTGACTTGATGCACTTGTGTTAAAACTTGTTGTTTTGGGTGATCATTTCATCAGATTTATATCGAGTTTCTCAGGAATCGCAATATACGAGTTGTTTTAAATGGAATTCAAACAAACGAGTTCAAGGTTAATTCAGATGTACCACAAGACTCCGTTCTTTCCCATACCCTATTTCTCATCTTTCTTTGTCCAACTTTCAACCCAATAGGCTCTTTCGCAAACGACAGTACCATTTATCATTGGTATTCATTTAGTAGTAGATCGAACAAGTTGGAGCTGGGTTCCAGAAACCAAAATATGAGTGATACGCTCGATTACAATCTTGCAACAGTTTCCAAATGGGTTCGTATGAAAAGAGTCTCGATTAAATGTTGCATGCCTACGCATAGATATATGTTCGGTAATGATGCTGCATCTGCTATTTGGGGTGATATTAAGGAATCAGAAGCTCTTGATGTTCTTGACATAATACTACAGTGTGATGTTCGATAGTCATTTTTCAGGTTTCTAAAAAAGCTTTCAAGTGCCTCGGTTTTCTAAAACGGTATAAAAAAACCTTCACCCCATCCGATGTTCGTACTATTTATATCATTTATACCACCAAAATAATTATTATTTATACCACCCATATCAGTCCAAAAATGGGATACATTTCTCATGTATGGGTCGGCGTTCCAAAGCTAATTTTGGAATTGCTGGACCGCGTACAGGAGGCGGCTAAAATGCCCATGGGGGACAGCAAAGTTCCAACTCTATTGATTCTCTAGAGCCCCCCCCCCCCCCAGGGGCATATAAATATGGTCTTTATAGAATATTCCACTATCTAGACTCAGTGCAACTGGGGAAAAGGGAGCCCAGTCCCCTGAAGTCAGACAGGGAGACAACTGGAAGCTCTACTTTATTTACACGGGGATCAGTGAGCCGCAGAGTTCATTATTTGACTCTTTAGACTTATAATAGTTCTCTGACTGATCATTGAGGATGGCCCCTATGTGGGAGTATCGTGGTGGTTATGGTTTTGCGGCCCCATAAGGGATTTATGAAAATTATGGTGGCCAGGATCATTTCACTGATAATGACACGCAAAGTAAATGATTCAGTCCAGTGAGCATGCTTGACATGTGTTCTGGACAGGAGTTAGAAAGTCTCCAACTCTTTAGCAAGGTGATGGTTTGCAGCCCTGTCCTGGAATCATTAAAGTTGCAACTAGGTGGTTCTGTTGCTTAGAATTATGCCTTCGGCTATCTAGGACGCATGCATGACGTTCCAAATTATACTATAGTGGTTTGTCCACCATCTGATTAAGGCTACATAGCCAGGTGCGGCTGTAAAACAAGTCACACTCTGATTCTCTAGAGCATCGACGCAATGTGGGCTGTATTTCACTGTTTTATCGTCACAACAATGGTAAGTGCTGTAATGAAATTAGGGAAATTTTAACCGTTACTCGCACGTTTATAAGTTAAACATGTTTTCGTTGAGGGTCCATACATTAATGACTGATTGGCCAGTGAATCGCACCACGCATTACATGCACATTTTTAGTAGAACAGTCCGTATGAGGAAGAAACCCCCATCAGAGGTCTTCCCTGTCACTTTCAATATAGGAAAATTCAAATCGAATGACTATTACTGTGGAGGAACGCATATCAACATGGGCATTTCATTACTCCCATTAACCCCAAATTTGGGGTAAAATCCACTGATGAGCAGTTATATGAGCAGCAGTGAATTGGCTATGTGGATATACTTTTCCAAGTAGTAATACATTAAAATATATGTATTTTTTAATAATACATATTTTATGACAATATCATATTATCAAAAAATATTTATTAAAGGAATCTAGCACGGCTTCCAAAGGAAGCGTTTATGTAGAAGGATTGAAAATAAATAGTGTTTTTGTTTTCGAAATGTTTGCTGTATTTTTGTATAGAGGTGTTTTTGAGTTTTTTTGTTTGCTGTGTTTTTTAAATGAGAACTCTTATTTAATCAATTTCGCTTACGATATAAAACTCTTGAATTTTCTGTACAAAATTTGGGTAAAATCCACTGATGAGCTATATGAGCAGTAATGAAATGGCCATGCTTTCAAATATATATATTTTTTTAATAATATATATTTTATGAGAATATCATAAAATATTTATTAAAGGAATCTATCGCAAATTAACGTAGATTATTTCAGAAAATGATTCCAAAGAATAAAACGGTTTATTGTTAATTAATAAATTTGTTATATAATCTATTTTATTTAAATTTTTATATTAGAATAACGATAAAATAGGATGAACACAAAAAACATTAATTGAAATCAGAAAAATGTTTTTATTTTAAAATGATTTCGAACAAATTTCTACTGCGGTTGTTTTGTTCGTAGCACATCATGAACCGTTTTGGTGTCCATTGCATAACCTATTGCTGGTGTATCAGCATGAAATAATGACCATGTAGTCCAACAGAAATTAATCGAGAAGTGTTTAATTGTACGATCTTATAGACCAAATAACAAGTTGCATTTTCGAAATTAACTTATGGCCAAATATGTATTTTAAGAAGCCATTTTTTCTCATTACTGTCTGGCGCGTATGTGTCCTACATAAACGTTGTTAAGAATTAAGTGGTTGCAAATAAACATTGTAGGTCTAAAATATGAAAAGCAAAATTACTGATAATTTTAAATATGCACTTTCCAATAATTGTAAATAACAAAAGAGCAAAACACCACGCAAAGTCATAACTTACTTTCTGTAATCATAATGTATCTTGAGGATATTTTAATTTAGTGCTCTGTGACAGCAATATTAGTGACAAGAAGAAGGTAAGAAAACACAAAGCATGTGAAAAATAATTAATTATGTGCAAGCAAATTGAATTATTTCTTCTTAAAAAAAGATAATGAAAATAATACAGAAGTGGCAGTTATTACCCAGTAAAGTTACCTTCTGCATGCTTCTGATTCAATAAAAATTATTACGTTCGTTATTAACAATTCCCTTGATAAAGCTTTGCCTTTAGGTCTGTAAGCTTGTTGCTCTTTGCAATTTAAATTAATGCATTTAACAGTGGTTTAAGGCAAAACTTTTTTTGTGGCCACATAAAACTTTAAGTAAAGTCAAGAAAAATAATCATTAATTGTTGTTGTTGAAACAAATGAAACAAAATAAATTTGACGCAAAGATGTAAGCTATTCAATAATTAATAAAATAAAAATAAAAGCTTTATTTTAAATAAAATTTAATTTTTGTATGGTTTATCCATTTCTAAAAATGTTTTCGACCGGGTCGTTCAACTTAAAACATCGCAGCCGTGAGCCACAGTGTTGAAGCAGATCCAAATCTGTCAATTGACGTTCTCAACAATTGGGGTTATCCAAAACCACCACATAGCGAATTTTGCGTAAGAATTTGAATTTGAAGCCTTAAAGGTTCAGCTATTACAACAGTTAAAGCGGACCGGCCATACACATCGTCGTAGATTTGTTAAATTCATTGAGAAAACAACCGGGTGACTTTTCTGAAAAAGCCATTTTTTCAGACAAAGCCCATTTTCAGTTCTTAGGGTGCGTCAACAAACGAAATTGCCGCATTTGGACTTCGAAAAATCCTAGAGCGATTTGTATGCTCAATGTGTCACTGTATGGTGCGCTATGATTGGGCCGTATTTTTGAGGCTGGTAATGCGGTAAGGGTCAATGGATCACACCTGACACTGACATATGGTTTCAATAGAATGGTGCCACATGTAACACAGCCAATAAAACGATCAATTTATTGCAAGGCAAATTTTCAAATCGCATAATATCTCGACAATCATCAGTTAAGTGGCCAGCCCGATCGCGTGATTTAACACCACTGGATTATTTTTTTAGGGCTGTGTTAAGGAGAGAGTCTATATGGAGCCAATCGAATACAGCTTTAACTTCCCTGATTGGATATATCTTTTTTAATAAGTTCAGCATACTGGGTTTCACTAGCTGTGTTTTTTCTAAGTTTTCATCCCAATAAGTTTATATATTTTGTCATTACAGTTATGTTTTTAAAAAAATTATGCAGGTTTCTTTCAAACATTCTTCTTTCACTTTGCCCATACCTATTTTCTTCTTTTTTTCGATATGGATTTGTCGATACACCAATACAATTGGAGAAGGTTCATTAGAATTAGGCCGTGCTTCAATTAACAAATTAACCAAACTTATTATTGCGACTGTATGCACTTGGTTCGATTTTTTGTATTTAAAGTAGCTATGCTTATTGCTAGCTGTTATTTGAATCACATAGTTAAAAAAACTAGATATCTGAATTGATATAAATTTAAGTTTTAGTTGACATTGTGGTATTTACCTAATACTAGAATGCATTAATTTAGGTCTTATAAGTATATTTTTGCTGATACGAATCACTGTGCACGCTGTCCTTGTTTTCCTTTTTTATTTGTTCATTATTACGAAAAAAAGTATAGTATAAAGCAAAATAACTAAATATTAGAAAATGCCTTAAATCTCATAGTCCCATAAGGTGGATGTTTATTTAGTTGGTAATTTTTACAACAACAGCTACCAGCAATACTAAAACAGGGTTTTTATTTTTTATCTCTAATAATTTATTTTTGCTGTTGACACTGTTATTCTGTTGATAGTGCCTGCAGTACTATGAATTTATTATCACTAACTTTAGCTTTACTTTAGCTGTCGATGTAGACATTGACGTTCGCTAACAATGCTGCATACGAATGAAAGGAATATTGCATTTAATTTGTTGTAATATTTTTTACTTCTTTAAAGCTCAAGATTATTACCAAGCAACTTTTTTCTAACTTCGGGTAAAGTTCACATATAAGTACTATTGCTATTGAATGTCATTATATTGCAGATACACAAGATAATTAAAAACCTTTCAAACTGAAAAGATTTTTTGTATTGAATAAACAGTTCAAAGTTCTTGGAAATAGTACATCTCATAAATGCAAAATGTATACAAGTGAAAAAAGCTAAAGAAGCCAGCAAATTAAACATTTTTTAAAAGTTAAGTTAAGTTACTTTGAAACCCACAATTTAGAAATTTGGTGTAAAGTACTTCGACTTAAATTATTAAAAAATTATAACCAAACCCGAAAACAAGTAATAAAAAATATTACCGAAACAAAAATATTAATATTGCGAACAAATGGTT
Source organism: Trichopoda pennipes (assembly GCA_030448955.1). Classification (NCBI taxonomy): domain Eukaryota; kingdom Metazoa; phylum Arthropoda; class Insecta; order Diptera; family Tachinidae; genus Trichopoda; species Trichopoda pennipes. The sequence goes on along the minus strand of JASKUP010000109.1, from coordinate 315,597 downwards.
AGAAATTAAAGAAACTGGGTTGGGTCTTAGCTAACACAATGGTGCTGAACAAGTCCTTAGTGCCGCTAGTTATTATATTTAGTAGACCTGTGATTTATGTTGGTAGAGATGTCTGTTTATTGCAAATAAGTGGATTACGAATACAGAACTCCGATCCTATCAGTGCAACGAGTTTAAAAAAATAATGGTTGCCTCAAAGGCCAACTATTAGGTAACTCACTTGATAAGCAGTTAGTAAGTTTTAAGAACAACATTCAACATTTAAAACAGTTCCACTGAAGTTCAAAAGAATATCGACTAGAGAAAAACGTTGGTTTTCTTCGAATATAACGCATCTAATTGCTATTCAAGGTGGAAGCGATTAATAACTTTAGGCTTAAAGGCTACATTTAAGACCACAAGGAGAAATGTTAATATTAGCTTTGGAAACACAAAAATTGTATTATTCTAGACGTTTTGTGGTTGCAATAGGCTCCAAGCAAAATTTAAGATACATTAGCGAGATTGGGGTTGGCAGAAAAGAGAGCTTCAAATCGATGTTAAAACTGAATAGAATCTTCATAAGTATACAGCCAATTTATATTCGATCCTTTTATATCCTTTATATTATATTCCCTTTTTATATCCTTTCAAGTATCAATGCCAAAGCACAACGTATACAATGTATTTAGCTTAAATTTAACGAAGACGAATGCAGTGGGCTCTGATACCTAACACTTTAAATTTGTAAAGATATTATTACCTGTAACCTTGTCATATATAACACATTTATCTAACACTAGCTCTTTTACGTCTAAATGCAAATTGACTCAAACTTAAGGCCAATCGCAATTTTTATCTAAGATTTTTGAAATACTCTTCATAATCAAGTATTGAAAAATAATATATTATGGTTTGACAGGCAGCCAGGCTTTTAAAAAAATTATGGCTGTGTTTCTGCTTAATTGGATGTAACTAAGAACATACGACGTAAACTTGATGAAAGAAAATTATAAATTTTCTGGTACTTTTTGATCGCTCTAGGTCTTTTTACACGATTAGACATAGCACCCTTTGCATGAAACTACTACAGTTTTTTAACTTGGCTTAAATTTCCATGCGACTGTTATTTTCATATCCCATGTAGTCGTTGGCAGTTTGTGTTGTCAAACAATTTTTAACCTTCGGTGTTACGTTTATTTGGGAAAGTGCAAGGACCAATGCTGCTATGCAAAATTTATATGTATGCAACAATGTGTATTTAAGAAGTCCAGTCATCTTTATTATTTCAAGACTTAATGAGGGTCTAAAAATAATTTATTTTTGGGAAAATGCTACTTAGACAAACTACTTTAACTTACTTGTGAGTCGGACTTAGACAAAGCTAAAATATCTTTTGTTCTCATATCACTGTACACCTATGTAATATAAGGCAAGTTCTTGCAAAATCTTACCTTGCTCCTGGGTTAATCAACGGTTGTGAACTTTTTGCAGGATGTAGCTCAGCTAGTAAAAGAAAGCTAAACGTCTTATTCAAGAATATCATAAGATATGTTTACGTATTGAAAAGATATGATCATGTTTTACAATTTCCTTCGAAGCTATATGGAGATTCATTCAACAACTTTCTTAATATCCATGTGCTTTAATTTTTTCGTTAAATCATTTGTTCAGAAATCCCACAAAATGGCACTGCAAAGAGCTTTAAACAGATTTTATTTAATTTGTATTCCAATTAAGTTATAGTTAATTTTGTTTGGTATGTGTATTTGACGTCTTAACTGAATTTATTAATAGCACTTTACTGTACTCTGAATTTCGTGATACGGTTTACATCTGCACCTGGCCATAAGCGTTAACCATATGGTAGTCAAACCACTGTGAATGAAAAGCAACGTCGTTCACGTCCTAGGAAGCCGAAGACTAATTCTAGCAACAGGTCTTTCTTAGTTCCAATTACAGCGGTTCTAGAGCTAGAGACTATCCAACTCCTGTGCAGAATACATGACTAGCATGCTCCCTGGATCTGGATTACTCACCAGTAGCTGTGATTAAAGGCGAGATAAGCCTGGTCACCATAATCAGTTCACGCTTGGGGCCGCAAAACGACAACCACCACGATGCTCCCGAAGGGTCAACCTCAATAATCAGTCAGATAAACAGCTAAAAGTCTAAAGAGACAATTAGCGGAAACTCTGGGGCTTACTGATTCCATGGAAATAATGTGGAGCTTTCAGTTGTACCCCTGGTGATTTCAAGTGACTGGGCTCCCTTATACCGCCAGCAGCACAGGTCTAGATATTCAAGTATTCTATAAAGACCGATAAATATGCCCCCGGGGGGCCTGTACTCTGAATATGAGATTATTTATTGTTGTGCAGGTTTTGAATATAAAAAAATAAATAAAGAAAAATAAAATTAAAGGTGAAAAATGTATAACAGCTGTTTAGACCTCTTGGAATTTTGATTAGAAAAATGAATACCATGTGTAGTGAAATAAATTAATCGTGGTAAAATGGTTAAAGTAGCTGGGGATAGTAATTATATGACAATCGTGTATTGAAGTCGTGCCTGAAAAATTTTAAAATTATGTGCTCTATATCTCGCTGGAGCCACACTATATTGGCGTTTGTTTGCATAACAAGACATTAATCAGTTCGAGGTTGCAAGCAATAACTAAGTAGTGTAATAAGTACTGTATTTGTTTTTTTTAAGCATACGCTCAGTCAACAGGAGATCGTGGGATAAGGTCTAACCACAATCACAGACTACGAAATGGGAAAAAAGTGGTCGAAAATAACTAAAGTAAAATAAATATTGACTTGCTGGTATTCGGATTTAAATGAAAGCTTAAAGGAAATCAATTAAATATTTTAAAAAGAAGTGATTGCATTGGAAATCGTTGAAGTAGATTTGGTGTTGCTGAAAGTACATGTTGTTTGCATTGATTTCGTTTATTTTTCGTTTTGTTCTTTTCATAGTAAAAATAAAATCGATCTTTTCGATGGCATTTTTAAAAGTTTTTACTTTAGTGGCATTTTTTACGATTTTTGTGAAATTTGGCATGTTTTCAAATAAATTATCGATTGAACTGCACTGTTAAGTTAAATAGATTCACTTTGGAAATCAGTCATCAATTAAGCGATAAGAACAATTATTGGATTAACGAGCTTTTTAGTAAGCAGAGTTGCCTCAACTGTATTGAAATAAATCTACAACAGTTCTTACATATTCTAGTCCATTATATTATGAAAAATTCATTGTTTGCTGCAATCTGCATTCTGGTGGCATAATCAAACCTTATTTCTTTAAAAATTAAACTGAAGTTCATGTTAGGATCCATAAAGATCGTAAATGGACAATAAATAACAATTTTTGGTTTGAATCGGTGTAGATGTAGAGTCAAGAGGACAGTACTATGTGTCATAATCCTCCGCCATAAATTTACTGCAAGACATAGTCCCTATCAGTTGGTTCCTAAGTTTAAACGTTTCGATACTAGTCGATTATTTCCTTTGGGGTTATGTGTAGCCTCAGTAAGACTTATTATTATTGGTAACGTATGTGGTCGAGGAGGAAGATATGGGCTATAGGGAATAAAACAATATAAAGAATCCATACCTTCAGCATGGCGATCCTTCAAACCACGATCCTGCAAACCACGATCCTGCAAACCACCATCCTGCAGACCACGATGCTGCCAGGCTGAGTTAGCATGTACACACTTAACATACCCCCCAGGGGCACATTTATCGGTTCTTATAGAATACTCGACATTCTGGACCTGTGCAACTGGGGGAAAAAGGAAGCCCAGTCCCCTGATGTCAGACAGGGAGACAACTGGAAACTCCACTTTATTTCCACGGGGATCAGTGACCCGCAGAGTTCATTATTTGTCTCTTTGGACATTTAATAGTTCTCTGGCTGATCATTGAGGTTGGCTCCTATATGGGAGCATCGTGGTGGTTGTGGTTTTGCGGCCCTATATCCAATGGTTTTCTATGGTGGCCAGGATCATATCACTGATAATGACACGCAAAGTGAATAATCCAGTCCAGTGAGCATGCTTGACATGTGTTCTGGACAGGAGTTGGAAAGTCTCCAACTCTTAAGCAAGGTGTGATGATTTGCAGACCTGTATTGAAATCATTAAAGTTGCAACTAGGTGGTTCTGTTGCATAGAATTATGGCTTCGGCTATCTAGGACGTATGACGTTCCAAATTATACAATAGTGGTTTGTCCACCATCTGATTAAGACTAATGGTCAGGCGCGGATGTAAAACAAATCACACTCTGTACACACTTAACATGCAGCATGTCGATTTGTGTACACTCAAGTGCTACTGGCACGCATTTAAAATTTGGATGAAATATATTTTTTTATATACAGATAACATGTTTTTTCGTTATTTTCCTTCACTTGTTAAAGTTCGGTCAGACTGTGAAATACACCCTCAATACATATCAAACCTTTCCAGCGTAAATTTCGTTATCTATTTTATTTACCTAGCGTAATTTATTGCGTTCATTAGCTTTATTTTACATCTGTTTTGCAGTTATATTTTGGATTACACTTTTTGTGCTTTATTTTCGTTGCTTCTCGCTACAACAGCGAAGCAATTAGAGCAAACTTTAATTTTCTCTGTAAATTATTATAACTTTTTAATTGCATAATTGATTTCCTACTAAGTGAGGAAAAATACTCTAGGAACAACAGCAAAAAAGGTACAAATATTTCCATAATTTCTTGACCTTTTATAAAATTTTCTACTTCAGCAAAAGTTAATGCAACACAGAGCAATTGACTTTTAATGACTAACAAAAGACCTGGTTGCTTAGTTCTAAAATCTTTAAAGCAAACAAATTTTAACTTATTTAAAAGTGATTACAAATGTTTTCTTATTTTTTCCTCTCTTCATTTTTGGTAGCAAATTGCTTTCAGCTAATCAAATAAAACTTAAAAAGAAAAACTTACTTAAGAAAATAAAAACATAAAATAAATTATTTTGAATGTAATTATTCAGAAAAGGTTTAGGCTTTATTTCAAAGAACAAAATTTTAACTAATTGGCTTAACTTAATTTTCTTGAAGGCATTTAACTTAAAAAACTTGTAAGTAGAAAACAAAACTTGAAAACATTTAAGCTCTTAAAGGGGTTCAGGATAAGAAAATAAATTGACTTTGCCGCAAAAAGCTTAAACCATAGTCCTATTTAAAGTAAGTAAAATTTAAAACAAAATAATGAACAATTTAGTTTACAAGGGAATTATATTTAATTTATTGCAGCAAGGCAATGCAAAATATGTTTTGTTTTTTTATTCCATTTAACTATTTTCTACTTTTACTAGTACGTTAATTTGCTTTGTAGCTTTCAGTTCTCTTCTTTTAATAGTGACTTCTGTATGTTGCCGTTTGTGTAATTTCTGTCTTAAGAATGACATTTTATTGGGAATAAGTCGGAAAAGTTAAGTAACTTGACACTTCAGCCTGTATGAAGTTAAAATATTTCTTAGAATGCTAGGAAATATAATACATTACGCCGGCAAATATTTTCGTTTTAAGTGTCTACGAGAAAGGTTTGTGAGGTGTTGCAGCAGTTGATCAAGCAATCGTTTACTTAAAAATATCCGTAAAGTATATTTTTTACACCTAAATTCGGTTGTTGTGCCATTAGCTGCAGTTGACATCTATCAAACATGATCACGACATTTCGTTCATCAACAGCTGCTTGATGCGTAAAACATTTTATATTCAGCGTGGTTGAAAATTCTACAGTTAAAAATCCCTGAAATCTGAGATTTTTAAGGTCTCTGATTCCAGATTTTAGAATGCAAAAATCATTCAAGAACGCTTTAAAAAGGAGTGACTTTTTCTGATTGTTACACCGACTTAACATATATTTTTCTGTCACAATTTGAGAAACTCTATAGGTAATATTTACATTCAGTTTTACGTTTACAGCTATAGCTATTATCTTTGATGTATTTATCATACACGTTATTGTTATATGAAAACTAAAACTAATTTGAACTTATCTAAATATCTGTAATAAAATTTTTACTATTGGACGTGTTGAAGGGAAAGAATTAGCATATCCACTAGCATTGAATTATTTTCTTGTCTTCTGGGTTATATAGCACCAGGCGGGCGATAATGTTAATGTTGAACATCTCTAAGGGCATTCACATTAATCGTTAGTTAATCGATTTCAATATTTTTAACAGCTAGGTTTATTTCTTTCTATAAAATGTTGTGTCTTAACTAGTTTCAGTTAACTTTCTTATTGGCAAGTTTTATTTGGTTACTTTGTTTTAAAATGTATGAAATTTACGAGGCTGGTTATTTGAATTCTTAGACTTTCCCTTGGTCGCCTTGGCAATGGGCATACGATGCAGCTCGGTTACTGATTCCAGTGTTCTATGACGATTGACTAAAAAGAGAATCAAGGTCAGCCCATTTCGGCATTTAAGATTTACATCTCAGATTTTTTTCCGTTAGGGTGATTGTAGATTCCGAAAGTATACTAGAATACTTAAAAACAAATATACCATCCCCACTTTAAATGTCAACGTTATGTAGCTGAAGATTGGAAATGAAAATATTTATATCGCACTGAAGCTGAAGGGTAAACTAAAAAGAAGTTTGAGATGACCATCTACCAAAATTATGCGATTCCTAAACCAATTACAAAAAGGGGACCAAGCTACTGAGTTAATGTACTTTTTCTGATTATTTTACTGGCCTCACCCGCAGTCTTCAGGTTAAAATGAAATACTTTCTTAGTTGAACTAAGTTTTATATTTCGGACATACATGGCCGTAAATATGTCAGAAAAAGTGAGCCATACCATAATGGTCCCATAAACAATATCAATATTGCAGGTGTGGGTTAAACACTATGTGTTTCGACAGGGGCGGAGAAAAACTGTTGGTAGAAGCTGCTGGCGAATTATATTTTGATACTGAGTCACTCCGTAAGGTGTCAGAAATTTCCCCAAATTTTATCTTATCAGTATCTTATATAAGTGCTCTTGAATTTGATTTGAAAAGATTTTAAACTTTTTCATAAGTTTCTTTTAGCCATTCCCATAAGAAAATAATCACTAATTACCTCCTAGAATGAGTATTACGAAATGAACTAAGTCGTTTATTTGTGTGGACAATTCAGATAAACTAATAGTAATCTCATCTTTATGACAGCTTATCTACCTTTCAAAAGAATATAAACCGCTAGAAATATTAAATTGTTCTTGGATTACCCTTTTTGTTTTTTTTTGAATATTTATGTAAAGGTCTTTCCTTATTTATATCACAATAATATTGTTACGAAGGTTTTGTTTAAGTTTCAAAAGAAAATATTTATCAGTAGAAAAGTAAACTAAATGACCTATTGTTTGATATTACAAACTGCGTAGTTTTCTAAGAAATCTTATACACACAAAATAGAACACTGAATGATAATAACAACAACAATATGGGATGATGTTCTTGTATATGGGAGAACCACTTAGAACAGATTTATTAACACCACTCGTAGTGTGAAGGCCTAAGGATAATACAGCAGTTTTTGGAAGTTACAGTGGTAAAGTAACCATCGTTTTTTTTTTTAAAGAGAAATAGCACTTCAGGTAACAATGCCTATTTAGTCAGGTACCGTGCTACATTCTCTAGGAAAGGGATAGAGAAGAGATGAAACAGGTGGTGAAAGTAGAAGGATAGTCGGAAATTAACTGCCGTATATAAGACAGCACAGCGACCAGTGACTAAGCCTTCATCGCTGAGCAGCCTCACCGACAGTCAATTTTTATTTTAGTAGTGAAAAAAACCAAGGTCTTCGTTAGGAATCGAACCCACAACCCCCATACTGACAAGCTAGTGCAATACCTACTAGCCTACAGGGGCACCTGTAGTTACCAACGTGTTTATTTTTCGTGCATTGAAAGTTAAAAAAATCGTTTTGTTTTATTTGAAAACTTTAATCAGCTATCATAAGAGTTGGGAGAGTCAGAATTACAAAAAGCTCTTATATGTTGCTCGGAAGAGTTCAGGGTAGAAATAAATTAGAAGAAAAATTTCTCCTATAAAGTAGACAATGGCGGATAAGCAAATCATTGAAGGAAACGAAATTCCTAGGGTTAACAAACCAATACATAAGAAGTTTCATTCATTATCAAATTGTTTCAAAGAGACGAATAGTAATTTGTAGGTATATCAAAACTTATTTTTATACATATGTATAACGCGCCAATTATTACGTATTGCAATAAGTCGAGAGTGGAAAAAACTAATTAATTAAAATCAGTATTCGAAAAAGACACACTAAAGTACGCAACGTGAGTGTTCTGTACTGTAGTTTTTGAGATCGGTACACAAACACATTTGTTCCCAAGAAATACAAAATGCACAAAAAACATTTTTTAATTTGCGTTTGTGTATGCGTACGCAAACAAAATAACGTACACAACGATTATTGGGTGATGAACACTAACATTAACATTTTCTTTAGTGTACTTAACAGTTTGCATAGTGAATTTGTAGTGATTGCGTTGTGTTCTCTAAAGTATTTTTAGTGTTTGCGTAGTTTTCTTTAGCATCATTTTTTCGAACATTGTTTCTTATTAAAATTTTCCCTATTTAAATCGTACAATACAGTGTATATGTATTAAAAAAAATCCTTACAATTTGTTCACCCTTTTTCCATTTGATGTTCATAATTAAAATGCGCTAAAAAAATCAGTACGATATTATAATGTTATTTTTTCATCAGTCAATAATCTTTGTGTATAGTATTTTGTTTGCGTACACAACATAAAAACGTTAAAAACAAGTTAAAATTTTGTATTCTTCGAATAGTACATTATTATAGGGTACTGTTTTTTTTTTCGTACAATGATTAAATTACCTTGTCTTTTAAGTTCCACGATCTTAATACCAATCTGTTTAAAGACACTTTTGTTCTAAATTATGTTTAAAGTATTCTAAATTATGTAGATACCCTCCGTAAAAATTTAATTTTTTGTTCCCCTGCATATATTCTTATATTCTTTATTTAATCAAGAGACCTGTAATTTTTTTGTTCCTGGTATTATTCACTTACACCATCAAACAAATCTTATAAGCAAAAATAACAAAATTTCAAACGAACCTGTTTAGTTGAAAATGATGGATTTTCCAAAAAAAAGACTGGCAATCATATTGACTTTAATCAAGTAATGCTTCCACTAAATCTAAATCAGACTTGGGGAATCAAATAATAAGGTCAGGAATTAATATAGATGATGAAATCTGCAGAATTGGGATTCTTGAACACATTGAACCAAACAAATCTCAATTGATTTGTTACTGAAGTAAGTTATATTCGAATTTGACCAAATAATAGAAAATTTACAGGAAACTAATTGAACTAGCAAAAAGGAATTAATTTAATTATTTTTTTTTATTTTTTGGTGAAAATAAAACTTATCAATAAGAAAGCTGTGACGCGAATAAATGAAAAGGTTTTAGCGATAACTAGTACCTGTACCATTTCATGTAGTTTTATAGTTTCGTTAAGATATAACATGTTTTTAGAAAGGGATAAACCTAGCTTGTATTAAAAATATTGAAACCAATTAAGTAAAGATTAATGTGAATACCCTTAGGGTGTTCAACATTTACAATCATATTGTTTATACCTACTACAGCTGCACAGTGGTTTAAAAACTTTTTTTATTTAATAATTCGAAAGCTCAAGAACTACTTAAAATATCCTAATGCAATTTCACAGAGGCTAAATAAAGGTATTTTTGGGTATGCCCCACCTTCGGGTATAAACTTTTTTTTTTAAATGCCATAAAAAGTTTATTTATAAATCAAATGTTAAGAGTTTTTGAGCTTAAGTAGACTTTTAAAATATATAACAAAAATGTGCTTTAATGTCTAAGTTACCTCTTTTAGTTTGGTTGAAAATTGCGCTAGAATTTTTTTTTAATTTTTTATCGACTTTAACCTAGTATTTTTGACGTGATGTAATCACTTATGTATGTTCACATTATAATTCAAACATATCGGCTGTATTCTTGATAAAGTTTGTAATGAAATAGTAGTAGGCTGGGTTCTGATATTATGTTTCGTTAAAAAGTTATAAGCCTCTGAACTGAGAAAATGTAAAAAGTGCCGTTTTTTTAGCGTTTCTTGGGGAAATGGTGGTGTGGTTTTTTGCTTATATTGAAACTTACTTCGGTTTTAAAAAAATAATTGTAACGGTTCACCCTCCATCTCTATCCAAACATAGCCAAATTTGAAACAAATTCAGCCGATTTCGAACACTCATTAAAAAAAGTAAACAGACCATTTAAGCTCGATATCTTGGCTACATCTCCAAAAAGGATTCGACAACCCCGTATTTAACAAAGTTAGGGTCATCAGTTTTATAAAAAAAAGCAAGTTTTGGAACATTTATCCTCGATTAAGGAATTTTTGTGTTGAAATAAAACAAAATTTAAATTTTATTTTACTATTTCATTAAGGATTTTTTTATATACAATGTGCTTAAACATTTTGTAAGAATATGTCCGTTTAGATTTTGTGGCAATTCAAATTCTATATTTTATTTTTCAAACAAACACTTTAACGTGAAATTTGCAATTTAAAAAGTAAATTATATCTAAAAAAATACGAAGCTTAAAAAAATGTTAATTAATTATTAACTTAGAAGTCATCAACTTTCCTCTGATATCATCTGCTTGTATTAAAAAATACAACATATAAAACATTGAAAACTTCGGCTTGTAGTGAAGTTTTTCTCTATTTTACTCTAAAAAGGAAAAATTTTTATAAGCACATTTTGTGTAAAGTTGAAAAACGGAACATTGCATCATTGGAATAAAATATACTGGCTCATGCCCTACCAAATCATTTCCAAAAAAAAACCGTTTTCTAACCACTGTGAGATGTTGTGGGTATAACGGTAGTTTATTTCCAAAAACATCATCATTATGATATTTCTTCTTCTTTCAGATAATTGTTGAGGTGAAACTTCACAGTTATTTCTCTTTACCTCAGCAAAACAAACTCCAATAAATGTTTGATCCTTAGGGACCTGCAGATACTTCGAAAATACCTTTTTTTATCCAACGAGATTACTTTCTATTAATCTTGTGTATAAAAATTTCACATATTGACTTGTCTTTGAATAATGTTAAAGAACTTCAGTATAATCTTATAAACTGAGCCTTTGTGACTGAATTTTGACATCTTCATAAGTTAAAATCTCTCCCTTAAAATCCTTTTAAAATTTGCAACATGTCAGCATATTATTTGGATAGCATCAAAGAAATAAAGTTTGAGTTAAGGTGGCTGAGTAAGTTAAGCAAAAGCTTTATAAAGTTTTATTTGATTTTCGTTATAAGGACGGCGATATGGGATCAATTGTAACGTAACATAAAGCGCAGAGAAAAGTTGGTATTTGTTTTTGTGCGAAAATTATTTTCGCAGAACTTTCTTTGCCATTTTTTGCTGTTTTTTTTTTGAGAAAAACAAAATTAAAAAATATATTTGTGTCTACATTTGTAAATGTTTTGTGTTTTTTGCTGTTGTTGTTGTTGTGAAGCGTTTTTTATAGCGAAAATTATTAACTTTTCACTAGTTGTTTATATTCAGAACAGTGGGCTTTTTATACAAAGGAAACAAATTTTAATTTTTAAGATCCGAGGTTTTAATCAATAAATTTATTGAAGAAAAAAAATTATTTACAAATTTTCTTGCTATTTTTTAAAGAAATTTAATTTAATAAAATTAAATGAAAACTCCTAAATTTAAAAATTAAAAAGAATGCTTTTGGTTTTTATTAAATTATAAAAGTGTTTGTATAATTAAATTTTTATATAGTGTTGCCTATTTCTTCAACAAAAACCCACTGTTTTAATGTTTTTATAATAGAAGATAATAACGCAAAAGTTATATTTTGCTTTTTATAAATATGTGAATGTATAAAAAGTTATGAAGAATTTTTTTCCATTTGTCTAAAACATCTGGTAAATTGCATTGGGAAAATGTATCGACAATTATTTTCTTCATCTAAAAACTTGATATTAAAAATGGCAAAATGCGGTTTTTTACTAAATCTTCACCTTAAAGATTATACGAAATATAGGTTTTTCGAATGTTTGCAGCTAGCATGATAACATCTGTGAAAAACATATTAAAAAAGAAAGCTAAAAGTCATTAGTTATAATATATCGCTAAAAGTCAAACTAGTAGATAGGGTTTCAAGGTTTCAATAAGATATCAAGTCAGTGTAGGTATAAATAATTTCTTTATATCATATTTATTTTTAATTACTTTAAGAAAATAAGTATATCTTCATAATACTTATGAAAAAGCACTCCAGAAAGCTCAATACACTATAATTATAATTTAATTACTTTTAATAATATTTTTAAATAATAATTATACTTAATTGACCTTTTTATTATTTTATAAATAATTTTTTCAACGCAAATGGTCTTTATATAAAAATTAAATAAATTTTAGATTTTACTTTCGATATTTCACCACACCTTTGTGTGGCATCTTCAGGAAAAGAAAAGTGTATAAATAATACAATAACAAATATTATCTTTGGATTTTGCATCTGACGTAAATACTGCTATATATTTATTTTATTTTATAAATTTGTTTCTATTGTTTTTGTACGTTTTGTTTTATTTTTTTTTTTGTTTTGAATTTGCTTGTCAAGAATTTTTCATTTATTAATTGATTTATAACATTGTTCATACACATATCTTTTCTTAAAGATGCCACCAAAGGGTGTGGCGATATATCGAAAATAAAAATAAAATTTATTTAATTTGTACATAAAAACCTTGTGCTTGAAAACATTATTTACATTATATAATAATATTTTTATTAACGCAATGTAGAGGCAAGTTAACCTATTCTTTTTGGCTAATAGTTTTGTTACGATAAAGCAATTATTTTAGTAGTAGTTTATTATTTAGCACTTGGTCTTTATTTTGTAAAAAACTTTTAAACTTTATTTTTAATTATTTTTCAATATTTTGCCAAACCATTGGTTGGCATCTTCAGGATAAAGAAAAAGTATATAAACAAGTAATCAAAAATGAAAAATTGTTGACTTACAAATTCAAATTAATCAAAAATTAAAAAAAGAAAAAAAAAATCTAAAGGTTTTTATAAAATAAAGGCCTGGAGCTTAATAATAAACTACTAATAAAATATTATACAGGGCAATTATTTTCTTGAATTAATTTTAATTTTCACTCGGAAAAACATGTCTCCTAAGTATGAATATTAAAATTCAAGGAGGTGGTTTCCAAAGGAATTACGATCTAGCAACAATCTCCAAGTGGGGTCATGTGAATAGAGTCAATTTTAATGCCCGGAACACTCAATGTTGCAGGTTTACGCATATATGTATGTTCAGAAATGATGCTGCATCTATTATTATGGGTGATATAAGTATTAAGGAATCAGAAGCTCTTGATGTTCCTGGCATGCAAATACGGTGGGATATTCGATGGATTAAGCACCTATTTCTAAAGGAGCTTTTAAGTGCATCGGTTTTCTAATGCGGTGTAAAAAATAAGTACCACTCCATCCGATCTTGCACTATTCATGCCAGCTATATCCGTCAAAAAATGGAATATAACTATCATGAATGTAGACGAATCACACTACGCATTACAGAAAAAATTCGTTGTTTAGCAGAACAGTTCGTATGTAATATAAACTCCCTCCAGAGGTGAGTCTTTTTCTTTTCTCACTGGGAGAAAATTCAAATCCAATATCCACAAACACTGCTCCTTCTTTCCTTCTCCCCATAATCTGATTTCCTAGTTCTGCACAATGCACTGCACCAGCAGGGGTCATCCACTAAGTACTTGTTCAAAAGAAAAAAATTCAATAGACATAAAAAATCGAAATTTTTTATTGAAAAAACTCAATTCGAGGACATTTTTGAATATGGTGAGTTAAATTGAAAAAAAAATAAAAACGTTTTCTCTCTATTGTTGATATAAAGCACAACATATATTTGTTCTTACTTCGAAGCAACTATCAGCAACTATTCAATTATATTATCATTGTTTAATGGGCTCAAGCCTGGCTAAAAATTGTTATTTTGTTATATACCTAAAAAGTGTAAGCCATAATTTTTTTACGATATATACTTATTAATTTAGCATTGATTTTCCGCAAAAATGTATAAATATGGGTAAATCGCGGCGCAAATCTAACACTGCAATAAGTGTTCCTGAACAAAAAAAATAAGCAAATCCATTATCAATCCATCTTAATTTTATTCCACGTTTTTTTTTTGTTAAATCCATGTTATATGGTTTTTCTCTTTTTCGTATTTTACCCTTAAAAATGTTGTGTTACCTGAAAGTATATCATTGCTATAACGCTATAACGGTTAAACAAAGTAAAACAAAAAATCTAAAAAAGTAAGTAAATAATATTGCCATTTTCCGTCCTAACTGGCTGACGTCCAGTTAGGACGGAAAATGGCAATATTATTTCATCCACTGGCGGAGGACAACCAAACAACATAAGTAAATAATGTATGTAGATGTCAGGCGGCCACATGCGCCAATCAGCTGATCAGTGTTGGGCTTTCTTTTAGGCAAATGAAAAATTTGTTTTAAAGCGGTAAAAATGAGTAATAAATTGTTGGAGGGTAAAAATGTTTGCACAACTAAACTATCAACTTATAAGTGAAAAATTGAAAAAAGGAATTGTGGTGTAGAATTTTTTATTTGTGTAAGCAATTTTAAGACCAATAATAATACTTAAAAAAAACCTCTAAAATAATTGAGGCTCGCGACTACCTGATTAGTATCTTGACCTCTCTTTAACGCAAATTAAATTGTGCCATGTTGTACAAATCGAAGGCGGACTATTCGAGTTAAACTTTTGTTCTTATAATTTGTGTGAAAAATAATTATCTTTTTGCTGGCAAATAATAGAACAGTATTGTTTTATAAACAGCAAACGTGAGATTCAAAAGGAAAAGCATAAACTATAAAACGAAATAAGTCACAGCGAAAGTTTGCAAAAAAATGCATTCAACTTGATGTCGAAACTTTAGTGTATTTTAGATACCCCACAGTAATACATTTAAAATTTTTTTTCAATAATAAATATTATATGAGAATTTCATAAAATATTTATGTTTAAGAAATGAAGCACAAATTCAAGTAAATTAACTTAAAAATGATTCCAAATAATAAAATTGTTTGTTTATATTTCAGACACTTTTAAAATATATTGATTTAGATAGGGTTTAAGAAAGTAAAGATTAAAAAATAAAAATAATAAAATTATGTTCATTTTAAATTGAGTTCTTTTTTAGAATACGTTTTATCACCATTCGGAAAATAATAATTGAAATTTGTCATTTTAATTTTTATGTGTTCAACTATTTTGTAACAATGTACCATAGTGCGCAATTTGCTCAAAATTAAAATAAATGCTATTGGACATCCTATTCCCACAATTTATGGAATATGATGTTCGATGGAAATAGTATTAATGGAAAACAAAAATACCATAAAAAGGAAATTTTTTAGCGATAATTTGTATCACTTATGTTTCACTTTATCAAATATAATCCATTCATGTTGTTCAAACAACTAAACAAACTAAATAGTTATTAAAAGGAATTATTTTACTTTTTTCAGATATACGAAAATATAAAGTGACAGTATAACTTTGCCTTAATATAATTTTGTAGTTAAAAATTTTGCTATAACAAAAAAAAAAAACAATTATAAACTGCAATTAAAACTGCAGCAATGAAGCGCAAACAATTGAAGTTGAAATGAAGTCTGTTTTAGTCGTTTAATCGTTTATTACGTTATTATGTTATATTCTCGTCTATATCTATTTTTTAATCTTTGTAGTTTCATAATTTTACATCTTTAACAACAACAGCATTTGCGATAATGAATAATAAAGTTTTTAATGACAAGAAGACATTTTGTCTCATAGGGATAAGTCTAGCAAAATTAAAAGAAAATAAAAGAAACAATGAAACATGAAAAATAATATAAGAAATGCTTTGGAAATTTGCACAGTGAGGTAGAAAAAAATACTAAATTAACGTCTTATTGTTAAGCGGACATGCGTGATAAGATTTACGTCTGTACGTAGACGGTGGACCATATCACTGTGGATGAAAAGTAGCGTCATCCTCGTCCTAGAAAACCTTCAGATGCGCATATCCTCCAGTCACTCCTAGTTGCAACTTCAAGAGCTCAGAGTAGGCCGCAGCCCTCACTCCTTCCTGCAGAGTTGAAGACTATCCAACTCCTCGTCCAGAACGCACAAAGCTTAATAAAATTTAAGAACACAAACTCAAACATGCTCCCTGGTCCTGGAACATTTATTGTAAATAATCAGTCATAGAACAGCTAAAAGGCTAAAAAGACTGAACTCTGGGGCTTTACTGATTCCCGTGAAAATATAGTCGAATTTTCCAGCTGAAAGGGACTGGGCTCCTTTTTACCCCCGTTGACACATGTAATGACGGTGAGATTCCGTCAAATCAATGTGCCCCTGTGGGGATGTTTAGCGAACAGTTATTAATATGCTTTGCAATGCTTTTACATATACGACACTGTTCGATCGATTTTGGTTCGCGGTATAGACAAACAAAGCAGTTTGTTTATTAACACGTGAACATGATACATATAATTGACCGTGCGAAAAACAGGGATCATTGCAACACGTCTGGGGAGCTAAAGCCATTTTAAATCATACGAGAAATCTGGAGGAATCATACGAATGCGTGGAATCAACACATCCTCGCCCTTTTATTTTCCTTTTAAAATTTTTGCTTTAATCACATTTTCCATAACTTTTTTGACTACTAAACGTGTCGTGGCCGACAGATATTTCTAAGCAAAATAAATGGTACACCAACTTTCACTTGTAATCGCTGGAGCGCCAGTGTACATAACTCAAGCGAATTTTAAAATTCGACTGGATAATTTACAACATCGTCTTGATTGGTAACAGATTTGTAGGTAAAAATTTCCCCGGGAATGTCTTTCAAAATTATCACATTGATATCCGAAACATCTGCATTTTTCGCAGCTAAGCTAGCTCTTTCCCCCATCCAATCATGGTTTCTAAAATTTTGTGCAATACCAGAAATATGTTTGTGACCAATTCTTGTTTTGATTGTGCAAAGTGGTAAAAATTATCTAGAAGCGTAATCATTTTTGTGGTGAGGTCAATTGGAATTGCGCCATTCCCAATATCTAACAACTGCTTTGAAAAACGTTCGGCTGATGGATCATTTTGCAATTGAATACCCAAATTACACACACAAAAAATGCAACGGAATATGGAAAACAAAATTCTCTATTTGTTTGCACATCCACTTGCTATGGACACAAGCATATTTCGATTTGTATTGCCGTCTCATTCTGTGCAAGCACATACACACACAGCAACGTACAAACGAAAACACACATTTCATTTGATACATAACACTGGGTTTAAGTATGCAATAAAAAGAATGTTGATTTTTTTTGAAAAATTTGTCTTGTTTCAAACACGCACTGTGGACCATTACGAAGGTACTGTAAAATTTTGGTGGTAATCCGACGGCACATCTATTTTGAGCTTAATTTATATATATATATATATATATAGATTTAACAATAATTAATTAAATAACACAATTAAAGAATTTAGAAAAGGAAAAGAAACTAGCTGCTAAGGCTTTCGTCTCGGAAAATTAGATAAACTTATTTTACTATTTGCGAAGCAGATACAGACTTATGACTTTATGCGAAATTTCAGTGTTGTGATCATTAATATTTTTAAACAGCTTGACTGTTGGATGAATTGGAAGAGTATAAGGTTAAAAATCTTTCAACCTTATAGTTAATGGTAGTTTTCCCCTTGGATTTGCTAGTTGGACCATGCATTGGTCCTTCCAACTTGACAGGGAGTTTGAAATAAAATTAAAAATATCGTGATTTTCAAAAGTCTGGGCGCAATATAAAGGCATATGTTTTGCTTGCGCAGTCGCGGCATAAGCCTATTCATTACTTGGTATTCCAGTGTGCGATGGAACCCACATGATCTTGATTTTGTTAGGATTTTTGAAGCAAATGTTTCTAATTTTTGAGATCAGGTAGTCTTTATTGCCAAAATAGGTGAAACAAATTCGTTTGGGTTAAAAATTTGGAGCAGTTATTGTGAAGTAGATCGTGTCCAATGATTTTTAAACTTCGTTTATAATAGCAAAGGAAGTAATTAATAAATAAAATTTTCCATCCGAGATTTAATAAAACATCAGCAGTGTTATAGAAAGTTTGTCTAAATATTAATTTAGTTGTTTTAGATTTGGGGTAAGCAGAAAGTGTATCCACGAAGGATGTACCTTCAAGATGCCGTGGCGGTTAGAAGAAAATTTGAGGTAGTGTCGAAAATTTTTGAAATTTATCTTACTGGAATATTCGATAGGTTGATTTAATTTTAAGCTTAATTTATTTTTTTTTTACATATAAAATCTTTGGAATTAATTTGAATGTTAGGACATCGAGTTTGAAAAGAATAATTGCACAAATTATATTAATTATTGTTGATATATGTATTGGAAAGTGCCTTAAAGTTGAAAATTTTATTATATTCAACCTATTGCTGAGATTTTTCCTCAGCTGCATGCAGTGTTTGTATTTTACAGTTTATTTTACTTATATGCCATTAACATTTTACGCCTAATTAAAATTAACTGAAATTACCTGTTGGAATATGAAAATAATTTACTTAAATTTGTTTGTCAATATTTCGGAATAAAAATGGAAGTATGACGAATAATTTTCATAGTACTAAAAGTCTATTTTCGACTTGATTTCTATACTTTTTTATTTTTCTAAATTTAAGATATTTATTTACATATATGAAGTCCAAACGGTTTCTCATTTAAGCTAAAACAGTAATCTAAAGCAGTCGTTTTTCTATACAGAATTGTTTAATTTTTAAAAAAAATTATATTAAAGCCTAGAATATTTCCAAAAAAAAATATTACGTCAAAAAAAATTAAAATTATACTAAAAGTCCACTAATCGTATTTTTAGTCTTTAATTAAACAAATAAAAAAAACAACAACAACCGCAAATCATTAAGATTGATACACCGGCCATTAGCTTGCATTTTCGATTAATTTTAATTCACGAAGGAACTGCTTAGACTTAAGTATGTGGACTAAAGATATCTGTCGATTTTCATAGTGTTTAATTAAGATTAGATCACTGAAATAGATCCACTTTAGAGGGGATAAACTCCAAGAACTGGCGATATTTAACCTTACGGCAGAATGGAAAACTGACACCCACGACATTAACTCAATATCGGAGATAAGATTGTTAGTAAACGGAAATAAAATCAGAAGAATTAGTGGAAGAATAAGCAATGACGCTTTTGTTAAAAAATTAATAAGTACTTGCTCTGTCTGAGTCTAGTTTCATAACGGAGGAAGTGCTATAGTCATATATGTATGTAGCTCAGCAAACAAAAAGACCTGGATGACCTCTGCAAGCTTTACAGAATGGTTACAGAAATACTTCATTTTAGAAGTTAGTATCTACATGAATGCAAAGTGACTAGAATTTAAATTTTTTTTAATTCTAGACAATACACCTAGCCATCCGGTCTTGGAGCATCCAAACGTGCAATATTTATTTCTTCCGCCTAACTATCTATCTATATTTTGCTACTTTTAAAACATACTACATTAAACGTTCATTCCAATACGTGGTAGACAAACTAGGCCATAATGAGGATTTAAAAAACAAATTTGGTTAGCGTTAGCTGGCTTAAAGCCATCAAACTTGAACTCATGTTGGAAATATATTTGGCGAGATTGTGTCTAAAGCAAAGATCCTGATTGTGTTATTTACAATAAAGCTGCTTTTACTGACATCACAACGCCGGCACATTTAATTGATAGAAATGGGTTTGATGATCTATCATTTGCCTATATAGAGAAATTATTAGCTGATAAAAGTTTGAGCGAAAATGAAATTATGGGCATCACCCTTGACACTCATCAAGATAGACAACGTAGCGATAATGACCAAGAAGATTTTCCTGTTTTAAATGCAACTCTAATTAAAGAAGGTCTTGATCATGCCAGGAAATTAGGTAATCATTTTGAACAACATGATCCTGATTAGGAACGAGCTGAAAATTTTCAACGAGAACTGAAATCATTAATGGCATCTTGCAGGAAACTTTATTACGGCTTATTAAACACAATCTTTAATGATTGATTTCCTACTAAAAGCACCGGAGATTAGAGATGATGAACAAAATAATTCTAGTGATGGTAGTGATATTGTAGTTTAAAGCAAACGTGTGCGTTTATTGTCAGAAAGTGACAATGCATAAAATTTTGTTATGTTTACATTT
Source organism: Trichopoda pennipes (assembly GCA_030448955.1). NCBI lineage: Eukaryota > Metazoa > Arthropoda > Insecta > Diptera > Tachinidae > Trichopoda > Trichopoda pennipes. The sequence goes on along the minus strand of JASKUP010000109.1, from coordinate 295,188 downwards.
TTTTTTTTTATATTAATGAATTTCAGATATTATTTTCTTTATTTTCAAAGTACAGTTTATTTTTTGCAATATATTTAAAGCAATTAAATATGTAAGCATGACATAAATTTTTAAGTGAACTCTAAAAAGAGTTTTTAATGTTGTTTTTACCTTATTCTCTTTTTACACGAGTTTTTTTACATGAATTCTTTGGGACTGTATCTATCGTGTAAAAAGGGAATTAGGTGTACTACTATTCTATTAGACAGTCTCAAATTATGTATACAAAAAGAGGTTGAGTTTGGAAGATGGATTTGATGTACCCACAAGATTTGGCTATAATAACAGAAATACTAAACTTGTTTTCTCAAAATTCCTATCATTTACGGAGACACAGACGTTTTAAAATTTTTATATAAAAATCGATTTTTTAAAAAGTAAATAATTGATCACAAAATAAGACATTTTTCTCGAAATTCCTCTTATTTACAGAGATACAGACATTTTAAAATGCTTCCTAAATTTTCATATAAAAATCGAGTATTCATAAAATAAATAGATGATCACCGGTAACGGCAGTAGTCTTTAAGACTACTTGATTATAAATGTAAGAACGTAAATAAATTACATGCTTAATGAAACCCAAAATGCAGTTATTCTAAAACCTTGATGTGACGTGAATATTTTGTTCTGCCTAAATGTCATAAACACTCTTCTGTTGTAATATTTGTTTTGAATTTGAAAATCCTTCCTAAAAAATTAGCAATTTATCTACTTTGCTAAATAAGATTTGATATTTATAGAACCTTGTCATGCTTTAATTTAACTTCGCATGACTGTTCTTTGTCCACTTGTATGTTTATTGCAAACATCTCTTTAAATTCTTGTTAGCTCATTTTAGATATAATTCTGTAAATTTTTTTCATGAAATGAAAATTTATATTGTTGACTATTAGGATACTAATTTTACTTAAACAGTTCTCATTATTATTATTCTTCTATTTTCTTTTTTTTAAGATTTGCTTGATGTTACATGTTTAGTAACGACATTATGTTAAATGTCATGTCTTGTCCTTTGGCTGTAACGTTTAATGCCGTAGATTGTTTTATTTTAATTTTTTATAGGATGTCTGGAGTGTGAGTTTCATTTGTCTCATACTTATCAGACATCTAAATGTTTTTTTTTCTTTAAAGAGTTTTTTTCTATTTATACAAAGTCTGCCATCAGTTCTTGCTTTAATGGTTCTACACAATCTTGAAAAACAATATTAAATTACTTTCTTTGCTTATGTCTACATCATTTATAATACATGCGGCTATTTTTTGTTTTATTCTTATATTTGTCGTCATTTTAATAATGACAGATATATGTATATATAGAAAGAAACTGTTTTATTTAAACAGCGGAGGAGGATTTCTTGTTTAGAATAATAATTATTACAAGGAACTAAGAGCAAAGAAAGAAAACTGATAACGGGGTTGTTTGCTATCTGTGATGTATTAAATTGGAAATTTTTCTTAAGAATAATACAATTCTTTATTGAAAAAAGTTTGAACTTTTTTAAATAATTTTTATCAAACGGTTACCTTTTGGTTTTATAACGATTTTAATCAACAAAGGATTCGTGAATAATCAACAAACTGATGCTATTTGTACTGATTTCAACAGAACTTTTGATAAAGTGAATCACAAACACCTAGTTAACAAGTTACATATGCTGCGTCTTTCTGCTAATAGTCTAAATTGGATTAAATCTTATCTAATTTAATAAGCCGTTATAGACAGAGATTTAAAGTTGCGTTTACACAGAATGTATATTTTTAAATTTGGTGTTAAAAACAAGAATGCAATTGAAAATTAAAGAGTACCCTCATAGATGATAAGGTACGTTTTAAATAGCTTTTTTTAATTTTTTGTTTTTAGTTAAGCTATTTAGTAATTTGTTTTTCCTCTTTTTGTTACACAAAATTTAAAAAACTAAAATAAATCCACTATAAAATAATAAATCCGCCAAGTGGCTCAACAACGAAATGTTCTATGTGGCGCACCTAATTTTTCGATTTATTAATTTTCTCATTTGTTGTTAAAAATTTGAGGTAACTGCCTATAAGACTTTAAGAGACGCGAAAACGCCATTATGTCTCTGTAATATGAAAAAGCTTGAGATGGCCAAATAAAACATTTTTTAACTGAAAAAATGATTATTAAAAGCCTTTAAACGTTATTTCTAGGGTACCACAAAACAGCCATCTTGGACTAGTCCTGTTCTTTTTATTTAGAAATGATCTTTTTGACACACAATAAATATTCGAGTCATTTTTAGTTACAACCTGATATTGATATTGTTACGTTTATACGTTTTATAAACGTTTTGTTGTGAGTTATATATTGCAAAAAAAAATAACACCAGATTTTATAGTTTTTAAATTAATTACAAGTTTATTTAGTTTAACTACTCAAAGTTGACACTACAGAACAATTTAATTAAGATGCACGTCTTTATTTCACGAGGTTTATTTTTCAGCTAACTAACTATCCACTCAGACGCTGCCTTTTTATATTTGTCCACTAGAGGTCTAGAAAAATTAAGAATTCTTAACTTTCTAGAGGTCTATAAAGTTAAGAATCTACTTCATTTGTATCACATTTTGTTGTTATATTATTCATTCAATGTATAGGCGCCTGTATGTGTGTGCGTATTTTTGTTTTAATGCTGATAAAGTTTCTTCCTGGAATTTATTTTAAGATATTTGTTGTTGTCTTGCGTACATAGTTTTCTTAGAAAACTACGTAGTTAGTAAACAGCATATCTAATTGTTGTTGTTTGGCGTGTATAAAATTTCTACGCAGTTTGTAACTAGAAATTTGTTGTTGTCTTGCTTGCATACGTTTTCTTAGCAAGCCACGCAGTTAGTAAACGGCATATCCAGTAGTTTACTTTATTGCTTAATTATTTTTTTTAACTTAAGCAAGACGCATTCGTGACAATATGTTTTACACTTGGTGCCATATGAACCTAATGGAAATGCAAGCTTACTAGATTTAACAGGTTCAACTTTGTCAGTGTCAACTTTTAGTTGGCCAGACAACCTTTGGGATTAGTAAACTCTGTCCTTGATTTAGGTAATATTACTTGACGGATCTGTTATCTAATATTCTACCTTAGAAGCTTAACATGGAATCCAACATTAAATTTACCTTCTTATCAGCGCTTACAAAGTTGCCTTCTCTTAAAAGCCGCAGAACTATGTTGTTTTTGTTAAGCATTATTAAGGGCGATACAAACTCTGAATTCATTGTAAGCAGTATATATGTTCCACACCGAACGATACGTTACTAGGTTACGTTAGCTATTTGGTTTCACACCAGTAATGCTTTTGTTGTTTAGTGACTGTAAGTTATTTCTTGAAATTTTATATTTTTATTAAAATACATTGGATATCAGTATGGTTATTAACGGAAATTTTTTAGTATTCTAAGCGTTAAATTTTCAAAGCAAAACGGTTTTGAAAAATTATATTTCAATATGATTACAATAGTGTGCTATTCATTTGAATATATTTTTTATAACGCTGTAGCTTTTTGAATTTATCAATAACAGGAATTTTTGCCAATCCATAAACGTATTAATTGCTTCTTTATTAGACATAACATTCAAAACTGTTTTAGAACTACCAACCAAAACCTTATCCTTTGAATTTTAAAAATAATTAACTAAGCAGTAATTAGAGCCTTTTTATTTACATGTCAAATATAATTTATTTTGGATTAAAAAGCAACAGTGAATGCTAAAATGAGAAATTAAAAATTAGCGAAATGTAAGCAAATAGTGTTGTTAATTTCTTTGTTTCAACTATATCACAAAACCTAAAAATAAGAAAACACTGAATTTTTTGTTTGTTGAATCCTACAATTTTTGTTATCATGTCATATAAAGGAAACGGGGTTTTATTCAGATATATTTTGTTAAAATTTCTGTGGGTTATTCTGCATTATTAACTGCCAGTATTTTTTTTTCGTGTGTATGCAATAGAACAGAAGAAATTGACATTAATTATTTGCAAAATCTTTCTGAATTTATCAAAAATATTTGTTGACACATCCGTCAACATAGTTATTAAGACTCATTAATTTCCCACAGTTTTAAATTTTGTTATACTTTGCCTATTACACATAATTGTTTATTAAAGTTTAATTCTTTTCTCACACTTCTTAATTTGTTTACTAAGCATAAGTAGGTATTAAGGTATGATCATTTTTCCAAAATTATTGTTAATATTAATTCATGTCATTTTTCCCACACTTATTTTGTCCATTATTGCTTATTAATCATAATTTATATTATTATATTTTTTGTTGCTTTATTGGTATAATATTTTAAGGTATTTAAGGAAAGAAAATTGTATTGAAATTGTCAGAATAAAATTGGCTATCAACCAAAATTTACGTTCAACTTGATTTTATTGCAAGGAGTCACGGTTCAATACCGGCGGCTCAACTCATCGTTAAGAAATCAAGCTTTATAAGAGTCACGGTTTAAGTGCCGGCGGCTCAAAGTTGTGCTAATACGATTCAGTATTAACAATGTTCTTAACTGTAGATTTACGTTTAATGTTATACGTTGCATCAAAACAAGTTCTAATGAGTGTTTATGAAATACATTCATTCCTTAAGAAATATTTCTCTTTTTCTTTCACTTGAACTCAAAATGAATGAAGAGAGTTTTGTTAGAAATATCATCTATACTGATAATGTGTGCTTATTGTTGCGAAAAACTACAAATTTCAAAAGTCTCCAGGTATCAGGAGTATGCAACTTGGGAGTCAAGTATACTTTCATCAAAAAGAATAATTTTAAATCTCTGTAAATGATATTGTATTTCATAAGCACGAAATCGTTTGTTTAAGATAGTTTTTCATGTGATCGTTTATAAGGATATTTCAAAATACAAAAGTAAAATATAAATACTGATATAAAATACAAAATAAATACTAAATAGAATACAAAACACTTTAATAATATTGGAACTGTAAATAAAGTGATTTGGAATATTTCTCCAAATTGTAAAATTTATTAAAAGTTAGAGATTAACTTATATATTATATATTTATATTTGCATACCGAAGACTATTGAGGGCTAGTTTTTTACAACATTTTTGCCTCCAATATTTCGCAGCTCATTCTGCAGATCTTTCGCTAATGTATGCTGGCGATATCTTATTGTATATCTTGATAGTAATTCAGTAGTTAAAATTAAATAATAGGGTCAACCTATACTTGAGAACTCTTCACTAATGCTTTTCAAAATGGGTCGTAATTTTTATCTAAAACCAAAAGGTTTTTTCTTTTTTAAACTTAAGCTTTGTTAGAAAGTTTGCTAGTATATATTGATTATAATTCATAAGACTGTATTTTGAATTTTTGCAGACATAACAGAACGTTGAAAAATTATATATTAATAGTATCATAGGAGCTTGCACCTCAAGGGTGAATTTCGTTTAATTAGCCCTTTTGTTTATAGCAAAATTATAAGACTATTTGTATGATGTATTGTGAGAAGTTATCTGCTCCTACCGATGGCAGCATTTGAGAAAATTGATGTATGCTGCACGTTTGTAATTTTGTAAATTATGGTTAGAAAACCCGCTTAACGTTAATAAGTGTTATTGAAGAAACAAATGCATAATCACTTTTGGAAAATAAATACAGCATGATACTGAGTTTATGGTTTTTAGCAATTTATTTTGGCAAAATTTATGATTTTTGCATATCAATTTATAATATATTATGGTTGACGCTTTTTTTAAATTATTTTTTTATGCTTATGTCGAAATTTAAATAATGTTGTAAATATCCAATGTATTAAAACAACAATACAAGGAAAGTAAACAAGACTATCATACAAAAGCATTAACATATTTTGCAACGCACACAATAGGTGAATTGATTTCGAATTGATTTTAATTTGAGGAAAAATTTAGTTTACGAAATTTGTAATTTATATGTTCGCGAACGTGAATGCAATAGCTTCAGGTTACGTACTTGTTCACTACGAATAATACATTTTTCTTCATTCTCTTATTATTTCTTATGAATAAAAGAGTGGTTTGTGTGAGTTTCACACACACCCATTTTTATGTTCATGAGTGTTTAATTTAATTCAAATATATCAAAACTTATTGTTCATGAAGTAATTTTTGTAAAGCGACTTCCTTTCTCATTGCTCATGAAAGAAGCTAAATATTGTTGCAAAAATTATTCACCACTCATTCTTCAGAAAGTTTATGTAGTTTTTATTCTTCACTTTACATTAAAAATGTCTGTACTATGATTTCTTTCGTTTGTACGAAATGTGAGAATGTAAAAAATTGTTTCACTCATCTTACGTTCGAAGAAGATATTTTAAGTCATTAGCAATATATTCTATTGAAATTGTAACAAAATGTGCCTTTTACCTAGATGTGAATTATGTACATATAATGTTATATATTTAGGATGAGTGATGAAAATTTGCACTGATTGATGAAAAATTATGTGAATGCTATAGGATTTAAATTTTAAAGTGAATTTTTACGCATTTAAAAATAACGACCAATTAGGTACTTTATTCTTATTTTACCTTTTGTCCTATAATTTAAAATTTCCCAAAACTGGCATAGTTGAATAATATAATCTTTTCATGATTCAGTGTGTAAAATAATTAATTTTGTAATATATGTTTTATTAAATTTTCAAAAATTGGGACTAGTTTAAAAATTAGTTGATAAATTAAGGGTTACAAATAATATATTATCTGATTATCCAAATTATGTTCTTTAGTAAAATTAAATTTTATCTCATTCGCAAGAATAATTATTTTCAGCTAAAAAATGTTTAACATTTTATTACTGCACATCATATGATCTTCTACCAAATGCCGCTATATGACCATGTAAGAAGACAGACATAGAGTCTAAACACAATCATTGCGGTGCGGTGCGATTTCTCGTTGCGGGAGAGAGAAATAAACACAATACACCGGAAGACGGCGGCGGCAAAACTTGTCATTGTTTGTTTACATTTTTTATGAATTTATTTGTGCCTAAATTTTTGTACAATTTGGTGTTTGTGTTAAATATTTTATGATGGCAGTAAATAAAAAAATTCAAGCTATTAAAAACATTGTAAATTTGGTAAAGGCCACGTTTGATTTATGTGTGGAATTAGAAACCACGAGACATAGTCATAGTTGATGTCCATTTTTACTTTTATGCTTTTTGCACCTTTTTTATTGATCCCACAACAATTAATATAAACTTCAAAATCACATGTGTTTTGTTTACAAAAATGTTGTAAACACCGCCAATTAATAAAAAACTATGGCAACATCAGAAAGAGAAAGAGTGTAAAAAATTGAGAGAATAAAAAAAACCGCAATGAAATAAAATAGATTTTAGAGTCTAAACACAACCATTGCGGTGCGGTGCGATTTCTCGTTGCGGGAGAGAGAAATAAACACAATACACCGGAAGACGGCGGCGGCAAAACTTGTCATTGTTTGTTTACATTTTTTATGAATTTATTTGTGCCTAAATTTTTGTACAATTTGGTGTTTGTGTTAAATATTTTATGATGGCAGTAAATAAAAAAATTCAAGCTATTAAAAACATTGTAAATTTGGTAGAGGCCACGTTTGATTTATGTGTGGAATTAGAAACCACGAGACATAGTAACATTTTCACTTTTATGCTTTTTGCACCTTTTTTATTGATCCCACAACAATTAATATAATTTTCAAAATCACATGTGTTTTGTTTACAATAATGTTGTGAACACCGCCAATTAATGAAAAACTATGGCAACATCAGAAAGAGAAAGAGTGTAAAAAATTGAGAGAATAAAAAAAACCGCAATGAAATAAAATAGATTTTAATTTTATGCCGCACCGCACTGCGGTTTTTTACTACAAAATCGTATGAAAAAACGCACCGCAATAAAATATCGCAGTATTGTGTTTAGACTCATAGTCAATGCATAACTTATGGAGTTACATTAAAATATTAAAATTTTAAAGATATAGTAGAAATTTTAAACATTATTGAAGAAACAATTATTCTTGATTAATAAAATAAATGATTGGACAAGTTAGTTGCCTTTGTATTTTAATTTTAAAATTTTTAGTAAGAAAGGAAAATTATATATAAATATTAAGTTATGTAAACGTCATCTCTTTAATCAAACAATTTTTTAACTAAGAACATGAGAAACATTCATAATCAGAATAGATTAGAAAACTTTCTTTCCTTGCTCTCTTTATATATCGCCCGTTCAGCCAGGAATGCCTGTTTTTTATTTTTATTCTTTCATATTCATTTGTACAAAACTATATCTGAAGCAATGGTATAATACCCTACTAACAAGTTATTTATGAATACACCTCAAAATCACCTTTTTTTAAAAAGAAAATTAAAAGTTATCAGCAAAATCTTTTCTTCTGTGTATAATACTTGATTACAAAAGACGCTGTTCATTTCAGCAAAAGCCCTCAGAATAATGGACTTAAATTATTAAGGTTTAATTAAGCTTAACCGAAAAATAATTTATCATCATCAATTATTATTATTTTTAATAAAAAATATTAAAAAGAAAACAAAAATGTAAAACCAAAAATCCTTATTCAAAGAAGTATTATAGAAGACCTTATTTGCTGTATTGTTTCAATACGACACAGTTTTATTTTCTTTGCCGTAACTAACTGAACAAGTATAAAGGAAATTTTGCTCACCAATTATTATCTTTATTTTCGTCTCATTTATAACCTCTTCCATTTATGTCGCATTTAAATAATCGTTAAGAAGATGCTTTTCTACTTGCTAATCAAGAGTGACATCTTAATTGATTAAGATTCAAGGACAATTAAACTTTTGTAAAAGAAATTTGTAAGAGATGTTTAAATATATTTCAAAAGAAACATGTTTGTTTCGCATGGCTAGAAACATGAATGGATGATTAAGTGCATAATTAATTAGCTTAGCAGAATATACAAGGTGGCGTGTTATAAACAACATGAAAGCTTGGCAAAGTTTGTTTTATCCTTAAATAATTTTCAGCTATTTCCTTATGCATAAAGGATAAAAAAATAGAAAACTTTTACATTGAAGTTTCAGTAGTTGCCAAGAGATGGGCTTCGAATACCTAGTGCTAGCTTTGGTTTTTTATAAGATATAAGATATATGGGTAATGTAAGATAAGTTATATAAGCGAAGTATGTGTTAAAAGTTATTATTCATCTTCTTATTAACAGAATCTGGAAAGAATTTAAAAATGTAATTAACTTTGAAACATATAATATTTTAATAATTTAAGCAAACTAATAATTTTTATCCGACGTCAAAGAGAAGATTGTGAATTACTTACAGATCACTTTTAAAAATTTCCTTTTAATTGGAAAGTAGCAAATGAGGTGTATTACTGTATCTGCTTCAAAAAGTGTAGAAAGAAATTTTAAACATTTTAGAATGTTTCCACGTAGATACGGTTTGAGTTACAACTAATTATGGTTTAAACCATGATAAAGAGGAAATTAAAATATAAGCAATGTTTGTTCTACTTTATCCTATAAGCATATGATGCGTATTTTTTTCTTTGGACCAACACTCAGGGAATGACCTCTACACATGCAATGCATTGTGTCAGAACTAGGAAATTGTGTTATAGGGAGGAGGAAAGCGGAAGTAGTTTTTGCGGACATTCCATTTTCCCTGCAATGCGTAGGGTGTAAGAACATGCGAGTAACAGGAACAAGTTCCCTAATTTCAGCTTGGTGATAAACTGCAAATCTTCACCAACAATTAAAAGAATTTAGATAAAGTCTCACTATCATTAAATTCGGATTAGTGCAAAAATTCTTCGCTTACAAAATTACTGCAAGATTTTTATTTGTAATCAATAAAGACTAAATTTAATCACACCCTCATAAAACTTTCAAAAATTAGTGATCATGCAATTTTTTAAATATGCAGTTTCATGACTTCGTCTGCTCCACTGGAGAGAGTTTTTTTTTTGTAGTTGAATGGTAGACACTCTTAGAAGAAACAAACTTGGTAATAGCAGTTTTGAAATGAAAATAATTTTTAGAACTTTAATATGTGTATATGTATCTATTTCTCTCTTCTGTTTTTTAAAAAATAACAATTTTGTTAAACTAAAAATAAAAATAAATTTTTTAATTCCCAATGCAGTTATACCCATTTTTATAATTAATAAAATATATTTGAAATTTATTTTACAACAAATTTTTCATGCAAACTATGTTTCAAAATAAATTTTCATTTCTATATTAGTGCATTAAAAAATCATAAATCAAATTGAGTTTCAAATTGAATACACAATTTCTAAGTTGCGCTTAAATTAATGAAAAACAAAAAGTTGCATTATATTGCAGATTCCATTTTTTTTTGAAATCATTTCAAATAAACTCACTGAGTTAGCGAAGATTGCACAATTGTTACTGTGCTTAATATGCTTTATTTAGATATTTTTAATTAATTAAATTGTTTCAGCGGTGTCATATATAGAAAGTTCTGCAGAATATTTCTATAATAAATTTCGCTTCCTTCGGTAATGTTTTTTCATTAAAAAATCTATAGTTTTCTGTTTAAATTACTCAACTTTTATCACAGTATAAATAATTTGTATTCACATATACAACATATTCAAATCATTTAGATCTAGTATCTTTATATTTTGTGTATTGTTCTTCATATTCAGATTTTCTTATTGCCGTATTGATTATATAAGCCGAAATAGAAGCCTATAAATATGATAACATATACAGTTGAAACATATCAGGTAGACACTAATATCTTCCAACAAAAGTTTATAACATATGGTGACTACACAAGTATGAAAAAAAAATTTAAAGGATACTAAATACCAAAACCTTATTTCGAATTAATATTATTACCGTTGTTCCTTTGAATAAACATTTTCTTATATTAAGTTCTTTTATTGTAAAATAAAAATAATAACAAAGCAATTTAGAGTTTCAAATTAAATTACTTATTTATTTTCAATACACACATAATACACATGATAGCAACTTCACCACTGTAACGCCTTATTCTCAACGATGTCTTAAATTTAATTAATTTAAAAAACCAGCAATACAGTCATGCTTGTACCTGTAAGCATACTTATACAGGACAAACTGGATGAGCACTCAAAACAAGATTTACAGAACATATATGCTTGTACAAACAAAAATGGAGGACTCCAACTTTGCATTACACCTTGACACTCACGGACAAGCACCAAGAAAAATAGGTAAGTGTATGACATACTACATCCTAGCGAAAAAGGACGAAAACTAGGCATTCTTGAAAACATGCAAATCTACAAAACAAAAACTCTTTACAGCGACATTATAAACGAACAGATAAACACGACCTCGGACACAATTTTCACACCACTAAAACTACTAATACACTCTAACAAACGGAAATTACACTCAGAAGGACACACCTTACTGGATAATAATAAAAGACGGAAATATTAAACTAACACCGCATAAAATGCCAGGTGGAGGGCGTTCTAGCTACTTGAGTAGACACGACCCTAATGAAAGAAGCACCTAAGCGCGAACGAATACGGACACACCAGTACAACCGAGAATAGAGCTTGACAATGATGTCATCATATCGAAAGCGCTCACTCGCACAAACATTCAGCAATAACGGTTTACATCGAAGAAAATGACAACAGTATTAATTAATTAATTTGCTCAGCAAGTGGTACTTATATAGTTTTTTTAGACGGGTCTCTCATATATACTTTAATATCACCCCATATTGTTGTTGTTATTATCATTCAGCTTAGGCGCCTGCTTGGCTGTGTATTTCGTTTTTGTTCCTTGTAAGTTGTATTTGTTTTTTATTGTTTAGCTTAATTCGTGGAATTTCTTAAAAGCATGTTATTGTTGTCTTGTGTACCCCCCGGGGGCACCATTATCGGTCTTTATAGAATACTCGACTATCTAGACCTGTGCAACTGGGGGAAAAAGGGAGCCCAGTCCCCTGAAGACAGGCAGGTGGTCAACTGGAAACTCCACTTTATTTCCACGGGGATCAGTGAGCTCGCAGAGTTCATTATTTGTCTCTTTAGACTTATAATAGTTCTCTGGCTGATCACTGAGGTTGGCCCCTATATGGGAGTATCGTGGTGGTTGTGGTTTTGCGGCCCCATAAGGGAAGTATGAAAATTATGGTAGCCAGGATCATTTCACTGATAATGACACGCAAAGTGAATGATCCAGTCCAGTGAGCATGCTTGACATGTGTTCTGGACAGGAGTTAGAAAGTCTCCAACTCTTTAGCAAGGTGTGATAGTTTGAAGACCTGCCCTAGAATTATACAAGTTGCAACTAGGTGGTTCTGTTGCTTAGAATTATGTCTTCGGCTATCTAGGATGTATGTATAACGTTCCAAATTATACAAAGTGGTTTGTCCACCATCTGATTAAGACTACATAGTCAGGCGCGGATGTAAAACAAATCACACTCTCTGTTGTCTTGTGTGTATAACATATCTTAAAAACTACGCAGTCTGTAGGTCAATAGGTCAATTCGTTTATTTTTACTATGACAATTATTTTCTTTGAAAACTTTTAGAAATCATTTTCGTAAATCATCACATATCTAGTATATGACTATCTTAAATAACAAACTTATTTTCTAGCAAAAGAGGCCACCTTACAGCATCACTGGAAATTATGAATAAAAAATAACTTATTAATAAATCCAAAAAAGGAAATCATTTTACTTTTCTCTATACATAACTAAATCAAAAGTGTTCTTAACAACCATTGTCAAATACAATAAGAATTCAAGAATCTAAAGAATCAAATTGAATTTAGTAGTTCATTAAAACTTGGCATAATTTGGTTTGCTAAGCCCTTAAAATGGTTAAGGAATTCACCAAATTATTTTCTTGACATAATACCAATTGATTTACTTTACTATTCATATTTTGAAGTTCATGAAAAGTTTTTATAGAAAAGTTCCATATATTTTTGAATCCTTAAAAAACCAACACAAACATATATATGTAAATATATAAAAAGTAAAAAGTTTTCTTGTGGGTTAAAAGGATCAATATGCTAAAATCTTAGTTCGCTGATACATCACGTAATATGACCAACAGCAATCAAAAAGTTTCCTTTTTCTTTTAAACTTAAAGCAAATATTTTATTCATAAAATGTAAAGTGCAGCAAGATGTAAGAGGATTTTATTTTTAAGTCAAAACTGAAACGTGTTAAATCATTTGCAAGCCATTGTTTAGCTTCATAAAATAAAATTTGGTTAAATCAAGTTTTACTTGTTCGAATTTTAAGCAATTTGTATGTTTGTGAATATAATTATACGCAAATAAAATTGTATGTTGTAAATATCTTAACATATTTCTTACTGCTTTTGCCTTTTCGCATCAATAAGTTTTTGTGTATCGTAATTTGTTTAAAAAGCCCTAATAAACATAATTTGCATTTTGTATTTAAATTTTCTAAATAAAAGAGAAATTTTTGGAATTTAAACAATACTAATTTAAAAGAACTCAATTAAAATTGGTCTAAAAGTATAGACAAGTACTGACATGTTAGTCACTTGATTTATGTGTTTAGATTAGCAAAATTTGTAATTAATACGCAGCTAGTATATACGTCAAAACTGAGGTTTCTTTCCCAAAGGTTTTAAATACCTTAGAATTATAATAATAATCTAAAGTTTCAGATATGCTTTCATATTGACGAATAATATTTAAATACCCGACTGAGTGGAATGAACTTTTTTTTCGGACCAGTACACTAGGTGACTTCTACTCATGCAATGCGTAGTGCCAGAACTAGGAAATTAAGTTATTGAGAGCAGGAAAGAGGAAGTAGTGTGTGCGGACATTCGCTTTGAAATTTCCTACATTGAAAGTGACAGGAAACGTCTCTGGAGCGAGTTCATCCACATACAAACTGATCTGCTAAAAAAAAGAATTTTCCCTATAATGAGTACTGCGATTCATCGGCCAAACAACCAAAAATGAATGGGCTCTCAACAGAAATCGTGTTAAACGGAAAATCGTGCGAATAACGGGAAAAAGTTCGCTAATTTCATTAAAGCACTTATCATTGTAGTATCGATGAAACAGTGAAATACAACCAGCATAGTTTCGGTGCAGAATCAACAGAGTTGAATACCCTACTGATCTGAATGAGCCTTTCGACCCTCTCTTGGATACGGTAGAGCAACTGCAAAATAGAGTTTGGGGCGCTGGCCCATATATGAGAGTTGTATTCCATTTTGGACGGATATAGGTGGTATAAATAGTACGAACATCAGATGCAGTAAAGTATACTTTACACCTATTTAAAAACCCGAGACACTTGAAAGCTTCTATAGAATGATGATGTTTGATGGACTAAGAAGAATGTTCTTAGTCCATCAAACATCATACTGCATGCCAAGAACATCAAGAGCTTCCAATTGCTTAATACTAATTTCACCCATAGTAAAAGATGCAGCACTATTGTCGAACACATACCTATGCGTAAGCATGCAACGGTTAAACATTGGGGGAATTAAAATCAACACTATTTCACGATTCCACTCATAGATTGTTGCATGATTGTGATGAGCGTATTATTTGTGTTTTGCCTTTTGAACCCATCTCCAATTGTTACGGTATATTACTGAATAAATACGAATGACAAATGGTGCTGTCATCTGTGTAAGTGTACATAAAGTTGAAATTTTGACAAAAAAGGTCATTTAGAAAAATGAGAAAAAGGATAGGAGAAAGAATGAGACAGTGCGATTTCTGAGAAAACTCGATATAAATCTAGCAAAATTATCTCGGACATAAAAAGCAACAAGTTTTTAGAGAATTCCATAATGCCACACTTAATCAAACGCCTTGGAAATATCTGCAGCCACCAACTTACTTACTCCGAAATGATGGAGTTTCACCATTCTTCCTACAGGTAAGCCAACAAGTCACCCGTAGAGCCTGCACAAGCCGTACTATCGGTAAGCCAACAGGTCACCCGTAGAGCGCCCCCTGTAAAACAATACTGTCGGTCGTTAAGAAAGCTGTTAGACCCCAGGTATCTTACAAGATAAAAATTTCTCAGAACAAATTGCAATTGGGCGGTATTTTGCAGAGTTGTTAGCCTCACTCTTTGGTAAGTAAATTCCGGATAAGGGTTTAAGTTTGAATTATTTGAAAATTTGCAGGCTAATAAATTGAGTAATTTTGTTATTCAGCAGTTTTAAAAATCTTTAATTATAATTTTATTATAGTTTTCTTTTCAAGCAACATTGGGTGGCATCTTCAGGAAAAGAAAAATTGTATATATGTTGAAGTTAGAAATTATGCTTTTGCTTAAGACCTTAGTCTTTAATATTTCAGATATCATTTTCATAATTTTTCTAAGGATTTTATATTTAATCTTTAATGGGACCTTAATTTATTAAATTATTTTCTCAATAATTAGATTAATTGGATTTTTTAACATTTCTAGTAATTTGCATTTTAAATCTATAATAATTTGAAAAATAAAAGAGTTTGTTCTGTTTTTAACAGTTTTGTTTTTTTAAATTTTAATTTTTTTTAGAAAACTTCTTATTAAACAGTTGCCATGAAATTATGAATGCTTTGCTGTTTTGCTTTTCTCTTCATTTCTTATATCACTTGCTGTTGCCTACTACTCTCAAATAAAAACATGTATAATGAAATATACTGACAATTCGAGATAACCAACTTAGTATTATATATTTTTTTATTAAGTTCAATGATCAGTCAATTGCAAAGAAATTTGATGGCAAGTATTTTCGTAACTTTATAAAATAAAGAAAAAATTAAAAAAAAAATACTTTTCTAACTTGTGTTCGGAAAGGAAATTTGTTCCACATAATTGCGCCGCATAATTTAGAACAATATTCTGTCGCAAGAAGCAATTTTTAGTGTTAATTAATAAAGTAAAATATAGACAGTTTTGTTCAATTTTTCTTGGGTCTGCTGCTTGAAAACGCGAAGAAGTAGATGAACAAAACTGTTATCTACTCACTGGAAATAATATTTTTAATTAATTTTTGTTTTATTTAACTTACAACGCATTTTGCTATCATGTCATGTCTAAATCATTAAAATGTAAAATTTTTTAAAATACTAAGCAATTTAATGTTGTGTATGGAACACATTATTATTCTTTTTTGGTTAATGTTACAATAAATTTCTGCACATTCATCTATTGTGTGCCCAAAATTATCCCATGAATTATTGTATATTATATTATTTATAAAATATTATTTATAAAAATATTAGAAACTAATATTATATTAATGCCATGAAACGCTTTTAGTTTAAGTTCTCCACAAAGGTTGTTGTAATTACGTGATAAGATTTACATTCTGCACCTGGCCGTAAGCCGTAATCAGTTGGTGGTCAAACCACTGGGAATGAAAATCAACGCCATTCACTCCCTAGGAGGCCGAGGATTAATTCTAGCAACAGGTCATCCCTAGTTGCAAATTCAGCGGTTCCATAGCAGGGTTCCAAACCACTGCTCTTTGCTGAAGAGCTGGAAACTATCCAACTCCTGGTCTGGAACGCATGAAGCTTAATATAATTAAGAACAGAATGATCCGACCCACAAACACAAACGGGAAATATAGTAGATTTTCCAGTTGGCTCCTTGCCTGCAAGGCACAAGTCTAGATGGTTGTGTGATCCATAAAGACATAAATGTGCCTCGGGGGTGGGGGGCAGGTTGTTGTAATGCTGTATTTTTAAGAAAAACATTTGCGAGGATAAGAAGTTTAATCTAACCCGTGGACTATTGTCTAGATCGATGCTAACCCGCCAGACTAATTTTATTAAAAATCGGCATAATTTTTTATACCAGATCTTAATTTATGTTAGTCATTTCGTATGGTGACTTGCCAATTAATATTTAGCTAAAGCTGTAGCGCTATTTAAATGAAAGCAGCAAAAATTTTATAAACTCAATAAATATATTAAGATGGTTATTTGAAATGCTGAAAAAATTCAATGTCAAAACCAGACGTAACAAATTATAAAGTTAATAACTCTCATAAGCTTGACTCTAAATTATAATAAAAGCTTTAGTGATTCACTAAAAGCTTTAGTTAATGCTATTATAAATAAATTTTAATTGACAGAAATATTTATGATGGATTTATTGTTTATTCTTCTTTTTTTTTGCTTTTTTGTCTTAATTAAATTTCTTTATTAATTAAATATTTAACTGAAGAGTCCTAAAACAAAATTAAACCTTTTATAGGTACAAATACCTTTCTTCGGTGGAAAATTAAAATATATCTTAACACTAAGATTCTATTATATTTCTGCAGTTGAATTAATTCTATTTATAACAATTTAATAAAAAATATGTATATGTGGTGATTTCTTTTATATCCTTAAGCCCTCATAAGTCATATTCTTATTAATATAGCTAGAGTGGCGACTATTTCATAAACATTGTTTATGTTTGAAGTGTGAAAATTATAGCAAAGTACTTACACATCTACTCATGTTCTTTATAACAATAGAAATATTAATCCTTAACAAAGTCACAGTCGATGTTTGCATTATACTTTAACACTTAACGCTGCACAGTGGGATAATGTTAAAAGAGTGGAATTTAATTTATGCTTTTCAGACTGCCTAGGGCTATAGTATGAGTAGTCTAATTTAAATTTTAAATTTGGATATTGTCCTGTGTACTGAGCCTGCATCATCATGCTTTAAAATAATAAACATAAAGTATATGAAAAATAAAACCTTTGCTTAATTTTTTTCCACGGGTTTCGAAAATTTTAAGTTATGTCGATAGCTCTTGCCAAGGTTATAAAGACCTTATGTTTTACAACGATATTCGGCTTTTAAAATTAAAAATTTTAAAGCTTTTTTCTAGTTTAAACAATTTTTTTTTTATGAAAAATCAAATTGAAATCAAATGTTCTCAAAATGATTAAACGATGACTAAAGATTAAGACACAGCTTAAATGTTAAACGATATCCTTTCTGACCATCAAATTCGAATATCTCGCTATTATTTTTGAAAATTTTCAATCAATCGGTACATTTTCGCAATTTATCCACTTACTGTGTATATTTTCTAAAAAAAACTGCCAAAAATTATTATATTTTAGATTCATGATAATTGTTATAGCATAAAAAATTAATTACCACAAAAACTAAACTAAAAATAAATTTCCCTGGGAAAAACGTTCTAAAGTATTTTACTTCGTAAGAGTTATCTTTTAAAAGAAGGCAAAACATCTAAACATCTATGAAAGATGATTTGCGCAAGTTTTTAAAGAAAATAATAACCAGTGCAAACAGTAAACCAAGTGACCTGCTTTTTGTTTTAAAAACAACAACGACATGCATTAACAAAATTTCACGAAATAAGTTAAACAACAGAAAACAAAAAAAGCTAACACAGAACAAAAATAAAAGACACAGCTAAGCACACAGAATAGCTGCAACAATAAGGGTGATGGTAAAGTAGATAATTCTCGTATATGCGACAGCCACTTAAAACAACTATGTGAGCACCACTTGCTGGGCAAATTAATTCAATTCAAGTTGAGTTATCATTAAGTAAAGACAACAACAACAAACTTATAAGAATTTCTGCGAAATAAGATAAAAGACAAAAACAACTAGTACAAAACAAAATACATAGCCAAGCAGACGTTTAAACTAAATGATAATAAAAACAACAATATGTTGATGTTAAAGAAGAATATTCTTGTAAATTTGAGAACCGCTTAAAACAACAATTTGCTGGGCAATTGATTTATTTCAAGTTGAGTTATCAGAGAACAAACTTACCATCGCGTTGAGTTTAATTTAAAATTCTATAGTTCTGTGTTATTGTTTTGCAATAAAAGAATTTAATATAACAAAATGTTTATTAAAAAAAATAACCGTAACAATATGTCTACTTTCAACTAAATAACAAAACAAAGGTCTGACATATTTCAAAGTTTTCTCATAATTGACACTGGTTTTTTCCATTATATAATTTATTTTTATACTAAGCGCAGAAATTCATATCGTATCTAACAATTACTATATCAGGAGTGTTATCCTGCTTAAATCTTTTCCATTCAAAAACAACCGAATTTTTTTTTTTTTTCTACTCTAAATTATTTATTGTATCTTCATAATATGAACTAACAATAAGTAAGCAATTCTTAAATATCTAAATAGTAAACTAAAAGACTAGCCATTGCCAGACAAAAAATAATAGATTAGTTCTCAAATTTATCCATATCTACTAGTAGTTCTCAATGGTCTCGTCCGAGAGCAATAGTGTCCTTCCTCTTCAATAGAGTGTGTCCACGATGCTGAAGGATACTTCGAGCAAGCGGATTCGGATGTGTTTCCAACTTATTTAAATATCTAGTAGCGTGTTTTTTAATCTCGGTTTTAAGTATTTAGCGCGGACGTGTTGGGGTACCACTGGGTTGTTGATACGGATATGGGGACACGATTCACTGCGCAATGTGAATGTTATATGTACACATTTCTGTTCATTAACCTTTATCCCCCATTTTTTAGTCCATTCTTCCAGTTGTGTTATGTGGTCCTGCAGTTGTCGCGAAGCAAGTTTTGGGTCACTATGGGTGCTAAGAAAGGCGGTGTCATCTGCAAACGTTGATGTGTGTATTTCACCATTTGTAGGCAAGTCTGCTGTATAAATTAAATACAGGATTGGGCCCAAAATACTACCTTGGGGTACTCCAGCTGTAATTGGTTGGGGGCAACTTGTATAAGCTCCATGTTTTATTATAAACTGGCGACCCATAACATAATTCCGCAGAAGATTGTGAATATTCACTGGTAAGTTTTGTTTTATTTTAAACAAAAGGCCTTGATGCCATATCTTGTCGAAGGCTTGTGATACATCGATAAAAAGTGCCGAACAATATTTCCTATCCTCAAATGCCTTTCTTATGACTTGTACAAGTCTGTGAGTTTGTTCGATGGTACTATGTCGTCTCCTAAATCCAAATTGGTGGTTTGGAATGCAATTATTCTCATTCAGAATCGGTGTCAATTTCAACATCAGTAGTTTCTCGAACAATTTGGATAGAGTTGGTAACAGGCTTATGGGCCTATATGAGTCCACCTTGGACGGATCTTTTCCCGGTTTAGGTATCATCCTTACCAGAGAAACTTTCCATGCCGGAGGGTAATATTCAAGCCGTAAAACGGCATTAAATAGGAAAAGGATTATTCGTTTAGCAACGAGAGGCATCTCTAAAAGCATTTTGTTGCTTGTTTTATCAAAGCCGGGAGCTTTCTTGGTTTTTAACTTTCTAATAGTGTTTAACAACTCCGGAAGTTTGAACCTTAATTGAATAGGTGGTCTAGCAATAACTGGTGGGAGTTCAGTTACATCAGCACTTTTATTAGGAGAGAATACATTCCTCAAATAGCTTACGAAAAGATTTCCTTTTTCATCATCATTTTTTGCGCAACTACCGCCTGGCCCGCGCAATGGAGGTTCAGCGATTACAGGTCTTTCAATTTTTTTGGTGGCACGCCATAGGGAATAATTTGTCTGGGGAGTCGCATCTAGGCCCTTCAGATATTCCTTAATAGAAGCTGTTCTTTGTGACTCTAGCATTACCCTAAGCTGTTTTGTACATTCCCTTAACTTTGCTTTAAGTTGTGGCGATCTGCGTTCCTGCCATTCTCTTCGGACTCTTCTTTTTTCAGCCAGCAGCTCTTCCACGTCTACAGAAAAGATTCTGTTGTATTTCGTCTGGCGATATGTCGACGAAGCGTGTTCAACTGCGTTTATGACATGTTCATTGAATATACTAATAAAGGCGTCTATATCTTCCGTAGTTCTTAACGGTAGATTTTCCAAGCAATGAGAGCTGACATATTTTTTGAATTTCAGCCAGTTAATCCGTGAAGCTAAAAATTTATCGCCGGTTATAATTTGTTGTGGGTTGCAGATGGTGGTTATAGAGGGAGTGTGATCTGAAGATAGCTCCAACGATGTTTCAACCTTAATTAGCTCCTGGCATATGCCCTTTGCCACACCAAAATCAATAACGTCTGGAATTTTCTGCTGATCAGTTGGTCAATAAGTTGGTTGCCCGGTTGATATAACATTTAATGTCATTCCAGTAATAGAATCATACAATACACGACCTCTAGGGCTAATGAGTCTTGAACCCCAAAAAGTATGCTTAGCGTTATAATCGCCAGCTGCTATAAATCGAGGGCCAAGAGATCTAAAAAACTCATTGTATTGACTATTTGTTATTGAATACCTCGGAGGGCAATACACTGAGGAAATCACGAGGTTATAAGCAAAATTTTCAACACAGACAGTAGTTGCTTGAAGATAATTTTCAGCAAGACCACACAATAAATTGTGTTTGATTCTCGACTTTATCAATATTGCCGAACCGCCGCATGATCTGTCTCTAGGATCGTTAGTATTATAAAAAGTATAACCACTCATTCTAAAGCTGCTTCTTGACGACATATGAGTCTCCGAAATCAACATTATATCTACTTTATGTTTAATAAGAAAATAATCGAGCTCATCTTTATGTTGGCGTTAGCCGTTTGCATTCCAATAACAGATTCTTAGACAGTTCATGGTTTATTAAGAATGGCCTGTAATAACGATGACTGCATCTTCTGCATTTCCTGCATCATGCCAGTCATACTAGTCATAAATTGGTTTACTGTTTGCACCATTATTTCAATTAGACTCTCAAGGCGACCATAAACAGGACAACCTCATAAACAGGACAACCCCTATAGTTGGCAGTGTGGTTTCCACCGCAATTACTGCATCTTTTAGCCTTGGAGTCGTCTTTGGATTTGTCGCACTTGGCCGTATTGTGGAGATCTCAACATACTACGCAAACAGATTTTAACTTACAATATGTCCTTGTGTGACCATATTCTTGACAGTTCATACACTGAACGGGTCCTTTTCTTTTATGTGGCTCTTCAACAGTAATTCGTCGATGTAGCAAATATTTTAGGTCGTAAATAGGGTGCGTTCGATTTTTTTTAAGTTTAATATCACCAGGCTCTAATTCTATACGAAAAAGTGGTTGCGGGATGTTTTCTCTGTTTTTTATATTGCTTACCGATCTAATTTTAAAGCCCATTGAGACCAGGCTAGTTTTTATTTTTTCGGGTTCAATGTAGGAATCAACACCTTTGATGACTACTTGGAGGCCTTTTGCGCTCTTAAGCTGATAAGTATAAAAGTTTTTCTTGAGGTTTTCGAGTTCCTTTACAGTTTTGCGATAGTCGTTTTCCAGTTTAACTTGAATTTTAGTTTCGAAGATGTTACCACGTTTAATCGGTGTAACATAGAACGAATTTTCTCCAACCACAGAAATTAAAGTTTTAATGAGATCATTTGAATTCTTTTCCCTTAAGTAGATTGGAGGTGGCTTACTTGCTTTAATTAAAGAGTTTCCTTCGTTTTTCTCGTCTTGAAGTATAGCAAAACGGTTTTGCGACGATAACCTTCCATTATTTATACCCTTTGGTAATTTAGCTGCTGTTTCTATATCGGCAGATTTAGGGCTTCTGCCCCTTTTTACTACTGTTATATAACGATCCATGCCTATTTGTGTTTTAGTCTTTTCTAAATTAGCACTATTGGAGACAGGTACTAAATTATTAGATATTTCACTATTTTTCCTTTTAAAATTTAGTATAGTTTGAGTAAGGTTTGTGACCTGTTCATTGCATTCATTTAAATCCGGCGCACTTGTACTTATATTTAAGTTAGTTTTTGGTTTCACACTGAGATAGTTTTTATTATGTAGAGGGTCATTAACTCTCACAAGGTTTCCACCTGTTGAGTCTATCACCATGTAAGCATTTCGGTTATTTGGCCCGCTGGCAATGGAGCGGTTTTGACAGCTCATGCACTGATTTTTTTTTTATTCTAATAATTATTTGCTAATGTTATTTATAGTAACTGTATGCAGATTTTTTGTTTGTTTGCTATTATCACACACAATCTGTTTTTGTTACTGTTGTTTTTTAAAGTAGCTGTATGCAGTTTTTGTTTTCTTTTTGCTTGCTTACTCGTATTTTGTAATTTTTTAATAAGATGTTAAACTGATTCTTATTGTATCAAAAAAAAAATTTTGCCTTCTATACGCTTCTCAAAAAGGTTAATAAGGATTTTCGTTCCTTTTTTTTTAAAGTTTTCCGTCACACTCTAATTATTATTTTTCTTTTTTTTCCGATACACACGTTTATTCACTTCGAAAGCACAATCACAATTCATACTCGAATTATTTCCATTTTCTGAACAAATCACCCACTGTGCTTTCTATTTTCTTTTATGTTCTGTCATCTCTACTTCTTTGAATACAAAGGATATTAATAATTTGCTCATATCTTAACATTGTATTATGTTTTCTATCTAATAGCAGTGTTGCAGTAATTATAATGAAAGTATTAAGTACAAACATATATTTTACGTTACGTGATCCAGATTTAATATTTTCTATTACTTCGTGGCTACATTCATAAAAAAAAGTTGTTAAGCTTTAATAGTAATTGGGTAGCAGATTTCAAATTGTGGTAAGTTGTTGTTTGTAAGACAGGCAATATCATTATTTACCACTTTAAATTATCACTTGATATTTTGTTAAACAATGTATTTTATACTATTACTCGTGCCCGTTACAATCAATAATTTAGCACGGTGTTAAATTAGTTTGGTATATAAGAAACCCAAACTCAGTTAAGTGCTGGTACTATCATACAAGTAATAATAGAGTGCCTTTGTTAACTCGATTTATATGGAATACAAAGTTAAAAAAGTATGATTGCATTCTGAATCTACAAAAACGGTACATTTTAAATAAAATGATTTCCAGTGGTAACAAAAATAATCCTCAGGTTAAAATAATAATGTATACGATATACCTTGGATATTTAGTTAATTTAATTCACCAGTATATTAAATGATTTTGTGTGCCTTCCAGCGAAGCGTGCAAGTTCTGCTGAAGATTTTCTCTAATTTAATATGTGGATATTTATATTTTTAATTTCTTATAAATCAAACGATATAAAAGTAATTACTTTACCATCTTAATGCTGTTACTTCGATTATGTCAAACCAAACCTTTTAAATTCGAAATCATGTTGAATTTTAAATCGTCATTATTTTCTCTTTATGATTTCAAATTTTTATTTTAATATAATAATATATTAGGGTTATGGATGCACCACAGCAGGCTATTCGAACACAACAGGGGAATAGCGTTAGCTGCATTTCCTACCTGGCAGCCAGCTACATACTCACATACTTACCAACCACTAAACAAACCTAACAAAAAACCGTAAAAAATTAAATTATAACTTTCATTAATTTAAAAATGTTTGCAATAATTTCAAAAAGCACTGAGCTAGTTTTTGACAGATGCTATTAGATGGGTAAAACGAGTTTATATTGAGGGCCACATTAATTTTTAATTGAACGTGCTTTTAAAATAGAAATTATATTGGAGTATGTCTCGAAGCTATAATTATTACCGTACTGTGTGACACACTAAATGAAATTTAGATTCACGATCAATACAACAATGAATATTAAAAACAGCAAAATTTTGCAAGCTTTATGTTTCTATGTTATCGAGAAATGAAAAGCTTGCAAAAATATTATATTGTTGAATATTAACCGGAGGCCCAGACAAGAAGCCTTTTACATCTAAAAATAGATAATGGAAATTAGCGTAGGGCGTTAAGCTGTATTGGCACCTCATTTATTTACTTTCAATACACACAAAATAAACATGATGGTACTTTGTTGTCTTTACTCAATGCTGACTCAATTTAAATTAATGCAATTGCCTGGCAAATGGTGCTTATATACATAGTTATTTTATGGTTGTTATAGTCATTCAATTTAGGGCCTGCTTGACTACGTGTTTTATTTTTGTTTTGTATTAGTTGTTTTTGTTTATCTTATTTCGTAGAAATTTTTATAACCGAGTTGTTGTTGTTTTGCGTGTATAAGATTTCTTTATAATTTGCAGAGTGTGTCATTTTGTCTCTTTTTTACTGATAATTATTTTCTTTTAATACTTAATAAATCATCTTCGTACCTATATGTTACTATGCTATCTAGAAATATATAGCTTGCTAAAATACATATAATATACAGTGGTCTCAATATATGAAGTCTTTTAGAGCCAAAAAAAAACAATGGAAATTAATGTAGGGTGTAAAGCTTAATTGACAATACAGCAGCAAGTACTAAAAAGTAAATTAAGAACTAAATAGCATCAACACAAAATTTTTTATCAAATATCTATATATATATTTTTTAATTTGACAGTATTTCACATGTTTTTGCTATAACAATTAAAGTAATTTTTCTTTAAAAAAACACATTTAAACTGAACGAAAGTATGACATGTTAAGTACAGTTAAATCTTTTAAACTCACTATTATTTGAATATTCCTCTGTACTTTTCTCTTCTCCGATTAAAAGCTTTTCGTCTTATTGCATTAAAATCATTTAACTGTTAACCACAGTTTAATTTATTATTCTTAGTACACTAGAGGCTGTTTTTAGTTGTTTTCGTGTTCTAAACGAATCTAAAGATTGGTCTTTTCAATGCTTCGCCATCAGATTCAAATTGTAAGAAAATCTACTCATTGGGCACATAATATAAAGTGTAAAAACTGTTCAGAAAAAAAATTCTCCTGGAATAACCAAGATTTTAAGCAGATAATATCTGTGTGTTTTATTTCGATCCGTTGTTATAACCTTCTCAATCCTTTTTTCTGATCAGTTAGCATTTTATTTAAACAATTTCATTATTTGTAAACATATATCTAAAACACATAATAAAGATATTGCAGCTGCAGCTGGGAGAAACAAAGAAAAATTTATTCAAAGATGTAAACGAAAATAAAAAAATATATAAAAATTTATAAATAATTTGATAATAATTGATCTGCGGACACTAAAAAACGAAGTATAATTCTTTAGCTATGATACTTCATAACATATAATACATTTCAAGCAATTAATTTAAATTGCTTTTCTTCTTGCTGGCAAGACATCGCAGGAGCTTATTTTTGTTATCCACTTGACAAACTGGGAAACATTCTATAACATTCTATATCATGACTGACTGATCTGTTGGCTTATGTGACTTAGCAAATATAAAAATTACACAGAACATCGTCCGTAAGTTTTAAGTATTGCTGCAGTTCTTTACTGGAATTATTAGATAAGATTTTACCTTAATAAGGCAAGTTGGGGTTTTATAAAAACAAGTGTACAAAAGGAATAAGGAGAGTAAATTTAATATTGGCATTTATAAATAAATATCTGTTATTCTTTTCAGCGGTCTTTTTTAATTAACAATATATATTTTTTCTTCAGGAAATTATATTTTATATTTTACAAAAACAAAAAAATTATAACAATTTGAAAAGAAAAAATTTTTTGAAAACATTTGACAAAACGTATAAAATAATTTTCTTCATACATACAAACATACAAAAATTAAAATATTTAAACATACAAAAACAAGGAAACGGAAATTGAATAACAAATTTTTTCTTGTGAAATCATTATTGTATTAAGTCATTTTTGTATTAAGTACCTATAATTCTGCGTTAAATTGTCTGTGTCTGTTTTGAAATTTATTCTCCTTACATTTGGTACATTAACAATTTCTAACATTTCCAACATATAACGTCTCTTGTAGTTTTTTTCTTTATCTAATACTAATGTTTCATCAAACTTTGGATAATGATTATATTTCTCACAATGTAAAGATAAGGATGTCTTCTGTGTTGAAATATTCCTATATTTTTGGTCACATCTATGACCAGCTAATCTTGTTTTAAGTTTGTTCTTTGTTGCCCCAATATAAACTTTGTCACAGTTCACCTGGTAATTTCCTTCACATGGTATCTTGTATACTACATTAGATATTTCCATTTTCGCTATTTTATCCTTCATACTGCTAAATAATTTATTTAATGTGTTCTATGTTTTGTGTGCAATTATATATTTATCTGTGTCATATATTTACACTTTCTTAATCTTTCTGATATTCCAGGAACATAAGTTAATGATTTATAATTTTTTGGCTCTGCCGTAGAATTTCCTAAATTATGCCTATAACTACCATATTGTCTAATTAATCTGTTAGTTAATTCTACCGGAAAATCATTGTCATTAAGTATATCTCTTATTGTATCCTTATTCTTCAAATGAAATTCTCTATCACTTATAGTCAATATTCTGTCTATCATAATTTTCGCTGTGTTAATTATCATTTTTCTAGGATGTTTTGAATAAAAATTAATAATTCTTCCAGAAGATGTTGGTTTCTTATACCAAACGAAATATGATCATTAAATATTTCGTTTACACATCTACCTAATTAAATATAATAGTATTTTAATGACTTCATTTCTTATTTGTTTTGCTTATCATAAACACGTATATTTGTTAGTTTAATAGAATTATCCTTTGTTTCAGTATTAAAGCAAGTAATTTGAATAAAGAGAGTCAGTCTTGTACTGAACATAATTAGTGATGCTATTTATTTTTAGCTGCAAAGTGAAGTTTTGTTGTAATACGACCATAAATCTATCGATTAATGGAGTTGAGCCTAAAAAAGATACAAGTAAATCCAAGTATTCAGTTTACCATAACAGTATTCAAAACCTACTTAACTAACCAATTGCAAAAGGACTTTGTTGCTTGTTTATAATTTTTGATTAAGTGAAAGAGAATGGATCTTATATTGATAAATGTTTTATTAAATATCGACAGTTATAAATGGAATACAATACCAGTTAAATGTCCGCCTCTCTTAGCCTCAAAAATGAGTGCCCTTTTGAGCAAATTTTCTTTGCATTCTCACACTTTTCACGTGGTATTTTATTAATTTCAGCCGACGGCCGTGCAGGCCAATCAATACCAGTTAAATGTCCGCCTCTGTTAGCCTCAAAAATGAGTGCCCTTTTGAGCAAATTTTCTTTGCATTCTCACACTTTTCACGTGGTATTTTATTAATTTCAGCCGACGACCGTGGAGGCCAATCAACATCATCATTTCTTGATATAACTTGTCGTGGAAAGAGGCTTCGCAGTAATTACATTGTAATCCTCGCTGTATACGATGTGGCATCATCAAGTCCAAAGCATGTAGTTGCGGCATCAAAAAGTTTTTAATCCTATCAGGATATCGCTTCCACTTCACAGTTATCGTTACGCCGTTTTCATTTTCAAAGAATTAAGGTACAATAATTCCTTCTGACTAATTTGCACACCAAACTGCCAGTTTTAATGGATGCAAAGGTGATTGTTGATTGTTGAATCGTCATTCAGTATGATTTTTTAATGAAAATCAGGGTTGTCATGGGTAAGCTGTAACATCCTATTGGCAGAAGAAGCTCTTGTGTCGACTGAATCTTATATGGAAACAAATTCAAATCCTTGTGCAAAATTGTGGCCAAAGTTGTTCTTTGAAGACAAAGCTCCTGAGCACAACGTCGAATTGAGGTCGATGGAGCAGCAGTAATCTTCTCAGCCGATCTTGCAGTACGTTGTGGTTCATGCTTGGGCCTATCACCTACAGACCCTCTTTCACCAAAATCATTCACTACACGATAAATAATGCGTTTTGTTGGCACGTTGTTTCTCGCAAAAATTTCACGTAACTTTCTCGTCGTCACAGTAATCGATGATTAATTTTGATAAAATGTTTTAACGATTAAAACAATGTGATTTATAAAATATTTGCCATGTGTCTACTTTACGACTGCCAAATATGAATTTTTGGCGGACACCCTGTATTATTCCTAATATACTATACTATTACGACACATTTTGACTATACTGCATTTCAAAAATATATTTTTTAAAGGAATCTGTCACAAATTGACGTAGATTAAAATAAAAATAACTAAAATAGCTATTTTTATTCAGTGCTGAGGGAAAAAGTGGAATCGAATACCACCGTCATCACTTGCAATAATTTTTATTTATATTAAGTGTGAAAAACAACGAATTGAGAATTCCATTCCAGTATATAGATAACAAAACTGGTTCAAGCTTAGACGAAATTAGCTGTTATATCAAAACCCTTTATGAAATAAGATAAATTCTGACACAATTCTTTGGAATTGTATCACGGATAATAAATTCATTAAATTGTATTTTAGAAAAACCATAATGTAATTAATTTCCAATTCAAAACAATTCTTCGGAATTTTTTGAACTATTTTAAACTTGCAAAAACAACTGACCAAATATGCAACTAGTATAAATAAGGGTGGAAAAGTATACAAAAAAATCAATCTATTCTTGAGTGTCAACCAATGAAAATATAAGCTTAACTAATAAAAAGAAGAAATAAAAATAAAATAATTTTTTATTATTTTAACAAAAAAAACTCAACATAAAATTGGCGCAGTCGGTAGAATCCGTAAGTCCTATCCAACATAAAGTATAAAAAGAAATTATGCGAATTGTGTGTGTGATAGTGCTAGGATTTTAATCCATAATACGGATTCCGGACAAATAAGGACAATGAGATTTGCCCTTTTAATAAAACAAGGATATAAAGATATATCCTTGAAAAATAATTTTTAAATAAGGACAATAAGATTTGCCCTTTTATAAAGATATATCATTAACAAAAAAAAAATAATAAATAAAATAATAAAAGAACAAAGTTATCCTCTAAATGGAATAAAAATAAAAATATATAATAAAAGACAACAAAATAATAAATATATATGCTTAGTAAAAATAAAAGAACAAAGTTATCCTAAATAAAATAAAAATATATATTATAAAAGACAACAAGGCAATAAAAATATATTCTTAGTAAAAATAAAAGAACAAAGTTATCCTAAATAAAATAAAAATATATATTATAAAAGACAACAAGGCAATAAAAATATATCCGTAGTAAAAAAATAAAATAATAACAGAACTAAGTTACCCTTTTAAATAAATAAAAATATAACAAGGATATAAAGATATATCCCTAAAAAGAACAAAACCAGTTCACGCCGAGAGCTGCATCAACTTAGATAACAACAAAAGCTGCAGACACGAGTTCCAGGACGACCAATTTCCAAGCTAACTGAAGAAAAAAGAGAAGAGAGAAAAGAACCCCACAACAGCAATACCATCTAAAAAGGACATCAATCGCAACAAAGCACCACATAAGATATTAATAAGTAAAATTAATTATATATAGATTAAAGAATACAAGAAAAATATTTCACGCGAGATAACCCTGATTAAATTAAAAACAGGAATTTTATTTTTAAACCATAAAAGAAAGCAATAAAACAAAATAAAAATTTAAGACGAAATGGCTTAAATACAATTTGATCCTATTAAATATTTGGGAAACCTCCCCGAATTTAATGGTGATAACAGGGATCTACAAACATTCCTAAATTTAGTAGATAGAATACAACCCATATTACAGACGTATGACGAACTATCACGAGAATTGTTCTCCGACTTGATTAAAAGTAAACTTAAGGGCAAAGCCAGAGAAATTATCGAAATCAATTGCCAGGTAACTTCCTGGAATGACATAAAAACAGTGCTACAAAATAATTTCGGTGACCGACTAAGTTGCGACGAACTCTTTGACTTACTCAGGGCAACTACGTTTAAAACAACCAGCCTAGACTTTTTTGATGAAATAAAGAATAAACTTAGGCGCCTTAACAATAAAACCTTATTTGTACTCGGACGATGATCAGAAGCATCAAATATTGTCGCTCAAAATAACTCCCGTACAGCCCTTAGCATTTTCAAATCTAAAATCCCCGAACCCATGAAAACAATTCTAGCTTGCAGAAACCCAGATCATTAGAAGGAGCAATGAATATTCTTTTAGAAGCCGGATACGCTCACCTCCGAGTAGACAACCAACAATCTTTTACGCGAAACAAAAGCGAACAAATTAATCACGTAATTCTTATCAAAACCTTAACCCACAAAATAATTCAAGCTTTAACAACCATAGGCAAAATTTTCAACAACGAGATTTTAACCAACAAGATCCTAACCAAAATTTCAGGTCACACAATAATGTAAACCTAAATCGCCGCAATCAAAATTTCCAGCCACAGAATCTTAACCAGAGTACTAACCCTTATAACAACTCAAACTTCAATAGGCAAAGCTTTACATCCCAAAATAGAACTTTTAATCGTTTTCCATTACCTGAACCAATGGATGTAAATGCTAATTTTTCAAACGTAGGAATTAACACCCCAAATTTTAACCCACAACGAAACTTTGCTCATAACTCATATAACAATATTCCACTAACAAAACCCGATAACATAAACAGTAGTTATCAACCAATGTACAATCAAACTTCTGCTGAAAATTTTCATCCTTCTGCCTCGGAGGGTTACCCTATATAAAAATAGAAACTAAGTTAAACCCTATAAAACTAATCATAGATACTGGTGCGACCAACTCAATAATAAATCCAGGTATTTGCCACCCCAAATGGATCCACCAAACTATCCCTCTTCCTATAAAAACTCTTCAACATAAGATCTACACAGATAAAAAAGTTAAAATACCATGCTTCAAGGAATTCGGAAAAACCTTAGATTTTATAGATTTTTTATATCGTAAAGTTCCATGATTATTATGATGGCCTAATTGGTAATGACCTACTTAAACCATTAAATTCGCCCATAAATTATCAGGACAACACGATTCAATTAGGAGAACAAATACTACCAATCTTTTTTAAAACCAAAGAAGACTATAATTGTAGAACAGAAACAGCGCCTATTACAAAATCACTCAAGCCAAAAACTCTCGCATCAATTCATAATACCACGCAGAAGGTGGACAATGAAAATTTTAATACAATGCAAATAAAGGAATATCAACCTTTAAGTGAACAAATTAGAATACAACACCTCAATGCAGAGGAAAAGTCTCAATTAATGGGGGTAATAAAAAAATACTCCGACATTTTTTATCAGGTAGACTCAAAATTAACATTCACCTCAGCCATAAAACATCAAATAAGAACAATCAACGACATCCCAATTTTTACTAAGACTTACAGATACCCCTACATTCACAAGAGTGAAGTAGAGAGGCAAATCCGTGAAATGCTCGAGAACGAAATAATTCGTCACAGTAATTCACCATATTCGGCACCGATCTGGATAGTCCCAAAGAAAACGGACGTCAGTGGGAAAACCAAATGGAGACTTGTCGTCGATTACCGAAAGCTCAACGAGGTAACCATCGATGACAAATACCCGATTCCAAACATCGACGAAATACTTGATAAACTGGGAAGATGCCAGTATTTCACGACACTCGACCTCGCAAAAGGATTTCATCAGATTGAAATCGAGAATGAGGATATTCCTAAGACGGCCTTCAGTATGGAAGGAGGTCATTATGAGTTTTTGAGAATGCCGTTTGGTCTGAAGACAGCACCAGCGACATTCCAAAGACTCATGAACAATATATTAAAGGACTATATAAATAAAATTTGCCTAGTTTACTTGGATGACGTAATAATTTTCTCCACCTCATTGCAAGAGCATATCAACTCCATTGACTTAATATTCCATATAAACAAAATAAAACAGTTCCTTGGCCTAACTGGATATTACAGAAAATTCATCAAGGACTACTCTCTAATCGCCAAACCAATGACTAGATATTTACAAAAAGATACTAAAATAAGTATTTCTGACCCACACTATGAAGCTAGTTTCAACAACCTTAAAACCCTATTGACTCATGACCCAATATTGGCGTACCCCGATTTTTCAAAGAAATTTACTGTAACAACAGATGCTAGTAATTTCGCACTAGGCGCAGTTCTTTCCCAAGAAAACCACCCGATTTGCTACGCGAGCCGTACTCTTAACCAACACGAGGTAAATTACAGTACGATAGAAAAAGAATTATTAGCAATTATCTGGGCTACTAAATACTTTCGACCGTATCTATTCGGACGAAAATTCTTAATCGAAACTGACCACAAACCTCTCACGTGGCTATTTTCTATAAAGGAACCAAATTCGAAATTAGTAAGATAGAGATTAAAACTCTCAGAATTTGGTTACGAAATCAAATATAAGGGAACGAAAAATAGCAACGCCGACGCTTTATCAAGAATAGAGCCACAGCCTGCTAATATCTATTCATTAGAATCTCACGAATCAACTATAAAAGAAACAGAATCACCTATTAATATATTTAAAAACCAAATAATTATAAAGAAAATCACATCTGGAGCAGCTAGAATAAGGAATGAAAAGATATTTAAGAACGTAAGGAAAACTATAAGTTTGAAAGAATTTAATCGAGAAACCGCAATTACTTTACTAAGAAACCACTTCAACCCAAATCTTTTGAACGCAATTCTAATAGAGAATGAATTTTATGACACCTTAAAAAATACGTACGAAGACCTGTTTTCAAAAAATGATAAATTAAAGATTATAAAATGTAAAAGGATACTAATAGACGTAGACGAAGGAAATAAACTAACCAATATAATCGAAAAAGAACATTTATGTAAGAACCATAGAGGCATCCAAGCGGTATATGAGGAATTGAAAAACCAAATTTCTAATCCCCAGCTAAAGTTAAGGATTATACAATTTATTAACAATTGTGAAATATGTACATTGGAAAAATACGACCGAAAACCACCTAAAATACCTCTCAAAGTAAGCGAAACCCCCTCCAAACCCCGCGAAATTATACACATTGACGTATTTTACACTCTGAAAAAAGGACTTTTCATGACAATGATCGACAAATTCACGAAATTCGCAGTAGCCTTTAAAATTAATGGTAGAAGCTGGACAGAATTCAAGACAAAACTACTTCACTATATAAACACATACGGAAAAGTTGAAAAAATAGTCGTAGACAATGAACTAGGATTCAAAGCTATACCAATGCGAGAATTCCTTAGAGAAGAAAATATCCATATACACTATACCTCAAACAGCAATCACACTTCCAATGCGGACATCGAAAGACTTCACAATACTATCAACGAACACATAAGACTTTTAAGACATGACGACAGAAATGAAAGCGAAACAACAGAAGAAAAAATGTTAAGGATAATAGGCTTTTATAAAAACACAATTCACAGCACAACTAAAATAAAAGCAATTGATTTTTTAAATGGGAAAATACACGAAGACAGGTACAAAGCAATACATGACCTGATATCTAAAAAGAAAGAGAATTACATAAATAAACTAAATAAGGACAGAGTTGACGTAGAGATAGAGGAAGGAATAAATTATATCAAAGAAACTAGAGGAGGTAAAAACCATAGGAAATACAGAAAAATAGATACTAGAAAAATTGACAAAGATCACGTAGAAAACACAAAAACAGGACATAAGTACTACAAAGCCCATATAAAACAAAATAAAAAATACCAGGACAAGAATAACCCTAAAATAAAGGCTAAATAACGAACAAATTAATAATAATAATAATCAATATATATTCTTATAGATGATACCATGGATTTTGATAATAACAATTCTAACAACCGCCAGAGTACAATCTATAGACAAACAAAATTAACAACCTGACATTTGTTAACAATTTCATATCCTCCCAAATACAGACTATTACGGACCACATAAATCAAAAACAAACTCTAATAGGAAATTATTTAAATAAATTCAAAAACTTTATGGTAAATAAAATTACATCGCCATAACGACAGTAATATAGTAATAATTCTCCAAATCCCACAATATTTAAAGGAAGCTTTATCAAAAGTTGTATTCGAGCCAATTCTCAACATATACAACAAATTGATTATTTTAAATAAGTATGGAATATTAGTAGCTTCTAAAAACAATATTTACGATGCTAACATTAAAGATAATCTTAAGAAAAATTCAATACAAATCACTAACCAATGCCTTTCAAATATATTGAATTATGAAGAAGCATACTGCGATATGCAAATACTAAATGAATCTATTGTAACTGAAATCCTACCCGGCATACTAATATTTAGAAAAAAAGAAAACAAAAGTTATATTCTAAAATTAAACATAATTATAATAAAATGAATATTAAATGGCAACAGCAAAGAAAAACTTTACCAATATCAAAATAAAAATTTATGATCAATTTATATTACCTTATGCCATAACTTAAGTAAAAGAAAAACAAATATGACATTCAACAACTTAAAAACAGAATAACTATACTTAGAACAAATCAAACATGTAAAATTCATTGAACAAATAGAGTATCAAACAAAAAAAAAAATCAAATATCATAAACATAAGCATAAATGTATCAATTGTTTTGACCGTCATAGTGTTAACAATATTTTTTATATATAAGACAAAAATCTCCACCATAGTGCATATTTCGTCGGAGCCTCAATCTAACGTTGGGGGTGTTATATCAAAACCCTTTATGAAATAAGATAAATTCTGACACAATTCTTTGGAATTGTATCACGGATAATAAATTCATTAAATTGTATTTTGGAAAAACCATAAAGTAATTAATTTCCAATTCAAAACAATTCTTCGGAATTTTTTGAACTATGTATTTTAAACTTGCAAAAACAACTGACCAAATATGCAACTAGTATAAATAAGGGTGGAAAAGTATACAAAAAAATCAATCTATTCTTGAGTGTCAACCAATGAAAATATAAGCTTAACTAATAAAAAGAAGAAATAAAAATAAAATAATTTTTTATTATTTTAACAAAAAAAAACCCAACATAAAATTATTAGCCTGATATTCAGCTAATAAATGCTAAGTTCTTCAGCCGTAAGTTTAAAGGGTTTTTAATATCTGTTTAATCTTTCGGTATATATTTATTATACACGATTTGTTTTGCCAAGCTAAAAGAAGCTAAAACTAATTTGTCGAATTTAAAATTAAACAAGAGTATTACTAGGAGGGAAATAATTTTTATACCAATAACCTCATTTGGTTCACTGTAGTGGTGTGTGTACTCTACTCAAAAATTTTCGTATGCAATATTTAGAGCTTCAAATAAAACTTGCCAATAGTTAAGAAGTGTGTGTTTATAGAACCTTTCCCTGGCTTCCTTTCGTAACCATTGAGCCAGTTCACATTGGATTAGTTGTGCTGGCAGTTTGTTGGCATTTTCGGTGAGGGGGGTAGTTTTTGGTTGAAACAATTTTTCTAGCAGCTTCAAAGCCGCACAACGAAAACAAAACTAATACACATGCATTTATGAAAACACAGGTCTTGTGTGTTTTTTTTTTGCAGAGCGATTTTTAGTCTTCAGTTGGCTATTGCCTTGTCATTTAAGTATGAATGCAAAAGTAGAAGGTGGTTGGTCGCGGCAACTAACATTAAAGTTGATAAATCTGTATAGACAACAAGTAGCGTTGTTTATGCTATTTGTTTTTATCATTTTTACCTGTAACCTGAACAAATCACATGAAAATTAAATACTTGCGATTTTATTATTATTGAATTCAAGTTTTTGTTATAATATTTTTATATTTTACAGAAAATTAAATATGTGTTTATCTTTTAAACGGTATTTTTAATTAAATTTTAACGATATATTTTTTCAATATTTTGCTTTCCTATGGAAAGCTTCTTCAGGAAAAATTAATTTTTAATAACAAAAATTATTAACAAATTGAAAAAAATTTTTTTATTTAATTAAAATAAAAAAGGTCGAATAAGAATAAAAATAATTTTACAGAAAATAAAATTAGAAACAAACTTTTCATCATCACTTACAGCCATATTTATTTTGTAATGCGTATACTGTGGTGTATACCGAACGAAAAACAAACATGAAATGAATAAAAAACACTAATACACACAAAGATGTGTATACGTATAGAATTTTGTGCTAAAATAATTAGTATAGTGTGTTTTGGAAAGAACTAAAGTTGTGCAAAACAAATATTAATCCAATGTGAACTGGCCCATTCATTTATTATTTTAAAAATAAAGAAAACAAAACGTATTTGTAAAGAATTTTGCAAAACGCACATGCAATGGAATTAATTAATTTTAGTTTTTGAAATCATTTTTATTTTAATCTACGTTATGTAAAAAGATTGGAAATAAAAATGTTTTTCTTTTCGAAATGTTTGCTGTATTTTTTTACAAAGATGTTTTTGGGTTTCGTTGTGTCTTTGCTGTGTTGGTTTAATAAAAACTCTCATTTAATCAATTTGGCTAGAGATATAATACTCTTGCATTTTCTATACAAAATTTGGAGTAAAATCCACTGATGTGCTACAGTATGTCAAGGATGAGTTTAAACTTAGAAAAAAACTTGCGATTGTTAAAGTTAATTAACAATAAAATCATGCTTTCTAATTAGTTTCACTTAGTTTTTTGTTTTTATTTATTATCGTTACGGCTACAACGATATAATAAAACAACAAAAACCATTATAAGTCAATTTAGTTGCTGTCAAATAATTGTTTACATATTCCTTCTTTTAATCTTCTTTTCATTTACAACAGAGTTGAATTTGAATTTACCGTCAGTTTTCATGTGTATGACTACTTTATGTATAGTTTTAAATATTAAGCAGCAAGTTTTCGTTTAGTGTTCATCGTTGATTAAAAAGTTTATTGAACTTTAAAATGCCAGGAAAGAGATTAAGTTATAATGTAACACAACTAATATTTATATAATATCACCATTTGGGAAAACCCGCGAGTGAGTTATCTGAAATGTTTTCAGTGGGTTGTAAGGCAATATGCAACATATTAAATCGTGCAAAAAACGAAGGTAGATTGGAGTTAAAAAGAGTTGGTGGTCCAAAAAGAAATATAAATAAACGTATGAAGTGGATAATTAAAAAAAAAATCGCAAAAATTCACAAATTTCTATAAGAAAAATTGCAGAAGGGCTCCACGAAAAATGTGGTACTGTTTGACAAGTAGTGCTGAAAAGTTTGTTTTTACAATGGATAATAAGCCTCTGTCTAAACTTTATTAGGACAACGATCCAAAATATAAATCGCACATTGTTCGTATGTGGCTGTGGAGAAGTGATCTGAAAAAGTTGGTTAGTTCCATTAAGAAGCTTCTAGTATGAGTGGTGGTCATACCAAATACTAAAGAAAAATTAATTTTTTATTTTATAAAATAAAATAATATGAAGATAAATTTTAAGTTTTGTGTAAGAAGTTATTTCACAGTATTAGTACTAATTTGTTATATGTTTTCTTTATTTTTGATATATTTTTAATTGATGTTGTTGATTTTTTAAATTAATTTCCTTGTAATAATGCCAATAAATATAATAAATTATATAATAAATATAATATAATAAATATAATATGATAAATTACATAATAAATAATAAATTAAAGAAAAATAAGTAATATTAAATAAATAAATATATATATATATATATATATATATATATATATATATATATATATATATATATATATATATATATATATTAGGCCGGGTCGATTTGTGGGGAGGCAAAAAAATCGCCCTCTGCTCAGTGAAAATCGTATTCTAGTGATCAAAATAAGAAAGTTTGCCCGAGGAGCCATACCTCTAAAACGAATTCTGATGTTCCAAGTTTTGAGTCAAACTTTTATTTTCGGTCAAATTTTGTAAAATCCGTCTTTGACCCATTTAGAGTGCCTCAAACGAGTCCAAATGTATGACCGACCCTCACTAACGTTAAATTTACATGCAGTTTTGACAACAAAATTGGTTACATGTAGAATTGAAATTACCATTTTATATTTATTGCCTCTTCTTGTAGACCTTATATAACGCAACAGTTTTTGTGAATGGATTAAGTCGTTGTGAAGAACTCGAAGTGTCCTTATTTCAGATAAAAAAATAATTAAAAAAAAATAAGAAATGAAGTGACCATTCCAAATAAAAAGTTTACTATGAATCCACCATCCTCTACAACGCAAGATGAAGCAACAACAACATCAAGAACTATCGAAAACTATCGAAACTATCGATTTGACTGATCTTAATTTACCAACCCATCTGAATATCTTCAGATATTATTTTTACTTAAGCGAAAGTGCTAAAACAAAACAAAAAAGTTTTCCTATACATCATTCACTATTCAAGTACAAAATAAGTTGGTTAGAATTTGGGAAAAACTTGGTATGGAAATAATGCAGAAAAAAAGTGTATTTAATAAATTGAATAGATTGCTTGTCAAATATCAAGACCAAACCAAGAGAAAACCCCTAACCCAACAATTTTCAGAGTATGTAAAATCTCTGGAAACAATTTTTTACATTGGAACATGCAACATGCGATTTGAAGGCAGCTCCATGTTCATGCGGCTTGGTTCCAGAACGCCTCAAAGATTTTCTGCACGATCAACATAATCAGAAAAGACTTACAGTGGATGCTTTTGTGATGGAAATAGAAGAGGAAGGAGCAACGTCTATGTCATCAATGCCAACATACCAATATCCCGATGATTCAACGTACGCACCGCCATCGGTTCAAGACGATATGGATAGAGGCGAAAGATCACAATACACAGAAAGATCACAATACACAGAAAGATACGATTGCTTTAACTTTGCCTTGATATCTGACAGATTTGGTGTGCCTGATAGAGTAGCATCAGCATTGGCAACAGCTCTTTTCCAAGATTTTGAAATGAAAGACATGCATGGAAAACCTCTCATCATGGATAAATCGAAAGTTGGCAGAGAAAAAGGGAAATGCAGACAAAAAGAGCGTCGCAAACGGTTAGATGCTACCAATTTGTTAGCGTTTTCATTCGATGGCAGAAAGGATGATACTTTAAAGAGAGCTAAAATTGATGAGAAATATCATACTAGGATGGTAAAAGAACCTCATCTTGTTATTTTGAGAGAACCGAATTGTGAACTTATTGGTTACCTAAGACTGGAACATGAAACCGCTGAATACAAAACAACCAAATTAAATGATTTTTTCAACGATAAAAAAAATCACTAGATGCATTAATTGGAATATGCACTGACAGTGAGCCAACAAATACTGGACCGCACGGTGGAATTATACGGCGATTCGAATTGCTGTTAAAAAGACCATTGCATAGGTTCGTTTGCCTTCTACATTTCAACGAACTGCCGTTGCGGCATTTGTTTGAAGCTTTGGATAAATCAACCAGCACTGGACTAAGATCGGCAACCGGAAAACTGAGCCGTCAAATCGAAACTTGTGAAACTCTTTCGGTAAGTTATTAGTATCACGCATTTATTATAATTGTCAACCGTTTTTAATTATTTTATTATTATATATTTTCAGAAAATTCCAGAAAATTGAGTTAAAAACATGCCCCCTGCTGCAGAAAAAATTGAATTTTCCACCGATTCGAAGTACTTATACGATATGGCCCATGCAATTTCTAGCGGCGTGTCTTCGCTGCATCTGGCTAACATCAAACCAGGAAAAATTGCACATTCTCGCTGGCTCACCAAGGCCGCTAGATTATTACGATTATATGTGACAATGGAAAATCGCAAATATATATATATATATATATATATATATATATATATATATATATATATATATATATATATATTTATTTATATATATATTATTATTTTATTAGAAAGAAAGTTAAAAAATCGTAAGTTTTTTTGTTTATAAACTCATTCTTGACATACTGTATATGAGCAGGAGTAAGTTTGCCTTATGTTTATGCTCTCCTCCGCAGCAATACAATTCAAATATTTTTATTTTTTAATAATAAATACTTTATGACAATACCCTTATATTTCTTAAAGGAATCTAGCACAAACTAACGTGGATTATATTATTTATTTAAATAATTATTTATATAATTATTCATAGTAATAATTAATAATAATAATTTTGTAATAATAAAATTTGTTCAAATTGAAATCAGATACATTGGCAAATTTAACTTTGAATTAACTTAACTGACTTTAAAAATTAATATGTTAAACTAGTTTAACAAGTGGTCTTCAGAAAAAGAATTTAGTTTATTTGGAGTTAATTATAATTAAAGCGTAATAATTGTGAAAATTTATTTATTACATTAATTGCAAAAATTTTTTTATACTTTATGTTCACTTGCACGTATACATTTTGTAATAAAACTATACAATGGAATAAATAAACGTTGACTACTAACTCAATACCAGAGTACACGCTATAAAAAAATTATTTTAAATTATTTGCTGCATGTCATTTAGTTTTTGG
This sequence comes from Trichopoda pennipes, assembly GCA_030448955.1. Taxonomy (NCBI): domain Eukaryota; kingdom Metazoa; phylum Arthropoda; class Insecta; order Diptera; family Tachinidae; genus Trichopoda; species Trichopoda pennipes. The sequence continues at coordinate 253,908 of JASKUP010000109.1, read as the reverse complement.
TTTTTTTAACATTAAAAATAAGAAAACAAAACAAAAAAAAATAACACAAATGAGTTTTTAATTATTTAAGCATTATTTAATTAAACCCTTTCGTTTACTATACAAATGATACAACGTGCACAATTTACAAAATAGGAAAGATAATTGTATCACACGTTCAACTTTATTTCAAAATATAATGAGCATCTGTTTAGAACAATGTTGTGTTTCAATGTTACAGCTACAAAATTGTTGTTTAAGTTTTGGTTTTACAACCTGTGTATTTTTTCACTACCGTTAACTGGTTAAATGATAAAATATCATGGCAGTAGAATAATTTAGCAAAACAATTTATAATTATGTCCTAGTTAAATATTATTATTCTGAGGCGATAATATTTATATTAAGTGGAAAAATAACTATGGGTGCTTATTTGGCTAATAGGAGAGTTTTAAGAACTAAAACTTAAGAATTGTTTTATCAGCTCGACAAGTAATTGTTAGCAGACAATAAATATTAAATTATTTGCTCATAAGAAGTGTTGATAAGAAAATTAATATTATTTTGTGCGACATTAAATTTAACTATCAAAAAATCTAAATGTTTATCTATCAGGTTAGCCAGCTAGCGTAAAGCATACTAATTAAAAAAGTACAATTAAATAATCAGGAATAAAATTTCGCCTTAATGGAGCTTTATTTTTCCAACGGCTTTAATGACATGTCCACAAAATTATTTGCTTTGTTAAAGCATTTTAATGTCACTTGAATGGGTGATGTATGATACAGAATGTGGGATATGAAACTCATGGTAAATTTTCATTATTTAACGGCAATATTTATACCAAATATGTTTTGCTGTAGTATATGGACCACGTTACACTAATTTCTTATCAATTAATTTAGGGTACAACAAGAAAATATTATTTTTGTCAATGACTTACTGACGCCAGAACTATTCAATTGCACAACATTTGTTTGTCCTCTTGATGACAACTCCAATAATAAATCTTTATTAAAATTATCTATATATTTGTCTAAAAATCAAATATCTGTAACGCAGAGATTATAGTCTCTAGAGCAATCACTACACAAAGGGAGGTATAGAACTTTGAAATGGAAGAAAACAAAGATAAAAGTTTTAATTGCCATGAAATTTGCTTTATTCGAGACAATCTTCTGTCCGGGTCGTACGTAGTTTAAACTTGATTTTCGATGACTTTCCATATGACCAATCATTTCGGTCTGATCGGCATAGACCAGCGGCCTCATTTATTCAAACAGAATATATTCGAGCTCCGCTAAGTCGCATTTTTTGGAGGCCAGTTTACGATTTCGAAACTTTAAACTATCGGTAACCAATTCTTTCTTTCCATTGTGACATGAGCTACGTGACATAATGCCCCCGTATTGTTGAATTGATGTATGATGATGAACAAAAAAGGCAGTAGTCATGTGACGGTTTCTCCAAATTCCCTCATCATCACACCAAATACGGCAGTTTTGTTTATAGACGTATCGATTCACACAAAAGTGAGTGAGTGATAATTCGATTATAAAAATCGGACCCCGTTTGCATAATTCGGAAGGGTTTTTTAGGCGTTAGTCTATTCATATTCAAATGCCAAACATAAATCGCTTGACATGTAACAAAAAAGCCGCCAATTAAAAAAGAATTGCCAACTTAAAATTTTATATCTCTGTAAAAAACACTCTTTATAAGCCATAGCAGAGTGTTTAGCTAGTAAATGAAATACTGTTGTCATTCCTTTCGGTGCAAACCATCGTTACAGGTATTTTTTTCATTAGTGTCAAATTACCTTTTGTATAGCTTGTCTAAGTTTTATACATTTTTTACTTGTAATGATTTTCCATTTAAAAAACCTTTAGTGACAAATATTGATACTAAAAAACAAATTTAAAAAGTTTCATAATTGCTAAATAATATCTCAAGTGGCACTAGAATCTAAAATCTAAATATAAAAGTTTAAATCTTTTTAATTTGTCTTTGGATTTGTGGTAATTTTAATAAAAGTTCTTAGAAAGTTAAACATGTTTTATCAAAGAACAATTAACATTCTTTAATTATTAGTATTTGACTGTAATTATTATCTTAGTTTTCTTTTTTTTGGAATTTTTTGTTATTCAAACTTATACTTCAAAGATTTGTTGTGGGTAAACAGTGGTTGTGGTTTAGACTGAGTAACAAATAGTAAAACCACATTTAACTTTCGCTGCCAGAGAACTATGTCTAGTTTATGATAACTCACACAGCACACACGTAATCAACATTAACAAACTTTAATAATTGTTTTTATGCTTAAATAGATTTATAAATGAATTATAACACATGTCTTGTAAGTATAAACAAACAGGTCTGAGAAATAGTACTCCACAGAAGGTTTATTTTATAAGCACAGAATCAAGCCAAGAAAAGATAAATTTTTGTTAATTCTTTATTTTATGATGTTTCACTTTTTATTACTGATGAATGGTAAAAAATCAAAGGATTTCCCTTTAAATTTATTTTACCATGTTAAACGTGCAACCAATATGAATCTAGTACTGGCGCTACAAGAAAAAATCAACAAATACAATTTTTATTGTAATATGTTAAGTACTCCTTATTTCCAAAATTTGGTGTTTACAAAAATCATATTAATGAAATCGGTCTCAAAGATGTTATAAAATGCATTGACTTAAATAATAAGTTTTTCAGGTTGTAAAATTTGTCTACGTATTCGTAATTGAACAATAATTTTTTGCAACATTGCCCAATTTCGGTATTGGTTAGATTCCGGTATAAATAATTGCGGTGCTTAAAACTTAAATCATCTCACTTTCCTATGCTGCAGAGCTCATTTAACATTTGTATTACATATTTTTTATCCTCAAAAAATAAACTGTCGGAAAGTTTTACAGTTTTCTTCCATCAATACAATTTCTTCAATTTTTCTCTTATTGATATTTCTTTGCGAAATTGTGCAAAGAAGTTCCGCGTTCACTAAAACTATGTAAACTGCTTCATTAAATGACAAGAGAACAGCATTCCCAAAGGTTGAATTTTAATTAACTGCTCACTAACATTTCAAATGAAATAATAATTTATAATTTTTGATTAAATAAAAGAAAATGGATCTGTTTATTGAAATATCCACCACTGCCAAATATAAGCTGTCACAGCTAATGTTTACCAAAATGGTGACAAAACAAAGTAGTATACCTTCCCGACAAACACCCTGTATAAAATATTGCCTGCTATCGCAGAATTATCGGAAAAACAAAGACAACTATAACAGTACGAACTTGAATTAGCGAAACTAGTTGACATGTTGAAAGGCAAAAATATTTTTTGTAATTATAAATATATTATTCATAAATTATTGCAGGATCAACGATGGCGAAAATAAAATTTCCAGGCGATTGTAGCTTCCAAATTATTTTCCAGTTTAACCTTTTTACTACGGAGTACATATATCCTTTTTCCGTTCCTTCTTTTTATCTGAAATTACTTTTGCTGTACTGTTGCCATTGTATAGACTTTTGCTAAAACTAGTTGTGATAAAGGCCTAGCACTGGTCACTAAGTAGTTTAAAAAGTTAAGATTAATGCACTGGTCGCAGTATAGCCGGTTGGATGGTCAGATTTGAATTTTTTTTTGTCATGACGGGAAATTTCAAAATGGACTTCTGTAACATACGCGGGCTTAGAGCGAATTTTTTCTCCGCATATGCTCACATTTGTCTCCATCGGCCGGATATTTTAGCCTTATGTGAGACTCAAGTGTCTGAGAATGCTGATCCATAGAGTTTTTAGTTACCTGGCTATCACCTACTGTCGCTATTTAAGTTTCACTTGCAATTTATATTCGCAATGAAGTTGTGTACCAGTGCCAGCAATCATTGGGCACAAATGCTCCTGAATTAAGCTGTATTTGGGTTAAATTCAGAATCAGGTCACACCTTAGCTGGCATCTATTTTCTTTCCGACTGCATATCGAAGATTCTCGACGGTTGCCCGAAGAGTGAAATTTTTGTTGCTGGAGATTTCAATGTTCACAACTGTTCTTGGCTTCAGCGGACCAGTATGTTGAGCTATTTGTCGCGCACAATCACCTTGCGCAATTATTGAATGAGCCAACATACATTCGTTGTGTTGACGGGCACTATAGTAATACAATCGACCTTTTTCTAACTTCACGCCCCCAAAAGTATGAAGTTAATGTTTGTACACCTCTCGGCAACTCAATCTCCGCTTCCTTTTCATATTCGAAGCTTTACGATGTTTCGAAATCAACTACCAAACGTCTAAAATATATTTATGAGAAGGCTCGTTGAGCTGAGCTTAACGAATTTTTTAGGCAGTTTAATTGGAAACTTTGTTTCTTGGACAATAATGTCGATGCCAAGGCGGAAATGGTTGTAAACATAATTTTGTTTGGAATCAAAACCTTCATTCCATTCCAAAAAGTATCGATTAAAACCAGATCAAAGTCTAGGTTTAATCAGACGTGCAAAAATGCAGTCAGATCCAGAGAGGAAGCATTCAATAACTGGCGTAGAAACAAAAACGCAGATACTGATTCGCTACGCAAAAGGGAGAGTTTTTGGTGTGCCAATGTACGCGAAAAAAATATACGAAGAGCGCCGTCGTGCTAAGGTTCTTGCTAATTCTAGGGGTAGTAAGAACTTTTGGTCATTTGTTAAAAGAGTAAGGGATAATGCTAGTTCTTCAATTCCGACTCTGTTAAACAACGATCAAATATTCACCGACTCGGTTGATAAAGCTAATCTTTTGTCTGGTATATTTGCAAATAATTCTGAATTGCCGGAAATCAGTCAACCACCGTCAGATCTCGACAGAGTATCCGTTACTATTCCGAAGATATTTTTTCGAGCTCGAGCGGTTAAAAGGGTTCTAAAAAGTGGGATACAAGCAGCATCCGTTAGCAGACCTTTTCAGCATATTGTACCATGTCCGAGGTGCTGGAAAGTTGCTAATGTACCGCCGATCCCCAAAATGTGTTTGAAAGTATGATTAATTTTCATCTTGTGAGGTACCTGTTGTCCAACAGCTTGCTTAGTGATCAACAGTATGGTTGATCTTAACAATGGTGTAACTCCATACATTATATTGGAGAAAGCAATGTGGTGGCTCTAGATATTTCCAAAGCATTCGATAGAGTGTGGCATGATGCACTTCTGTTAAAACTTGCTGCAAGGCTCCGTTATTTATCCTACCCCATTTCTTATTTTTCTAAATGACCTTCTTTGTCGAACTTTTTGTTTTTTTTTTAGAGAGAAGTAGCACTTCAGGCAACAATGCCTATTTAGTCAAGTGCCGTGCTACATTCTTTAGGAAAGGGACAGAGAAGAGATGAATCAGGTGGCGAAAGTAGAAGGATACCCGAAAATTAACTGCCGTATAAAGACAGCACAGCGACCAGTGACAATGCCTTCATCGCTGAGCAGTCCCACCGACAGTCAATTTTTATTTTTGTAGTGAAAAAAACCAAGGTCTTCGTTGGGCATCGAACCCACAACCCCCATACTGACAAGCTAGTGCACTAACTACTAGCCTACAGGGGCACCCTGTATATTACATATTATTTTGCAGATGACAGCGCCATTTATCAATGGTATTTATTTGGTAATAAACGAGGCCAGTTGGAGATTAGTTCTAAATGGCAAAACGTGAATGATACGTTTAAGAACGATTTGGCGATAATCTTAGACTGAGGTCGTGTAAAGAGAGTCGATTTTAATACCCGTAATACGCAATGTTGCATGTTTACGCATAGATCTACATTCGGTAATGGTGCTGCGTATGTTACTATGAGTGATATAGGTATTACGGAATCGGCAGCTCTTGATGTTCTTTGCATGAAAATTCAGTTTGATGTTCGATGGACACATTTTCAGCTTTCTAAAGAAGCTTTCAAGTGCCTCGGTTTTCTAAAGTTGTGTAAAAGATACTTCACTCTATCCGATCTCCGTACTATCTATACCTATATCTACACCTATATCTGTCAAAAAATGGAATACAACTCTCATGTATGGGCCGGCGCTCAAAATTCTACTTTGGGATTACTCGACCGCGTTCAGAAGAGGGGCAAGAGGCTCATTGGAGACAGTAGGGTATTTAACTCTATTGACTCTCTAGAGTAAGGGTCCGAGTGCTGGTCCGAAAAAAAATAATATAATTTTTTTTAGTTATAAAATGTATAACTTTACATATTATTTATGATACAGATCTTTTAAAATAAGACTTATTAGGATGAAAGAATTACTACTGCAATGTTTTTTAACATATATGCCCTTAGCAGTATAGCGGTAATATGGCTTAACGTTTAGAGTTTTTGTTAAACCAATTATTTTTTTGTTTATAATTTTAACTTTTGCTATTTCATGCAGTGAAATGAAATATATTTGTGTTTTTAACATGATAGTTTTAGTTGCTTAACACTAGTAAACAATTTTTTATTTTTAGGTATTACAAAAACGGATTAAAGTTCATAAAAAATATTTAATATTTTGCAAGAACCTTCCGTGTTTGGATAGACTTGCATATTATTTCGCCATGTGCGATATTTGCATGGCGAAAAGGTTTGTTGCAAAACTCTTGTTTGCTTTCCCTTAATACATAGTAAAAATTAATGTCTTTTGAATAAATTTTACATAAAATTGTAGTATGCAAATTAAAACGGAAAAGAAGAAAAAAGAAAGAATAAAAGAATCCACAAAGTAGGGTTAAATTGTATGATTTAAAAATTTTGCCTAACAAATTTCAAGTCAACAAGCAGAGAAATATACAATTCTTTAATTGGCTTGCAGGTATATACAAATAGTTAAATTTGTTTTGAATATTGTTTTGCGCAGAATATTATTAACAGCTCATGAACACAGAAAACTACAGACATCTTTTCTAATTGATTTTATTAAATGTTCATAATACTACATGCAAAGTTTAATAATTTCGATTCTAATATAATGTTTGCATCAGTTACAATCATAATTACATATTCGGTGCAGACCCCTTTCGGCGACTAAATGGCTTAATATCACGTAACATGTAGTTAAGAGTAAAATGACATGCAATACTCATATCAATTATTAACTAAAGTACATTTAAAATCATTTAACTTACGAGTATTAGTTACATTGTATTGTACATTAAGTCATATACACATAAAACAATTATACATATATGTAATTATAAAGGTTAACTGAGTACCTAAGCTAAGATTTTACGATAATAATTTAATTGCCATAATATATTCAAAGAGCAAACATTAAAGTCACTGAAATTAAATGCGAAAATTAATTGAAAATAACTCATCTACAAAATGGTCTGAGGTAAAATTATTAAATGAATTTTGTGAGAAATATAATTAAAATACATTTCATTTAATTGTTTAGTTAAAAACTGTAATTATAATCAAAAACACTATGCCATAACCAAACCGAACGCTCGATAATTATTTTTCTTTTTTAAGAAATAATATTCGTTTAAATACGAAAATGGTAAATATTTTAAATTCTACAGATAAATGTTTTTTATCTAAGTTTTGCAAATAAAACCAGTATCTTTATAATACTAGTATTAATTTTAAATAAATTAGTGAATATAATAAAAATATATTTTGCGGTTAAAGAATTTTTTATTCTTAAAAGTAGGATGCTCAGTGGAAGTTGAAAAAAAAAGAATTTTAAGAGAATGCAACGAGTTACTTAAGTTGGCGGTGACTGCATAAGGGAACGACCCCATCATAAATGTAGAAAAAAGCACAATATCAATTATTAGAAATAATGCACTCAGGATTCGTAGATTGCAAATACAAAACAGAAAATATAAAATTTCTTCTGTATATTTGCGCATAGTTGCGAAACATCGTAAAATTATCAAGCCAACTTTTATCGAAAATAATAGAGTTTAAATACCACGATTATAACTAAAAATTAATTTTTAATGCATCCTATTATAACTGCTTTAGTGATAATCATTTTATTAACTCATATTTACAATTGTGATATATTGTAGCAAATAACGACAGAGAAAACTCTTTAGGAGACATGAATTGAGCTCACGAATGCAGCTGCTATACCGGCTCTGGCACGTCTGCAATCAGGTGGGGCTATGAACTTAACCTTTGGTGTAAGAGAAGGCTGCATTCAATATTTTAATTATATGCGTAACTAATACAGATCCTAGTAAAAAGGGTTACTCCCTAGTAAGAAGGGTTACTCCCTTTTTTCTACTTCTTACTAATCTTACATATTATACAAAAAAAAGTATTAAAATAAGACCTACCGGTATATTGCTAAAATGTTGAAATTTGCAAGGTAAAACCCATCCCAACCATGATCATGTCGAACTATTTCCTAGAATTCCTTTCTGATGATTTAAAAAAATATTATATCACTAGTTAGCCTGTGTTGCTAAAATCAAAATTAAATGTCTAACAATTCATGATAGGAATTTTATTTGCATGTAAAATTTAAAATACATTATTTTAATTAAACTAAAAAAAAAAACATTTTAAAAATACATTGCAAAACACAAAAAATTCTCTTAAAGATAAAAATTATTAACAGTAAATTAATATTAACAATATAATTCATTTTTATCGTATTCATTTATTTTGTAACATAGTTTTAATTCAAACCATAAATGTATAGCGTAAAACACTTAAGTTTAACTTTACACCCTGTATATAGATAGTAAAATTTGTTAAGCTACATAAAGCAAGTAGCTCAGTAACATAATATGAAAATAATAAAGATTAGAAAAGAATTGAAAAAAAAACGGACAGACAGAGACCAAAAAAAAATTAAACAGAAGAAAATGTAACTTTAGTTGATGGATAGTTAAACGACTGCAATCCGTTTAGAAAATTTACGTAACTATTTTACGTGTATAAACTTGCTGCTGAGTTTTTTGTTATAGTTAATTAATATTAAGATACTAATTTCTTCCTTTCGATGTAAATCGTCATTGCTGGCTTTTTATTCCGTATGATTGGTGAGCGTTGTCGATGTAATGACATCATTAGCATTGCGTCGAGATCGTTGTTGTATATATCTGGAGTAAGTAGGATTACCTTAAGTCTGTGTATCACATATTTAAATGCTACTTATTTATGTTTGTGAAGAGTCTATTGATCCCTTAATTAGAGAAGTAAAAAAAAAGTAAATTTTAAGCACTAAGCCACGATTTAGTTTTTGATATCAGTCTTACGGAATTACTTACTGAAAAATTTGAAAAGTTATTCCTGTGCGCAAAATTTAATCACCTCATGTGGTTTCTGATTTCCATCCCATTACAATGTAAATGCTAGTGCCTTTCATCAGATAATCATTTAAATCAATATAAATCACGTTTAAGGAAGCGTCATAGTACAACGAGTCTGATGTTAGATTGTGTTAAAAATGTATAAAGTATTCTCGACCAGAAATTAAGCATAAAATTAAGCTCATATTTCGTGATTTTAGCAAAAAAGAGACACAACAAATATAATTCTTATTTTTTAGTTCGAATAAAGAGCAATTTAGAAACTTATCACAGAATCTCAAAAAGTATATGAAACTAAAATTCTTGACAAAAGTTGTTTTTTGAGTTTAAATTTGTTCTTTTCCTGTAAATTTTTAATTGCAATATTTGCAAAATGAGAGAACTAATAAGCGAATATTCGTCTTATCGATTCAATATTGCACTTTATTTTTAAATTATAATCAACTTGCCGTATTTTTATTTCATCTCCAGATTTCTCTTCTTTATTTTTGACAGTTTTGAAGTATTAATTATTAATGGAGACATTACCACTTACTATTGATATTAAACCATTTTAAAACAAGCATTTTCAAAGCCACAGGTAACGCAGTTTGGCTGGATAAAGTAAAGAGAGATGTTTCTTTTCTTAACTTTTTAGATATTCAATAACTAAAATAAATACAAAAATTCTATTATAACAAAATCTAAAAAAAAAATTAGTATAATCTGGTAAATTGTAAAATTTTAAAGTTAAATTGAATATAACACTGTATAGTACAATATCTAAAATATCTTAAGTTGTTTCAAGTTGTTTTATCTTTTGAAACAAATTGGTCGACAAACCCATTATTATAATACTATAATACGCGTCGCCTTTAACTTTAAAATTTTATATTTAACAGTCAGTACTAAGATTTAAATATATATTTCTCCATCTAGCACTGCCATACCAGTGGGTATTTTTCTTCCTTCTCTCCGTCTCCTTATTTTCGTTTATTTACACAAGAGTTTGTACACAAAAACCAACTAAATGGTTTATTTATATTTTTTTCATATTAATCACCAAAACGAATTTTTTATTTAAAATACGAAAACAGGCAGTTAAAATAACATTAAGCTGAATAACTTAAGTTGTGTTAAACTTTTTTAAACCAATATTAAACTTTTTAGAAAATCAAATAATCTAAATAAGGCCTACTCTTACGTATAAATGTTCAGCCTTTTGTTATGCATGATGTTTCTATGTTTGCTAACTTAGTTGCCAACTCATTTTTTTATATATCGGGTTTTTCAACAAAAAGTTTGTTTTCAATTGTGGCAACAGCAACATGTTAAATTTTGACATTTAGTTTTTTGACGTATTCATAGTAGATGCACTGTTATTTGTTACAATGAATTCAAAATCGCACGAAAATCGCATTAAACTATTTAAAATTCGCTATGAAAATGGTTTTGTTCGTAAAATTTATGATATTTTCGGACGCCATAATCAACCTTCTGAGACAGCTATTAAGAATTCTGTCGTTAATTTGAGGCGACAGGGTCGATAAAAAATGTGCGAATAGCATCACGTGCTCTCACCGGATCATTTAACTGAAAGTATTGGAGCTATTTGTCACAGTGTTAAAGCAAATACAAATTTGTCAATTCCTAGACGTTCTCAACAATAAAGATTTGGAAAATTTTCGTAATAAGATCCAATTGATGCAGGAATTGAAGCCAACCGACAATTCACAGCGCCAAAGATTCGGTCAATTCATTCAGAAACCACCGACTGGTTTTTCTAAAAAAAAAAAAAAACATTTTTTCAGACGAAGACCATTTTCACTTGTCAGGGTATGTCAACAAGCCGCATTTAGGCTTCTGAAAATCCTAAATCGATTACCCCACCTTGTATGGTGCGCTATGTGGTCTGGAGATTGGGCCACTTTTTTTCGAAGATGAGGCTGGGCGTGTGGTAACGGTCAATGGATCACGCTATCACGAGAAGCTAACAACGCCGTGGATATCACTGACATTTGGTTTCAAGAGAACGATGAGAGATGTCACATCATATGTCACATTAATTTATTGCAAATAAAATTTTCCCATCGCATAGTTTCACAACAATCAGCAGTTAAGTGGCCAGCCACCTGCTGTGCAGGACAATTCACTTGGCAGTAGATCCGCTCAATTCATTCAGTAACAACCGGCTGGTTTTCTGAAAAAAATATTTTTTCAGACGAAGCCCATTCTCACTTCTCAGGGTATGTCAAAAAGCAAAACTGCCGCATTATTATTTTGAAAATCTTAAAACGATTATTAGAAGTCTTTGCATGCTCAGCATGTCACTGCATGGTGCGCTATATGGTCTAATTGGACCTTTTTTTTCAAAAATGAGTCTGGAAATACGATAAGGATCGCGAGATGCTAAGAACTCAATTTTGGCCTATTATTGATGACGTGGAGATCACTGGTGACGTGGAGATCACTGATGACGTGGAGATCACTGACATGTGGTTTCAATGCCACATGTTACCAGCCAATGAATTCAAACCAAATTTTTCAATTACATAATTTCACGACAGTCAACAGTTAAGTGGCCAGCCAGATGGTGTAATTTAACACCACTGGATTATTTTTTGTGGAGGCGGCTTCAGCCTTAAAACTCAAAATCCATGATATAATTAACGAAATAGGACCGCCATTTTGCTTAAAAGTGATTAAAAACTTTGGCAAAAGAATCGACATCTGTCAAGGTGGTCATGGTGAACATTTGCAAGATATCATTTTTCATTCGTAGTTGCCGAACACTTCTCATCATAATACAATAAAAATTTGAATCACCTTAATGTAAAATTGTTGTTTCATTTTGTTTAAGAAAACAAACATCTTCTTGAAAAACCCTTTGCGACACTTTATTTAAACCATCATTTGTAAAGTTCATTGAATTTTTAATTCCAAACCATTAAATTTCGTTTAAGCGGTACACAATTTTTATATTAATAAAAAGCAAAGCACCCTTTAAAACGGCTGCTTTAACATAAACAAAACATTTTATTTCATTTTCTTGCGGTGAAAAAATGCAATAACAAATATTTTTTTTAAGTTTTGGCTATGAACCCAGATAACTATATATTTGTGTTTTCTGATACAAATCTTTGTTTAAGGCATTATCCAAGTGTAGTAACTAATATATGTATGATGTATATATAAAGTGGCATGTGCAGGAAAAACCAAGTTAATTAAATAAATACGAAACTATAGTAGTCAGATTGTTGGCGGCGCAGAAAAGCTAACAGTTGTTCCGGCTAAATCTCGCCATTTTGTACTGGTTCTTGTGTGGTAAACACACAAAAAAAAGTTATGTCAGAATTTACACAAAAAAAAAGATACAAAAATATGGAGCACGAAGCAGGTCTGAATTGCTGCCTGCTCACATACTTACACGCACCACGTTCTGACGCAATCGCTAGGAATTAACTCTCCCATTAGAGGCCATCAATCTCTACATGACATCTTTGTGCGTTAGCAGTTGCCGCTAACTCCTCCTAGCAACCTTTTACTCTACTTACAGCTAACCAAAATTAATTCTTGATATTAAAAAAAACACAAACTAAAATTCATCTTAAAAATCCTTACATTGTTTTAGTTATACTAAAATTCAGGTGAGAAATAAAATAACAAATCATTCCATTTTAAGTGGGTATTTACAAATAAATTATTAACATTCAAACTAAAAAATGCAATTAAAATCTTATTAATTTAAAATTTCTTACAATTTTCCGCTGCTTTCTTCTTTTATATCCCGCTGCAATTTTACGTCCTCTTATAGTTTCGGCATCAAATTGTGACCTTATGGGCACTACAGGATTGCCTTTCCATCCGTTTACAAGTTGGTAGAGTTTTTATTGAAGACAATTATTAAATTTAAAATATTAACCATTATCGCGAGGATGAGAATACAAGGTCTGAGCTCAACCCTAGCGACACGCACTCGGGAATTAATCTTCCCGAGGAATAATTGTGCATTTCGTCCGCGGTTGTCAGTATAAAGTGCAAGTTAATGGCAAAATAACTGTCATCGCCGGATGGCGATAATAATTGTGGATGAACGGCTGGTCTCTCGTTGGATGCGACAAGCGCAGTGTGGCTTTGGGATGAAAGATTTTATTTATTTAAGTTTTATTCTTAGTAATGTTTATTTATTTCGTCTTGATTTTATTCTTTAAGTTTTACACTGATATTTAGTAGTTATTTGACTTTAAAGAAACATCCCTTATTTTTGATACCATACACTTATATTGTTATGTAATGCTACATTTCATGCTTTTTTTTTCTTTTTAAATTTATTTACTTTTTTTAAATAGCTTTGAAAATCAAGTGGACGTTTCACTTGGGTTTTTCTGGTTATTCTCACAATATTTATATTATTATTGTTATTTACTTTTACGGTAGGCCGATTGTCGCACCTCCAAATTAAATAAAAAAAGAAGACGTTTACCTTGTTTTCATCAGTTTGCCGGTAACACTTCAGATGGCTGATGGCACGGCATTATCATCAAAATTACAGGGTGTACACGACAAAGGCTATGAAAGTGGTGGATTTGTAACTTTAACAATTTAAAATTTGTGGTATTTTCGGACAACATGGTAGTCGTTCTGATAATCTGGTCATTAAATTTTCGGCTCGACACAAAATATCCGAATATCAACGCGTGTTCGTCCAGGTCGTTCAACTGAAAAGATCGCAGCCATGAGCCACAGTAAGTAGAATCTAAAGTAGATCTAAAATTTTGTTTTTTTGTTTCGGACCAGTATTCAGGGGAATACATATGCAATGCATTGCGACAGAACTAGGAAATCAGGTTTTGGGGAGGAGGAACTAAGGGGAAGTGTTTGTGGGCATTCAATATAAACTTTCCTACATTGAAAGCGACAGAATTGTTCTGCTAAAACACGAATTTTCCCTGTAATGCGTAGTGCGATTCGCTGGCCAATTATCCACAAATGGATGTGCTCTCAACGAAAATCGTGTTAAATGCGAGTACCGGAAACACGTTCCCTAATTTTGTTAGAGCACTTACCATAGTGGTAACGATATAACAGTGAAATACATTTCGCATTGCGTCGATGCTCTAGAGAATCAATAGAGCTGGATACCCTAGTGTTCACAATGAGCCTCTTGGCTCTCTCCTGTACGCAATCGAGCCACTCCAAAATATAATTTTGGGCGCCAAGCATACATGAGAGCTGTATTCCGTCTTTGGAGGGATATAGGTGTTGTTAGTAGTATGGAGATGGAGTGAAGTATCTCTTACACTGTTTTAGATAACCGAGGCACTTGAAAGCTTCTATAGAAACCTGAATAATTTGTTTAGTCCATCGAACATCCCACTGCATTTCATGCCAAGATGATCAGTAGCTTCCGATTCCGTAGTACTTATATCACCCATAGTAACAGATGCAGCAACATTTCCGAAAACAGATCTGTGCGTAAGCATGCGACATTGTATCTTACGGGTATTAAAATGGACCTATATATACGACCCTTTCCAAATTTATTGCGACATCATAATTGAGCGTATCGTTTATGTTCTGCTTTTTGGAAGTCATATCCGACAGGTCCGTTCTATTACTAAATGAAGATGAGTGAAAAATGGTGCTGTCATCTGGGAAAGAGTAAATAAGGTTGAAAGTTTGACAAAGCAAGTTACTTAGAAAATAGAGCAAGAGAAAGAACGGAGTCTTGCGATACCCCTGAATTAATAAATTTATCGACGCTATCAACAATTGGGTTTATCCAAAACCACCACATGGCGAATTTCGCCTGAAGGCAGGACAATTCATATCACCGTAGATTCTGAAAAAAAATAATTTTTCAGACGAAGCCCATTCTTACTTGTCACGGTATGTTGAAAAGCAAAATTGCCGCATTTAGGGTTTTGAAAATCTTAGAACGATTATTTAGAAGCCTTTTCATGCTCAACATGTCACTGCATTGTGCGCTATATGGTCTGAGTGGACCTTTTTTTTCAAATATGAGCCTGGAAATACGATAAGGGTCAAAGGATCACGCTATCGCGAGATGCTAAGAACTCAATTTTGGCCTATTGTTGTTGACGTAGAGATCAATGACATGTGGTTTCAACAGGACGGTGCCACATGTTACCAGCCAGTGAAACAATCACTTTAGTCAAACTAAATTTCTCAATTGCATAATTTCACGATAGTCAGCAGTTAAATGGCCAGCCAGATTGTGTGATTTAACACCACTGGATTATTTTTTGTGAAGCTATGTTATGAACAGAATCTATAGGGACCTATTTGAGCCGATTTCAGCCGTGATACGATTAACGAAATAGGACCGCCATTTTGCGAAAAGGTAATTAATAACTTTGATAAAAGACTTGACAACTGTCAGCATGGTCATGGTGGACATTTGTCAGATATCATTCTTTATTCATATTTGCCGAACTTTTCTCTTCGCAATACAATAAAAATTGTAATCATCCTAATCTAATTTTTTTTGTTTTATTTTGTTTTAGAAAACAAACTTCTTGTTGAAAAATCCTTTATTAGGGAGTTATCTATCTAAATAAAATTTTATAATTTTAAAAGTTATTTAGTATAATCAATAATAGGAACTGAAACAGTTTTTGCTTTCAGTAAATAGTGCGTTAGAGTACAAAACTGTTAATTTTTTATGGATCGAAGATTAATAGTACTGTAGAATTGAAAAAGAGTAAGCAATAAATAGCATTTAAATATGCTATGTAATCCTTTACTGAATAGTAATAATTTGCGTTCGTTTATTTTAATAACTAACGTCGTAGGACGCGCCTAATGGCAGATGTTTAGGTAGAAATTCCAGTTTCAGGGTAAAACTCTGCAAATAAATATTATCTAGTTCGCACTATCACCGGCTGTTCAACTTCTGAAAAATTCTTAATCTAACCTAAAAACAGAAATAAATTGAAACCGTATAATATGACTTGAACAATTTTGTCTAAACGGAGCTGCCTTTTGGAATTGCTACATCAATTTGAAAAACTTTAGTTTGACACTGTGGAATACTAAAGGGTATTTTTAAACATCTTTGACTTTAGTTATCCATCGATTACGTGATATAGAAATAATTGTTTTTTTTTTCTATAACACTACTACGTTCAAAAGTAGTACGTTTACATTTTCATAAAGATATTTGTACAATCTATAACGTTTGCTTAAGCCAATAATCATTATGCTAATGTCGACAATTAATAACACTGCCAAATGTTAAATGGTTCAGATAATTAATAAGTTTTATTTGCTTTCTCATTTTCAACGCTTTTCTTTAAGAACAAAATATAAATAAAAAAATTAAAGATTTGATAACCATTTCATAAAGAATAATTTTTTATAAAGTAATAAATTTTTATTAAACACATTTATTCAAGAGACAGACATTTATATTTTCTAGCCTGTTTTCTTGTTGATTAAATATTACCAAACACAAAATACACACTTATATATATATATATATGCACACATATTAAAATACAAACAACATATTTCATTATGTTTGTTGAAGTTTATTGCGAACGGATTAATTCTCAGCATTTAATTGGGTTTTTGTCACAATAAACCAAGTCAAAATAGAAAAAAAAAACAAGTATCTCGTAGTAAATCATATAAATTATTGGTTAGATTGTTGCTACAGGTGTGTATTTATGACCAATTACGTGAATATTTATAGCACTGTTACAGGCAACTAGTCAAGAATGGAAAAAACAATAATAAGCCAACAAGTGACTTTAACTACCACGCAGGATATTGTTTAGAAAAGCAATGTTATATGTTATTTGATAACAATCTGTACAGTAAACGAAAGACAATATAAAAGAAAGAAAATTTATTTATTTAACGAAAGCATTTATTTCACAAGTTACGCTTAGTTTTATTCTACACTAATGTTTATGGATTTATATTCTTATATTATCAAATATGGTTATAGAATTGCTGAATATTAATAAATTTAAACGACTAGTGCTGGATCTGCTAAAATCTTTTTAACCGCTCGAGGTCGAAAGAATATTTTCGGCAGAATAACGGATGCTCACTCCAGCTCGGGGGGTAATTGACTGCTTTGCGACAAAAAAGAAATATTTGCACATATACCAACCAAAGTTTAGTTTTATCAATCGGGTCAGTTAATGTTTGGTCATTTGGTCGGAATTAAAGAACTAGAAATATCCCTTACTTTTTTAACAAAGGACTAAAGGCTCTTTCTACCCCACGGAGTAGCAAGAACTAAAGCATGAAGGTGCTTATCGTATGGATTTTTTGTACGCCTTAGTACATTGGCACATAAAGATCTTGCGTTTTTACGTAGCGAATGAGTATCTGCGTTTTTGTTTCTATGCCAAATACTCAATGCTTCCTCTTTAGTTTTAATCGAAATTCTTTTGGTTTTTCACTCTAAGCAAAATGATGCTTGCAATCTTCTGAAATCGACATTTTTGTCCAAGAAACAAAATTTCCAATCAAATTGCCAAAAAAATTAGTTGAGTTCATTCCAACGAGCCATCGCATAAAAATATATTTTAAGCATTTGGTAGATGGTTTCGAAACGTTGTAATGTTCTGAATATAAAAAAGGAGGTGAAGATGGTGCAATGGTCGGTGTTGCCAAAAGGTGCACACACACTTACTTCATGTGTTAGAAATATATCGAGCGTATTACTCTGGTACCCTTCAATACAAGGAATTTTATATTTTTGAAAAATCTATTTCAGTAGTTCATTTGTCTATTGCTACGAATTTATATTTAACGGCTTTTAAATCCAATTGGAACGAAATAATCTAACCTGTTTCAGAAAAATTATACTCTCACTATGCTCTTCATACGAGGTGTGTACAATAAGAAATGAGACTAATTATTTAAATTCTTCTAATCAAATAAAATTACAATTTTATATTGTCACCCTTAAAACATCTTCCTTATGAAGCCTCACAGCGCTAGAGACAGTTCTTCCACTCCTCAGAGCAGTGTTGGAACCTCGATGCTGGAATATCCTTCTGCTGGTCGGTTGCAATGTTGTGTTATTAAAAAAAATCAGAATCTATTTTAATTATTATATTTTCTGTATTCCTAAGTAAATAAAATATGAATGGAATTATTAAATAACATCACGAAATTTAATTATAAAACAAAATGCTGAAATTAAGAAGAAAAACTTTTAAAAAACTCAATAAAAAAACCTAATAAAAACCACAAGTGTTCTTCCTTATTATTTCAATAAGGTTTTCCTCATTAAAGAAAGACTTTATTCTTGAAAAAGATTCATGGAGAGGAGGATTCTTATTGATTTTGTTCATTTTACACGGTATTTATTACATACTGTTTTCTTTGTGTATGGAAGTATTGAGGAAAACATCGTACAGAGTACACTGAACAGAGACAGCACTGCAGTAAAGTGTTTATTGTTTAACAGGGATTTTGTTTTAATTTAACAGTGCTAAGTAAATAAAATGATATAATAGTAACTTGTCTGTTTTATTTGGTAATTAACCAGAATCAATAGTAAAATAAAACGTGTTTCCTGGTATTATGATTTATTTAGACTTAAATTAATTAATTAATTTAATTAGACTTAATTAAATAGCAAAGTGTGCAATTTATAAAGAACATTTTTTTTATAATAGATGAAATAATTGTTTCTTTCAAAGAGTTTTTAAAAACAGCATCATTTGGATTTGAGGCAGATAATGTTTAAAAATCAGAACTTCTAATAGTTATTTATTATTGTGTATATTATCTAAAAGTAATTAATTTTAAAATTATTTCTTATTATTAGAGTAGAAAAAAAGAAAGACAGAAATTTGCATTATCTTGACATCACAATAATACGAGCAACTGACTCTTTAGCATTTGAAATTTATAGAATACCAACTACGACAGATTTTCCATCTACATCAACTCGAACAACCCTACCCAACATAAACTGGCAGCATTTAGACATGTGATATACACACTTAAGATAATCCAACTTACCCTAGATAAGTACAACAAAGAGCTCGACACAATATACATTTTTTGTCACTTATTTCCAACAGTCTTTCCGTGGACAATTAATTTTTACGTATTTCTGGTGGTTAGAATAAAATTTGATAATTCGCCCTGGGAAGGTTTATTTTTTATACCAGCCTATGGATAATGTAGTCTCTTTTCTAATAATTCTTCATACTTTTCTAGCTCTTTCGTAAAATCAATTTGTTTCTGGAAGTTGTTAATAAATCGAAAGTAACTTTCTATTATGCAAAACAAGCCATCTACGTATTTGCTCATGAGTTTCGGTTTGGTTTAAGCTTTCTATCGTAGTATCCAACAAATATTCTCTGAAAATGTCTTCAATTACCGGTGAAGCTGTTGAGCCAATAGGCCTTTCCCTTAACTGCTCATATTATGAGAGAGTTTTATTTATATTGAAAGGATTAAACTCGAACACACAAAAAAAAAAAAAAACTCTTATATACTAACACAATCAATAAAGAAAGAGAATTATTTTAACTCCAACACAAATCAGTTCTAAAAGCATCTTATTACTGTTTTGCAATTAATAATTTTCAAGTCTTTAACAAACAAATTTACCTTTTAGAATCATTTTTTACCAATTGAGTTCGGGTTCTACTATCCATTAATTTTCGACTATATATCATTCGTTTGCAGTGTTTAATGGAAATCTTTTAGGTACTCTTTTACAGGCACAATTTTTAGGTACTCTCTACATCATTTAGTGCACTTTGAAAACTGTTTTTAAATTGATGAAATCTGCCAGAATATCACTTTCTTTGAACTCGTTCCCAAGGTATATTAATCAAATTCAGACTACATGTTAGGCAGTAAATTAGTCATGACACTCTACAATAACTTTCCCAAAGGCCTTAAGCACTATATAAAATTAATTCATTTAAGGTTAAAAAAAGGTGGGAAACAATGATGTGTATATTTGAGAATGTGCTCCTGTTTTTATTTTTTTTTCCAATTTAACTTGTTATGCAAATGAACATAATTTAGCTGCACTCTTATTTTCATATTTTTAATTATAATGTAAACTGAAAAAAATACAATTTAAGCGTCTTTTAATTAACGAAATAAATTGAATTCTACAAAAAATATAAGTTTAAATGTGTTGACATATCAAAATTTTCTATACTTAAGTCAATTGTAAGGATAAAATGTGTCACTGATACGCAAAAACTATTAACATTAGCACATATATAATGTTTATAAAACAACAAAATAAAATCCTCTTTTAAATGGAGAATATATGATAATAATGCTTTCATTTAGAAGGAATAGTGTGCCAATTACAACACAAAGTTTAATTTATAACGCTTAATTGTTTCATTTGTGTCATGTGTTTGTAAACCCTTAATGTCCTTGATCATCCAGTGTGTTTGTTACGTAAGTCATATAAAATCGTTTTCAGCAAAAAGTAATAAAGAACGTTGCAAAAGATTTCTGATTCAAAATGTTGTATTGAAAAAATAACTAAAATATAGTGACATCGACAGGCCACATATGTGCAGTTTCAACCAGTATTATTTTGTCATATGTGTTTTATAATTTTCTTAAATTTTTTAAATTAAAGAGATCCATATAATTTATTTTGAGTTTTATTTTTTTTATAAAGAGAAGTAGCACCTCAGGCAACAATGTCTATTTAGTCAAGTACCGTGCTAAATTCTTTAGGAAAGGGATAAAGAAGAGATGAGACAGGTGGTGAAATTAGAAGGATAGTTACAGAAATTAACTATCGTATAAGACAGCACTGTGAGCATGCCTTCATGAGAGATGATACAGGTGGTGAAAGTAGAAGGATAGTTACAGACATTAACTATCGTATAAGACAGCACTGTGAGCATGCCTTCATCACTGAGCAGCCTCACCGACAGTAAATCTGTATTTGTAGTGAAAAAAACCAAGGTCTTGTATGATTAATGACATCATTGGAAACAATTTCCATTTATTCAAACATAGTGTGATTTAGAGGAACTGAAAAATTTTAGTAAGCTTGAAAGTTCTTGGAGGATTAAATACACTTTTAAAATTAATCTTAAATCGGTAATAGGGCTAACGCGCAATGTCAGATATTCCAAAATGCACTGTTTCTCTGGCTTGCCAATTTTACAAATGTCGACTTCATAGCGATTGTAGTGCAAAAGAAGCAAACGTTATCTTCAACTGTGCTAGACAATGTCTGACGAGAAAGACAATAAATATAACATTTTTCTTAACAATAAGCTCAGATTTAGATAATAAAGATTAGTTTTGGAATTAGCGGCTTCATTACTTAAACCACATATATGAATGACATAAACTTTTAAGATCAGAAAGCTTATTTGGCGACCTAAATCAATATTTTTAGACATTTGTATCCCTATTCCTTATTGCCTGTTTATACTACGGCAACAGGAAAAGAGTTTTGGCACATTTTGCATCAATGCAAAGAATTTTAAGTGTATTTAGTGAGGTTAATCCTCGTAAAATAAGCCTTAAGGACCTCAATCAATATAGCAGTTCTAACTATTGAAGGAATGAAATTATGTATATATATAACAAAAATCAGCTGGTGTTTTGTTTAAAACGAAAGTAAAGTATTATTGTTCAGCGGTTTGTTTCATATTTTTACAGTACAAATTGATAGCACACCATTAGCGGAAACTATTCTATTCTGTTTGTGGAATTTGTACATAACAGATATTAAAAGGAAAATAGTTATAGTGTGTTATATAAGTTTAAAAATAAATTCAGCTTTTTTTTTTTTATAAAAGAGAAGTAGCACTTCAGGCAACAATGCCTATTTAGTCAAGTAACGTGCTAATTTCTTTAGGAAAGGGATAGAGAAAAGATGAAACAGGTGGTGAAAGTAGAAGGATAGCCGGAAATTAACTGCCGTATAAGACAGCACAGCGACCAGTGACTATGCCTTCATCGTTGAGCAGCTCCACCGACAGTCAATTTTTATTTTTGTAGTGAAAAAACCAAGGTCTTCGTTGGGAATCGAACCCACAACCCGCATACTGACAAACTAGTACACTACCTACTAGTCTACAGGGCTTAAGAGCAAAACTGATGATATGTTAGTCTCTGGTACTTTTGCATATTAGTTATATGATAGCATGTAATAAGAACAGTGTTATGTTAAAACCTCCTCAACGTATGCTAAATAAGGCTATAAAAATAGTTTTTAATTTACGGATAATCAGTTTCATGTCAATAAGAGAAATCCGGAAAAAACTAAATAACGTGTAGATTTTAATGAAAGCATGAAATTTAGTCACTTCTCTGCTAATTTAAAGTTAATAAATAGAATATGAATATTCCAATAGTCTTGTGAAGAATAGTTGCTTAGTAAAATTTAAACACTTGTACAAGTTTTGTAAAACATTTAAATTCTCATGAATTAAATTTTCTGCAAAACTGCCAATCTGTTCCAATAATGCCTACAGGGCGCTTGGGCGATTATTAGAATGAAAACTATATATTGATTTAAATTTAATAAACAATAAAAAAATTTCAAATAGTCACAACTATTTCTTAATTTTGTTTTTCTTTTCCTTATTACGACTTCAAAAACATCAAATATTTCTAGCACTTATTGCTTCAAATTATCCCACATACATTAATGTAGAACTAATATAGAAATATTATAACATGAAATAATTTTTATAAACTTTCTGAACTTGAATGTGCGAAAAAAAATTGAGTTGACGAGATGGGAACTATTTATAGAACTTAAATTAATCATACTAAAACTTGTATAATTTATTTAACTTTGTTGTAAATTTGCATTTTTTCTAAAAGCAAGAATTTTATTTAAATTTTTTTTAGTTTATTCGAACAAGTTTCGAAATAAAGGCTTTAATTCAATAAACCATACACCAATGCATAGAGGGCTGTTACGGCCAAACTTTATTATTTCTTATGTGCTTTCTAGTTATTAAATTTAGTAAATGAGCTAAGCAGTAAAATGCCACCGCAAATTAAAATTGTTGCCCCAAATAGTTCCAGTTCTTTTTTATCTTCTTTGCTAAATGGTTTGTCGAATATCACCAAATATCGCCAATATATAAAACTATTTAATATTAGCTATAAAAGACATTTTAATTTATCAACACAATATTAACCTTCAAATCAAATATAAACCTTCAAACGTTCATTGTTAAAGCTAAGAGCTCTAGCATAAATCGGTTATTGATTTATTAAGTTCAATATCTGCGGTATATCCCATTTTATTGTTTTTATTTAACATATTTTCTGTAGGAATGAAAATATACTATTGAGGTTCATTAATGATATTAATACCAGTACAAAATTGAGAAGTGACGTAGAAAAGGTCCTTTGAGACAATTATTTCTTGCGGAAACTACCAACGTATTAAGAAGGGCCATTAAAGTTGTATAGAATTTTTGGCAATTAATAATCAAAACCAGATTCAATAGTTTACATGTTCCTCACTATGTCTCATTTACGTTACGGCGTTACAACATGAAAAATATAATTTTCTTTTAGATTAAAACCAAAAATCAAGGAAGTCCAAATAAAATATAGAATTTTGAAAGTACATTTCTTCTTTTTCTTTTATTAGTTTAGATTTATTTTCTGTATTAGCTAAAGTTATGTAAACCCTTGCAACTTCATAAACTGAAATTGAGCACCACTACAATTGTAGTTGCACAAGGAAACGTATCTATTTTTCTAATATTGGTATAAAACAAAAAAGTATGTAAACTGAAAATTACATTTTATACTGTAATTCCTATGTATTATTTTAAGGAATTAAAACACTCGGTTGTTGGACAATAAAGATGTATATGAATTTCATCAAGTCTTACCTGTGCTAACACTACCGTTATATTCTTTGAGCTTTTTGTATTATTTAAAAATTTTTAAAAACTTATGCTATTGAGAGTAGTCCTTACGCATAAATTGCTCTAAACATTCAATTTGATTCAATTTTTTTCTAACATCAGCTATAAAAGGCCTTTTTCCAATACCACCATGTTCTTACTCCGAGAATTGAAATGTGTTTATTTCATTTTTACTTTTTTTTTTATTTTGTTCTAAAATCATTTTACTCTAATGAGATTTTTTTAACTTAAATTTGTAAATTTACTTTTTAAGTTTCAAAACCAACCAAACCTGCTTCTGAAGCTCTCACTTACGCAAAAGCCTTTGCACTATTTTACGTTAATACCCTTCAAGTTGTAAGAGCTTTTAAAAAGTATTCCCTGCTTACCAAAATTTGTACATTTCTATTGTTGTCCTTTTGTAAGATTATTTTTATTGTTCTTGTTAGGATGTTTGTAGAATTCACACAGGACTATTTTACTTTACTATTTACCCATTGCTTTTATTTTTTAAATATTCTTTTGAATTTGAAGTTCTTTTCTCTCTTGATTGAATGCAGTTCTCATTTAATTAAGTTTGATTTTTATTTACATATATAAGAAGGGGTGAATAAGGCCTCAACTATTTCAAATGCAACCTAGGTTTTTATGCAAAAAGTAATTTTAAGTTTTTACATAGTCTTCTTTGAATTCTATACACGTAGATCAACGTTTTTCCCGTTAGTTTGCCATTCCGAAAAAAATAATTTGTCCAGACCATCAAAATAAGCCGTTATTTATAGGATGATTTCACCGTTGGAAATCCCCCAATCCATTTTTTCAAGTTTAGAAACAAAAAAACAGTAGCTTGTTTTGAAATTTGGAGAATGAAGTGGATGATGGAGCAATTCGTTGCCAAATATATACATTTTTGCCATGGAAATTGCACATTTCTGTTGCATATCTTTATTGTAAGCAAACGCGGTATCTATATTGCGGAAAGTTTTCTCGTAACCATACGATTTTTCAAAATGGAAATCACAGAGCCATGTGAGAGTCCTTTGGCTTCTACAATTTTTATCATTTTCAATATCTAACCGGCTAAACACATTTCGTAAATACTCGATGTAGAAATCTCAACTGGGTATCCAGGACGTTCGACATCTTTCGTTCTTGTATGGCCACATCGAAATTTAGTAAACATATTACTTACATTGGAAAAAGATGGTGGAGAGTCCCCATAATATTTTTGAAGCTTAGCCTTTCTTTGAGTTTGCTATCAGCGGCTGCCAAACACAAAATAAATTACTAAGTTTGTTCAAATTTAGACAGTTTCGTTTGAGCACAGTTTTCTATACACATTTTGGCTAAAAACTACTGATCAGCTATGCAGGCGACAGTAAAATGGTCATATGCCTATGGTTTTGGCAAAGTAATCTTTGGTACATTTTATTTTCTACAACATATATTGTGGAGTTATCAGGAAAGAAAGAATATATTTCAAAGTAATTGGGCATGATTAATACCTGTAATGTTAAATTATTCCTTAAAAATTTCCTATTAATTTCTGAAAAAAATTACGCATAGAAGAGTTAAATTAAATAAAACATAAAATTATTATTTTGGTAAAATAAAATTTTTTAAAATTTTTAATTGGAAAAATCAACACAAGTTTGCATTTATTTGCCAAGAATACGTGAGTTTAAAATTGATTTCTTTTTAATTGTCTATTTTAAAAAAGAAGTTGTTATTTAATTAAGCAAAACCAAATATATCTACATTATGCATTTCAATTTTGTATATCTCATTTATTAATAAACGTCTATCTGTTTAGTTAGCTTTAGAATTGCTAAAACATGAAACATTTCATTGAATATTTTTTAGTACTAATTTCAATCTGTGTGAAAAATGCGTCTATATTGAATTTCAAAATTATATTTAAAATAATTTATTTCACTTAAATTTGTAGCATGTAAGTAGAACATGACGACTTGATGATTTCGTTTTTTTTTTAATTTTAACCAGGTCATTGATGTTTTTAATAGTATATAATTTAATAATGTCGATTTTTTTTGCTCATTCATTTGTTTCATTCATTTCATTTGTTAGAATAACGAAATGAGTTGAAACATTATATTAAATACTATCCATCGCTAGCCACTACGATCGCATCTTTCTGGTAGCATATTGATTCCGCGCCAAAAGTACTGCTCCGGTTTTGAGGTAAAGAATGAATCAGAGGCGTTCTACACCGATCAAAACAACTGGTAGCTAGAAGGCAAGGTCTGGGCTACAGTGGGCTACAATTTCCTTTACACTGTCTTCCAAAAAGTTCTTGATCAGTGTTGCAAATGTGGCCGAAAGTTGTCATGATGGAAGATTATCGTCTCTTGTCTGGTCGAATATTCTGATCGTTTCCTGTTGATTACTCTCTTTAAGCGAATCAATTATCTACGGTACAGGTTTCTTGCGATCGTCTGACTAGCTTTCAGTAGCTCATAATACAAAACACCCTTCTGATCTTACCTTGGCGTTATGGGTATTCGGCTTCGACCTTGATTAGACTTGACTGATTTTTTTATCACCAGTAACAATGCGATGCAAAAAAGATCTCTTTTCATAGCGTTTAAGCATCATTTCTGATATAAGAAATCGGCATTCATCGTCTCTTCACCCAATTTCCTTGCTTCTGAATGAATCCGAATGTTTTTAGATATAGAGAAATGTCTTATTATGTGGCTTCCAATAACAAGGCAAGTTCTTCTTGCATTTGACAACAATCTTCATCGAGTATGCTTCTTCAAATATTTTCGGCTGACCAGAATTCTCCTTTTGTTCTATGTTGAAATCATCACTTTTGAGTCACGCAAACCATCCTTCAGAAGTTTTTTGAGTAGGTGTATGTTAACGGTAAGCTTCTTCGAACAATCGATAGCTTTCAGCAGCCATTTTCCTTAAATGAAAGAAGGTTAGCAGACTTCCGTGAAAAAGATCTTCCTTAGGCAGCAAATTCGACATTATTGCGTTTAAAACAAACATGTGTTTAGACTTTGGTGTTACACGAATACTGCGTTAGAATGAAAGATATTTATCCTCCCTAGTTGTTATTATTAGTACAAACTATGTATAATAATTATGATATACATATGTTATCCAAATCGACATTATTAAGTTGTATAACAATATTATTTTTAAACTATTTAAAGGCTTCAAAACGTTAATGTGTTGTTTTCGTCGTATTTTATAAGTTTGTTTAACGAAACAACACATATCTGGTGCGGTAGAATGAATTGACAGACTACATTTGACATTTTACTAAACCTGCAGTAGTACAAAAATTGAGAAAAACGCTCAGTCGCTTCAAGTATTCTATTAGCAATTTTTAAAAATTCTTTTAAGGAATAAGAAATGATTGAAAATGATTTCAATAATGATCATTATTGATCTAATACAGTTAAAACGATTCTCGTAGATACCAATATTAATGTCTTTCAATTAGAGACATTCACACTGATGTGGAATTTTTCTATTATGTTAAAAGATTTCTAACAAACCCATAAATGAATAACTTTGAATAAATCCGCTTTAAGAATTTGTTTTGCATTTACGAAGGAAATTTAAAGATGGAAATTTATACGATTATATATGAACTTCGACATTTCTTTTTAAGCATCATATTTTAGGAGTATATACGGGTATTCTATTGCTATTGCTATATTGAGTTCTTTTATTGCAAAATAATAACACTGCAATTTAGAGTTTTAAATTAAATTAAACAATTTGTTTACTTTCAATACACACAAAATAAACACGATGGTAACTTCACCACCGTGACGCCTAAAATATACTTTTTTCCTTTGTTGTCTTTTATAAGCAACGTTTCAACTTTTTAAACTGATTTGTTGTTGTTATTATTATTTAGTGTAGGCGCCTGAGTTATAAGTCTTTAAAGGCTTATTAATAAAAGAAAGTTATTTTATAGCTTTAGCTATTACTTTATTAAGTTCAATTATATCACTGACTAAAATTAAACTACAATTGATATTCATAAACTAAAAGTGCTTATTTTACCTTCTTTTTATTAACATAATTGTTCTACTTTATTTTATTAATATAAGTGCTTATTCTATTTTATTGGATTAAATTACAAAATTTTAAATTTGCATAAATGCTTCGATTGCAAAAAGTAGTTAGACTATCGACCTTTTATTATTTCCGTTAAATATTTAATTTTGTGTCGATTTCACAATTAAGTTGGGTGGTCGACCTTTTATTACTTTTTATTTAAAGTGCTAATAATTGTGTGTCGGTTGTACAACTTTAGTTGGGTGATGAACATTTTATTACTGAGCTGCCTCTGATGTAACTCCTGCGTGGTAGTGGGTATTTTGTTCTGCGTTAGGTGTTTTTGCTTTCTGATGTTTAAGTTATTTCGTAGAATTTATAAAAGCATGTTGTTGCTGTCTTATGTATAAGAGTTCTTAGAAAAATACGCAGTTTGTAAAATACACAACAGGTCATTTTTTCACTTTTTTTACTGATAAATTTTTTCTTTCTGAAGTTCAGGAAGGTTTTTCACTTAAAACTACTTTTATTAGCAGCCTTCTATGTACTTATAGCCATAGAATCAAACTGAAATTTTATTGCAAAGCTTTGTACTCAATTTTTTTAATGCGTTGAGCGTTGTTAATTATTAGTAATTGACTACTTTTTGTTTAGTATATATATATATATATATATATATATATATATATATATGTATGATTTTCAGAATTTGACGTTTGTTAAGCACCTGCAGACCCTTTTGTACTCCTCTATAGCTTATTCTTCGGCGACAAAATACGTAGGAAAATGATTATTTGATTCGAAACAACCCCACCTGACCACTGTCCTTTACATTAACGATAATGACAGTGTTGAATAATAAATGTGGCTTTTGCTCTATACGTCTACTTTCAGCAACTGTCTTATCTCTTCTCTATATTTTTCTTAGAATAATCTCTCAAGCAAAGTTATTGTGTATTATCTCTATGCGTACAAACCGACGTCAGTTTATGCAATTAAAATTAATATAAAATTGTGGCAACCTGCTTTACTATCAGTAAACATTCCTATTCTTATTGAAGTTATTATAATGGAATTTACTTTAAATTTAGTGCATTTATTTACTTAACAAGAATATGTGTTTGATAGCTACAGAAATACATACACATATAAACAAAATATATTTTTAATATACATATTTGCACATAGAAAAACTCATATGTATATTTTTGCTTACTTTTGTGGTCATAGTTTGTTTAAATATTTTAAAAGATTTTTTATTTTCTAAAAATAAACATACTTTCGACGAAAAACAAAAAACTAACAATTAAATTAAGGCCAAATGTCAAAAAGCAAATAAAAAGTAATAAATAAATAAATTAAAATATTAGTACTAAATAACTACTGTTCACTTTTCCATATTTTTTACAGGGTGTTTCACTATGTCTGAAGGTAGCAAATTTTGTTTGAAGTAAAAGTTAGTTCTCAAAAATTATCTGTCAATACATTGTGCATCGAATAGGAAAAATATTTTAATGAATTTATGAAACATTGGACTTTTTTACATTTTCAATATTACATTTCCTATATAAAGAATCCATTTTTATGCGCGTTATTTATTAATTAAATAAAAAATTATTTGAACTAGACTAGCCATTATCAACCCCCAGTTCCCCAACAAAATCTTATTGCATATTTAAAGGAGATATTTATTGATTTACCGGCATAGTGGGTATAGCCTAGGACTGTAGATTCCAACCGTATATAAACTTGGTATGAGCGTAGCCCGATTTCGGTGATGTGAATTTTTAAAGGTTTTTCGAATTCTTGTTTTGTAGCCATGAATATCATGAACAGGGATTAAAAAGGCAGACTTGTAGAAAGAGAAGAGATTCGAATTGAAAAAACACAGGTGTTTATAGACTAATGAAGGAACCCGTAAGAGATATATAAAAATATTTTGCAGGAGCTGAATGAGTTAATCTTTTTGAGCAATCCTTAGTTATTCTTGAACAGAGAGCCCAGAAAGGTGATTAGATATAAACAGGTGTAATAGAATTAAACAATCATTTTTTTTTGCCAGTATTTCGGCTTAAAAACTTTATTATTGGGTGAGTTAATAGTCCATCTCGCTTCTTTGTACAATTATGATTATAGCTAAGGAAAATATTCCTCCTCATATGCTAATTCTTACATCTAATTTGTTTATAAAAAATCTTAGAATTATTCTTATAAAATATTCTTATGCCAAAATGTGGGAAATTTGACAATATTTTGGTTTAATTTCTTTTTTTCAGACAGAATTTGAAACGTGGCGAACACAGCGAGTGCTAGTATAGTCACAACTGCAGTGTCGTACATTTGGAAGCTTAATTGTACTTACAACTCAATCGCTGTGCATTGTCCAGGTTGAAACGCTTGTGAGCATTTATGGCTTTATTTACAGTATTGAAGCAGATCAAAGTTTATCGATTTCTCGAAGTTCTCAATAATTGGGGTTCTCCGAAACCACAACATGGCAAATTTTGCGTAAGCACTTGAATTTGAAGCCTTACAAAGTTCAGCTGGTGCAGTGCTTGAAGCCGACTGATCATTCACATCGCCGAAGATTCGCTCAATGCATTCAGGAACAACCGGCTGATTTTTCAGAAAAATCATTTCCCTTTGTCATATATAATAAATATATTTGAACAAGCAAAATTGCTGCATATGCGCTTCTGAAAATCCTACAGCGATATTAAAAAGCCTTTGCATGCTTAAGGTATAACTGTATGGTGCGCTATGTGGTTTGGAGGCGAGATTGGGCCCTTTTTTCGAAGAGATGAGGCTGGAAATATGGTAACGGTCAATGGATCACGCTAATACGAGATGCTAACAATTCAATTTTGGCCTATTATTGACAACGTGGATATCACTGACTTGTGGTTTTAACAGGAAACTAAATTTTCCGATCGCATAATTTCACGACAATCGCATAATCAGCAGTTAAGTGGACAGCCAGATCGTGTGATTTACCATCACTGGATTATTTTTTTAAAGGCCATGTTAATGACAGAGCTTATAGGGAGCCAATCGAATCGATTTCAGCCTTAAAACTCAAAATCCGTGATGTAGTTAACGATATAGGACTGTCATTTTGCCAAAAAGTGGTTGAAAAACTTAATGAAAGAATCGACAGCTGTCAGCGTGACCGTGGCAGATATCCGTTTTCATTCATAATTACCAAACTTTGCTTTTCGTAATATAATAAAAATTTTAATCATCTTATCCCAAATTTTTTGTTTTGTTTTGGAAAATAACTTCTTGTTGAAAAACCCTCTACAATTGACAAGTGCTTAAAATGTTTTAAAACGTTACACCCTTTCTAAGCATTTTGCAATCTCTCAGTTAACAAACATTGTGCAGTGTAACAGAAGTCAAAGTGGTATTCACAGTGATAAAAAACTTTATCTTTCTGAGTAGATACGGGTAATATTTAAGAGATGTAAATATTCTAAAGATAAAATTTTTAAGTTTTATTGCTTATAAGTTTTCAGTAATTCCATTAGTAATCATTAATTTTCTACAAATAATAAATGCGGTGGAATGGTTCCTTATTTAGATATTGAAAAAACGAATACGAAGATGTCACGAATTTAATTAATAATTCAAAACTTTAAGCATCACCTTGTATTTGTATATAAATTTTATATACAATTTATTGCATTTTAATTGGTAAAGTTTATTTTCTGTCTACATTTATTTATTTAACTGCAAAAAGATTTATTGCAGCAATTCAATAAAATTTGCTTAATTAAAATTTTGTTTCGACATACGTAGTACAAAAAAATTTTTCTGCATAACTTTTGATCATTTTTATGTTAAGTAAATACTAAATTTATTTTACTGCTTAGATACTTTTAACTTGTTTGCTGAAAAAGTAATTTAACTTTATTAAATAAATAATATGAGAATCCTGTTGATGTTATGATGATATAGATAATAATAAAAACTGTCAACAAGCAACGAGTAAATTTCTTTTACGTACATACATTTCTCCTTTATATAAAAAGTTTTTCAATTCGATATTGTTGGGAATATAAATTAAAAAAATTAATTGTTAAGTGTTTTCGAGTTTTTTTCGTATGTTTTAAATTATCGGCAGAGGTTTAACTACAAGACTTAATGGATCAGTTTGGATGTGATGAGTCAAACAAACAATATCGAAGCATGACACAACTATTATGACTTAAATATAAAATCTCTGAGCATTGGAAAAATTCTCGCCCATCACTAGTTCATTTTTCCAGTCTGATATTTTTCCAATATCCAAAGGAGTCTTCAGAAATAATCAAATCTACAGTAGACGATATAAAAAAGCAAATTTCGTAATTAAAGACTTCTCTTCATGAAATGAAGAATGGAAAAACTGTTTTGATTGGTTATTGTTTTTTTTCTTGCAACGATTGATGGCAAAGTCTTTGTTCTAATAATAGATACTTCGTCAACTTTGTAAGGTGTAATTTCCAAAAAGTCATAGAAAGTCTTTAAAAATTGTTAGGATTCAAGTGAAGAGCAAAACTATAAATATCTTCGTTATATGTCAGGTTAAGTGCTTATACAATTCCGCAAGAAGGAGAATGTTTTGGTAATAATGCACTACCAAAAGAAAAACTATCTACCCGAAAAAATTATAGAAAATGAATTTCTTAAGGAGCTTGGATAAGGAGTAGACTGTTCAAAGAAGCTGGGGTAAGGAAATACTTAAAATGGTAATATGTGCGGATCATTTTTTGAAATGATGAGGTAACAGGCCGAATCGTGGTAAATGGCCAAAAGTATTATGATTATGCATCAAAAACTGCCTAACTTTTGGTTCAAATGTACCCTGAGAAAAAACTTGCTCTTATAAAAATCTCATAATAAAAATTTATTTAAATATCACTTCTTACTGATTCGAGAGTTATCAGAAGAAGCCCAAGAATCGAAAAACAAAGACTACAAACACTTGAGACAGAACGAGGATCTGCCCAGTATAGTGGCGGCCTCTCCAGAATCACTAATTTATCCTGCAGATATATAAATTATCGATAGGATTTGAAAAAACATAAATATATAACCAATATATTAAGTCTATTAGATATCGCTCCTAATACTAATGACTATTTCAAATAAAATTAGCTAATAAAAAAATTATACTAGTTTGAAAAAAATATACTGAATAATTTAATATAACTATATATAAATAATTAAAAAATATAATGTTTGTTTAAAATGTTATATTAGCATGGTTTTTTATTCTAGACTTCTTCATAAGAATATCATTTGGAGCACAAGAAATTGTGTGTTAAACGCTTTTTAAATTTTGAAAATATCATTTCTTCAAAAGAAATAAATTTTTTGACAAAAAAGGTCAAAAGGTGTCACCTCTCACAGTGTCTATCAAAATGCAGGAGCACTTATTTAAAATTTAAGTGATTTTTACCCATTAGAAATATCTTGGTAACTTTGAAAATTATACTTTTTGCAACGAAAACATCACTGTACACAGTGCCTTTGTGGGGTTATGGCTATGTAGGTTACTTACTTTTAAGCGGAAGAGATTGTCTTTCAAATGCCTTATACATTTTTAAAATATCTTTACTACTTTAAAACTTATGATTTTTGCAACAAAAAAAAAAAAAACAGTAAAATCCGTCACTATGCATAGTGCCGTGGCCAACGTGTGACCGTACAAAGCGTGTATATTGAAGCATCTTTCAAATGCTTTTTACAATTTTTAAATATCTTTTTTACTTTAAAACTTTAAAACTTATGATTTGCAACAAAAAAAGTTAAAAGGCCCTATTGTGCAACAGTTCGATCTCTTGATAAATCTTGATCATTAGTAAAATTTTATTTTGGAAACAATGAATTTTTATATAGAGAATTTGTCCTAGGAATAAATATGACAACAATATTAGACACGAAAAGTTTTACAGTCCAATTTTGATGCAGTTGGTTTATTGTATTGTTCTTCAATATCAACTGTGCGTGTTTCGAGTGATGCTCTATCAAGATCTGCGCTTCAAAGAACACTCGAAGTTGTTAACAGAGGCATATATACAAAAATTTCTTTAGAACTCTGCTTACACGCCATTGTGAATAACCCAACTCTACATTTACAATGAAATCTAAGTCGTTTCGTTTTTCTTTTTTTAATTTAAGAATCTGTTCAAAGGATGAGTTGCTTTCTCTGATATTATTCTTTTTCTTTTTAAGAAAGCTGAAAGTTAAAATATAAGAAATACCGGTTTTCAGTTCATGATACGAACTAATTTTGGCTAATGTATAGTTCACCTTAAGTTGGCTAACAAATTGTTAATAGTTTTGGCACAACAGCGATGTTATGTAGAAGAAAACAAACGTTGACTTTAAAGCGCTTCCAAAGTATTTTCGCAGCTGAGGGATAAAAACTCAAAATCTTAACAGAAAAATAACAAAAACAACAATAAAAATATACTAAGTAAAGAAAAGGTGCTACGAAAATTCCTAACACACTTAAATGTAATTATACAGTATTAATAATTATTGCAGTAAGTAGTTCATTATTTTGTAGTTGTTGATATCACAAGCTATTTATAAAATAGATACAAAATTACTCAAATAGTATAAATTAAATAAAAATATTGAACCGGAAAATAGTATAAAAATAGAAGGTAGTTTCGTTCTCTCGTTTTTGTGACATCTAATATCTAACAATGCATATATATCGTTTATGATATTTCCAATAAAATGTTATGATATGGATCAGTACACTACCTTTCTTTTTACTTATTTTCTTAACACAATTTGTTTAAAAAATTTGGTTAAAAATAAATAATTTAGATTTTGTAAACAATTAACGGAGGGATTATTGGGTTCACAAACTAAAATTTGGATGGTAATATTATTATTCGTAGACATTTTCCTTAGAGCAAGATCCTTAAATCCTTGTTTAAAATCACTGAAATATTTACTAGGCATTTTCTGGAAATAACCATATGTGAAAGTAATTTTTCCTCACAATATTGATGTTCCGCTTCAAAAAAAAAATAAATATTTTATTTTATATTGGCTAAATCTTTTAAATTATTTTTTACTGATTTTTGAAATAAAATTGCGTATTTTATAAAAAATAAGAGTGAAACTGCAGTTTTTCGGAGGCTTATTTACTTGTAAGAAACTGCTTTTTAATTTTGTGATTTCTACTTTCGTAGACCACAAAAAAGTAAGTTATCATTCTAGAACAATAACTCATCGCACGTGTGGCTTTGTGTTTTCAAGTTGTATGATTCTCAAATCAGGTAAGGTTATTTCTTTCCTTTATCCAATTCACCAGAACATAAAAAAGACAGAACACAAAACTACATAAAGAATTTACAGACAGAAGGTCGTCTAAATGTATCCGGGGCTAATTTAATGTTTCCGTCTTTTGTTATTTGCTATGCAGGTGTGTCGGTCTGGGGGTGTCTTTAGTTTGTTGAAGTTGAGTAGTTTCAGTGGTATGAAAATTGTGTCCGAGGTTATGCTACCCCTTCGTTTATAATGCAAGTGTTAAAAGTTCTAGTCTTTTAGATTTCCGTGTTTTCAAGAATGTCTAGCCTTCGTCCTTTTTTGTTAAAATATAGCAATACATACATTCATGTATTTCCTTTGGTGCGTTTCCGTGAACGTCAAAGTGTAATGTAAAGCTGAGTCTTCTCTTTTTCGTTTGTATGAGTGTATGTATTCTGTAAATCTTGTTTTTAGTACTCGTCCAGTTTGTCCTATATAAGCATGTCCGTAGGAACAAACAAGTCTGTAGTATACTGGAATTAAATTTGTCAGTTGTTTCTGTCGATGTATTGAGATTATGTCTCAGAGTGTTGCTGGCTTTAATGCTGAGAGTAAACCTTCTTTGTAAAAATGATTAGTCAATCTAAATATTCATAGTCCTGTGTAAGTAAACGTATGTCTTCGTGTTGTATCGATTGTCTCTTTGTCTTCATTAGTCCTGGTTTTAGTGTTGTATGGTCTAAGAAGTTTAAATATATTAGTGGGCTTGTAGCCGTTGTTTTTAACTGTGGTGTAAATTGTGTAGAGTTCTTTGTTGTACTTATCTGAAATAAGTGGGATTATTTTAAGTATGTGTATCATATGTTTAAATGCTGCCAGTTGATTTGTTATGTATGCATTTATTAAAAAAAATGATGGGACTTGTTTGCCCTTCTCTGTGTATGGCAACGTTTCATTTGACTGAAATTTTCCTATTTTAAAAAATAGAAAAATTAATGAAACTACTTTATTTTTATATTATTCCCTCAGTATAACTTAAGCGGATACCTAATGCTTACAGTGAAAATATCTTAAATAATAAATTGTATTTAAATTTCATGTATTTATTTTAAAAAAATTACATTTCCGGTAAAATAAAGAATACAACAGCTTTATTATTAGTTTAGAAAATATTTAGGTGCAAGAAAGTTTGCCGAACTAACAAGTGATTGCAAAAATTTTATAAGCTCTTGAAAGAGTTTTGTACGTTTGAAGTATTCCACAAACTACAATACCAGCCATTTTATTAATGAGAGCTCTTGATAAAACTACGGTATGAACGTAATACGCTATTATTTCTTAAATTGAAATGTTTACAAAAGTTTTTTTCTTGTAACAATGATTTCGTTAAGTAGCACACTTGTAAAATGAAAAAAAAAATGTATTTTACAATCAATTTTAATATTTTTGTGATTTTTGATTTAACAAAAATTACGGTTATTGTAAATAAATATCGTTTATGTTCTATTTTCGTAGCTAAATTTTTTAGAGAAGAATATGATTATTTTGTTTATCAAATTTACAAAGGCAGATTTATTTTGGAAGGAATCTTACCTTGTGAATATTAAACTGCCCAGGGGAAAGAGATGGGTGAGTAATTTTTATCTACAACTAAATTAGCAATCTTAAAATATTCTCTTTCATTAGAAGTGCAGCTTTTTTTCATCATTCAAACTCGAATATTGTTTAATAATTTAAGTTTTTTTTTATTTCTTAAATATCAACACTTAGCAGCTTTCCAAGAGTGTTCAGTCAGAGACAGACGCTATTTAGGATATAACACTGAAAGGGTTGTTGTCTATAAAGTCGAATGACCCTTTGGCATAAGATTTCAATCGGTGGTAAAAGTCATATGCCACAGATACGTGTCTAATAGTGAATTTGATCTCCACTGTATGTAAAAATATATTTCCCTATGGAATATATCTCCGTATTAGCGTATCTTCTTCCTCTAAACTCGCAAAATGAGGAACGAAAGGGGTTAAGAAAACAAAGAGTATATCCCTGCAAAAAAGATAGTTAAAGTAGGCATACTGTTCATTTGGTATTTGGAAAGAGAGAAAAACAACTGAAAGAAGGAATGATCGATAAATTAGTGAGCGCAAACCAATTCTGAATGTGAGTGAAAAATTTCCTATAACTTCAACAATTCGTCAATCAACTAATCTGTCATGCACGCTTACAAAAACCAAGGAAGTGACCAGAAGTTAATTGTTGCAACTGCGCAAACTCCCTAAAAGTATAATGTCATATCATGTAAAGATCAATAGCTTTACGCAATTGTATTTAGTCCACATATGAAAAGGTATAGTTCCTCTATATTTTGACGGACAGGTAGAACTGATACCGATCAAAAAGCAACAATAACACTGAAAAAATTTTTCTCTTAGCATAAATATGTGGAATTTAGTGATCTTAACTCGCCAAATTCAAGTCGACTTTCAGTTTTCGTGTGTCACGTACAGATTTTTTTTATGAATGTGGCTAATATTTCATATTTCTTTCTCGGCTTGTTCGATTTGAGCAATTGAAACAATAAAAGCCTTTAATTCCACATTACTTTTTTTTTCATTTTTAACTGCTTCGGAGTTATTCCGAAATTGGCGGCGAAAGAAATATTTTTAGTGAAAAACCTTTTTTTGGTCTTCAAACACTAGCAAAAATGTTAAAACTCCAAATATCTTACATTTTGTTCTTGTTCGGAATTAAGTAGAGGTACTCACTTTGAAAAGCATTATGTAACACATTTATTCGTAATATATTTACTAGCAGTATAGTTATAAAACCACAGCATGCATATATTGCGCAACTTGTTCGGACCAGATTAGATTGGAATATGTGTATTTATTTTTTACAGTTGGAGAAACCAAACATAAAAATTTTCTATTCCTACATACACACTTTCAT
Organism: Trichopoda pennipes; assembly: GCA_030448955.1. Classification (NCBI taxonomy): domain Eukaryota; kingdom Metazoa; phylum Arthropoda; class Insecta; order Diptera; family Tachinidae; genus Trichopoda; species Trichopoda pennipes. Next base: position 215,540 of record JASKUP010000109.1, on the reverse strand, counting down.
TGTGAAATGTCGTGTAACTGGCATGGCCAAATTGAGAAAAGACATATTTTTTGGTCACCTAGAATTCTTTAAAGACCAATTATTCAATTCTAAATTGGTCGATAAAGAAAGGAGAGCATAGGAAGTTTTCAAAAATATATGTCACAACTTTCTTGGAAATAGAGAAGTTGCAAACTGGTGGAAGAACTTCTTTTTTATTATCCCCAACATGAATGCAACATGTTAAAAATACATTTTCTACATGCGGAAAATCATTCAGAAAATCTTTGTGCGGAATCTGATGAGCATAATGAAAGATACTACATGGAAAAAGATATAACGACAAGTGGTCTCCAGAAATGTTAGCTGATTTTTGCAATCGTGAAATAGCAGATAATGCTTGTAAAAGAAAGCAAATCACCAAATAATAATTAATTTTTAAATGCCATGTTTACAATTTCATTTAAGATTTTTGTTTATTCAACAGGTCATTTAGGTGTAAGATTATTTACTTTTGTTATAATAAATGTGTATTAAATATTTCAATATCAGTATTTTATTTAAAAAATATTTCAAAAACTAGACGTGAGAGAATCAATCTGTGAATAGATTTGGATTCAGCACACAAAAGTCAATTTAAATCACATAAGAAGGTTCGAGCTTCCGTCTTATTGTTTTGCTGTCCAGTGTAATTACGAAACCAAACTTAACGTAAAATGAAACTGGCACAAAAAATTTTTCAGAACGGTTGATGTTTGAAAATCTATAAGAACTGAAGTTTATAATAGTAAGAGAGCAAACCACATTATTTACAAGGGTCGTGCATTAACTAGCATTAGAATGAAGCATTTTGGAAGTGAGCAATGAGTGTTTAAGAATCAGAAATTTGTATACCCTTCTACAAAATAGATAGTTAGTTAGCTTGTCGTTTCTTTGTTATTCTATTATCCTTTGAGACTTCATAAATTTTATATAAACGTCTATACTTTTTGACAGATTGCCGGATACTAATTATACAATTTAAATTTATAATAAAACGACTTCTTAAATATTTTAATTTAGACATGTCCATTTAAATTTCAGAACATTTTGTACTAATCGAAATATAAATCATATGAAGTTCAGTTATATTTTGAATATGACGTTTCGTGCGATTAATACATCAGCTGTAAATAATTTTTCTATTTAATAATTATAAATTGTTTAAATATTTTCATTTAACTGACTAAAATTTTTAATAAAAATATGCTTGGGAAGTGAAATGTGTTGTGTCTTTTTGTCACCTTTGACTATATTCATGCCAAAATATCACACAAGCACATAAATCTCCAAGAATTTTAAGCCGGTACTAGTGTGGGGTGCTAAAAAGCCAAAATTTTTCATGTTGCTTTAAAGAAATGACTAAGAAAAAAATCTTAAAAATGTTGTGCAACTTCAGTTAATCTACATTATGTAACCTCTTGTAGATTGGACTATTTATATTGTGTAACATTAAATCATATTTGAAGTTAATTTTTTTGCTTGAAAATATTTGTGGATGTGTATATTCACTAAATGCAATAACTTAAATCTATATCAATCTTTTGCTTTATTATTCAGCTTATTACACTTTTGTTTAACTATTAAAAAGTTATCGTTTCGAGTTTGTGTCAATTGTCCTTTACAAGTACACAATTTTACAATAACTTAAATGCTGTAACCACTGTAAGTGTATGTGCAGTATCCGCAATGTAGGTGACATAAATTGTTTTATTGATTTGTAGCGGTTAATTAAAATGTGCTTTATGAGGTTTTTGTTTCGTTAAATTTCCAGTTGAAGGTGTAAACTTTGCAAAATATGATCAATTGTTATCACGAAAGCAAAGGGCCGTATGTTTGCTGTTGAGAGCATGTAAATTGTGGTTGATGTCATAAATTTCTTGTGAAAGTAATTGAATCTTAAAACAGTGGAAAATATAAATCTTTAAGAGGAGAAATAGCAAGAACCTGCATTAAAAAATGTTTGTGTGATTTAGGCAAGTGAAATTTTATAGGATAGAGGAAACAAAAGAGCAGCGGAATAAATACGTGTTGTGTTGACATTCATTAATTACAGAAATATCAAAGTTATCAAAAAAAAATTTTTTTGGTAGAAAAAAAGAAGAGCTTTTTAGTATTTTGTATATTAGAAATATTTACAGGAATTACTAAAAATTATTATTTCAAATTCAAACCGAATAATAAAATCTGTTGAGGGAATACATTTTTAGTGTATTCTTAGACTTATATTATTATTTTTTTATTAATTATTTATATTATTATATTAATAATAATTTTCTTTTTCACTTAATAATTGACAAATTTTTTCTAGTTTATTTAAACTTAAACAACTTTAATTAAAATCATATTTCAAAGGTTACTGGCAATGGCAATAGTAAACCAACTCATTATAGAACTCGTGCTCAAATTTTAGGGAAACTAAAGATAATCTTAAACCTAAAAAAAATATATAGAAGCAAACATATTATAAGCAGTCATCAGAGCTTAACCAATTTATTCGTCCATGTGAGAATTATTATATTTTTTGCAGTTGTATATTGAAAGTAACCGGAAATTACGGCTCAAATAGGCTGAATTTTTAATGTTATTAATTTATTTTAATAGAACAACAGGATAAAGTATTAAAAGAAAATTGATATTTTGATTTTGTAATAGCAATATTTTGTCTTTTGCCAAATGATCACAGACAAAGAAGTAGTGAAAACACATGAAAGGAAGAAGCTTTTGCTGTAACAAAATATGTTTTTCGTAACACATTCTCCTTGAGACTAGGCTGGGCTTCACAATGTACAAAAAAATGTTACAAGTGTTAAAATTAATTCAATATTTTTGTAATAAAAATCTTTCGCGTGCATGTGAATTTTCTCACAAATACCTACTAAACAATTAAACAATACCAAGATACTCTACATGTGACAAGAACCTAATATTTTGTATGATTATATAATTTCAATGTCTAATATTGTGTCATATTAAATAGCAGTCTTTATACATTGAATGTGATAGTATTTTAAATTTTGTAGATTAGCTTCTGTAATTATATTATGGTGATTAATGATTATTAAATAAATTAGTAACTCACGAAAATCTTTTACTTATTTATTTATTTTATTTAATAATGCTTTTTTTTGATTACAACACTAAATTGAATGAATGAATCTTCTTGTTTTTATTTATGGAAAACGTATTATGTTTCGCTTTTAGCAAAATGTCCATTCTTCCCGCTGAATTTGTTAGACTTACCTGTCAATTTTGAAGAACCACCTCTTCACGGAACATTTGCATTTTATTTTATAATGCTGGACAAATATTTTTCTTTAATTATTTATATCTTTTTTGAACTGATAGGCAAATTGTATACCTATAATTAGTAAAACATTTACGAGTACACTAGAATGGAATATATTTTTAACGTCTGTCAACTATTCTAAAAAACTTTTAATCAAGAGTTTTATATTTTTTATACCTTCGACAACCCCAAAATAGTAAACACTATTCGTTATTTTAATTAAATTCGCATGTTTATATACTTTTCTTTAAAATTCTATAAGATCACCTCCTCAACATAATTAACAACGTTATTCAAAACTCATATATGTCTCATTTTTCACCAAAGTAATTTATTTTGTATATTGTTAATCTTTTGTTAAGGTCTTGTTTCAATTTATTTGTATCTTCCTTATCAACTTAAAAACCAACTATCCTGTCACAGTCGTTGATATATATGCCCCTTAACGTAATTATTAAAAATAATTGCACAGATTTTCACTGCGAATGTGTTTGATAGTAAAACAGTGCACAGTGGGCGCTTTTGCAAAATAAGTTATTATAATTCTAGAACTATTAAAGTGCTGATTGAATTTGAAATTTAAAAATAACCATGAGGCTTCATTAGCCATATGTTGGTATTCTTGCGGCTGGTGCATAAACGGCGCATATTGTTACCATCTCAGTTGAAATAAAATTAAAAAAAAATTATCCAATATCAAAACTTTCACACAATTTTTATAGCTTTGCAATAAATGTTATTAGTAAAAACTGCCCTTACATTGAAACCCACTTGTTAACTACGATTTTTTTTTTTCTTATTAAAAGAGTATATTTTTTTTTATGAGTTTTTGGTGGAGTTTTAGTAAATTTAGCAATAATATCAATAGTTACCAATAGCTAGTGTGTAAATAAAATGGAAGCATTGCACATTTTAAAGTACTTACTCTACAATCTTCATACGTCGGTGTCGCTATTAATAAATTTTTTTAATGCGTGATAAGACACAGCCATAAGCATGCTCACTGAACCAGGACCATTCATTGTGCTCATTGTGAATGTTCCGACCCACAGAACTCCAATGAGGGCCTCGAAACCACAACCACCACGATGCTCCCAGAGAGCCAACCTCAATAACCAGTCAGAGAACAGCAAAAGGCTAAAAAATCAAAAAGCTGAACTCTGGTGCTTACTGATTCCCGTCGAAATAAGGTGGTGTTGTCGAGTTGGCCCCTGCTATCCTTTTAGAGGACTGGGCTCCCTTTTACCCCCAGTGACACATGTAATCACTTTGAAATTCCTTCAAAACATATCAATGTGCCCCGGGGGGAATAATTTTTTGAATAAAAATTTTGCATAATATGAAAGCTTGTTGAAATGAATATTTTTTTTAATTCCCCATTTATGTAATGGATATTTTCAGTTTCTGTTGGGAGTGGAGTAGTATGAAACTGCGTAATTAAAATTTTTTTGAAAATTCTTGAACAAAAAAATATTTTCAAAATTATACCATTTTCATTGAAGGTAAGCACTACAAATATTTCTTAATATCTCTTGACTTTCGTATTTTCTAGAAAAATACAGAGCTTTGTGTGAACAATACATTATTTTAGATACAGAATTTATGCAGTTGGTCACTAAGTAATCAATACAGCGCAATATGTGTTTCAAAACTTTGCTGATGATATTCAGCTGTTGTTATTCCTATCACATAAATAAATTATCTTCAAATGTTAATTTTACTATCTGTCATTTATACTCCCTAAATATATATTTGCCCTTTCATGTCAGACATACAGTAGCACATGCATCACTAATGTGTCAAACATCATATTGTTTAGAAAATAATTCTTGCATGTCAATTGGTAACGTAAGATAATAGAGATCTTAATTAATAAGATTGTATGATTAGTTTGTCAGCTTAGATTAAGGGACCATGTTTCGAAACATATTGTTCGATTTTTAAAATGTTTTGCCAATTAAAATTATGAGTTTGACAAACTAAAAAAAAATGTAATCCCCGCATTCTTAATTTGTTGCATCACATTCATTGACTCTTCTAGATATATACAACTTTATATACTCATAATTTATGTTTCTATCTTTAAGAAGTCTTATGTTATCGCTTGCGACCTGCATTAATTTTTCTACCAAAGCTTATATAAAAAAAACTAACAGAGTACTTTAATAATCTTTTACCATTCCTGATGCGAGAATATTTACGGTTATTGATCTAACAAGCGGGTTTTGGCATATGTCACCAGAGAAGGAATCATCGGATCTGACTACGTTTATGACTCCGTTTGGGTGATATAAGTTTAACCGCCTTCCTTTTGGCCTAAGCTGCGCCCCTAAAATGTTTCAAAGATCGATGGTGAGAATTTTTGGTGACATTCCAGGAGTTTATATTTATTTTAATGACAAATTTAATGCTGAAAAAATTCAATATCGTAAGGAGTCTGTGGAATTCAGGTAGGTAGGAAATATTGTGAAGCGATTCTAGACATGTGGAGATCGAAATACAGGGCGGATGTTTTACGTTTTCTTGGGTTAGTGAAGTACTTAGCGAGATTTATACCGAATTTGTCGAAGATGACTGCCGGCATACGAGACTTGATGTTGATTTTGAGTGGGGTGAGCAACAGGAGAAAAGCTTTGAGGATTTGTTGAATGTTATTTTATCCGAACCTATCTTGGCAGCCTATGATCCCCGTTTACCTGTAAGGATTCAGACAGATGCGTCGAAGGAAAGATTAGGATGCGTTAATAATCTTTCCATAGAGATAATATTTTTGTTATTTGACATCGTTAACTGAGGACTTTAGGTTTTCATTGATTGGTTGCTCATTTGTTATTAAAAAAATGTAAGTTGACGCCGTATTATACATTATTATTTATAAACTTTCAAATTATTGTTAATTTTTTTTTTTAAACGGTTCAGGTTACTTACTTAATTACAAATTAAGCTTCTATGATAATATCAGAATATCACGTACAGAAGAAGGCTTTTAGTGCTACAAATTGTATATAAATAAATAAAACTGAAAAAAGTTGTTACGAATAATTTTGTTTTATTTCTTATCCAGCAAAGCAATTAGAAAGTAATAGTATTCCTGTAAAAGTCTGTTGCGCAACTGGTCACGCTAAAACTTTTAATATATTATCACGTTGATGCTAAAAGATTTATATTGTTATATATAAATATTATTATAATGCTCCTGTGGGAGTCTACTAATATAACATAGTAATAGTTGCAGCAAATTACATTCTTCCAAGGCCGTGAAATGGGGTCATATAAACTGAGGTGGAGAGAAGATTGAATATGTTTGCTGACATTTTTTAATTAATAGATAACGATTCTGATTGTTTGGAGCGCATTACCTTTCAGAAAATTAAAATTCATTATACGAACTAACAAAAACCATTTCATCATACGTAATTTTACAACAATTATATTTAGTTAGATTTATAATGTTGCAGTAAACATTTACACTGTTTTAATTAATTAATATTCCCACATCTGGCAACCTCGTTTATTAGTTTTTTTTGTTTATTTTTGTTGTCGTTTACAGTCTTGATGTTTTTGTTCTTTTTCATGTCACTCCTGCTGTTGAGTTGACAGGATTATTGATGTGATTTTCAAAGTGTATGACATTCGCTGACCATACGTTCAATGGTGTTATGCAGTATATATTGTTATGAACAGCATATTTATGGAAGGTCTTATATAAATTTAAAATTATTTAAATATTCATAAGTTTATAGACTCCAAAGAATATGTTTCTTAAATAAATATTTTTTGTCCTGAATATCAGATTAAAAATTCAAATATTTTAAACGTTGTTTTATTTAGTATTCAGTTTTATTAATCAAATATTGATGTGTTAGACATATATGCGTTAGACAAAGCTTTGGATAGATTAACTTTGTAAATAGTAGATTAAAGATGACTGTTTTTTGGGATTAAAGATTTGCAGTGCTGGTAATTGCGCCTGTGCCTTTTACTTTCTTAGGACATCATTTTGATTGTTTTAATTTAAAATCGAATTAAATATCTAATCACTATCTGTACAAATTATATATTTGATTCGTGATAAGATTACCGTCAGCACCTGGTCTTAATCTGACGGTGGTCTTAGCACTGGGTATATGAAAAAGCATACACCATAGCCGTAAGACACATACACAGCTAGATGCATACACGCCTTAGCCGCAATTTCGAATGCACGGTAGCAGGGCCGTGCCCTCACTCCTTACTGAAGAGTTGGAGACTCTCCAACTCCTAGTCCTGTTGTATGCGCAAGCTAGGACATTGAATGTTAACTGGCTCTAACGTCTCTTCGGATCTTTCTTTAAAGCCTGAATAAACCACAGACACTACGTTGTTCTCCGAGGCTAATAACCGCAACAGAGGCGTAGCCCTACGGTCAACGCAACGGGTAGTTGTGCTACCAGTGTGTGTGTAAATAGTCACTAGTCGGACTTCGAAAGTCCTATGTCTCTTTCAGTTTATGACTTATGTTAGCCCAGGTGACTGGTGCCATCTTCTACCCTCGAAGGCACATGTCAAGACTCTTAAGCAACCATATCCGAGAGAGTATTCATAATTACTTAAGCGTTGTATTTCTTTGTGTATGTTTAAAAAACAGCGATTAGTTAAGCAAGTATTTTTGTCTATAAAAGTCTATTTGTGCGAACACAGAGAGGTTCAAAAACACCTCTTACCTGAACATTCATGATCGACCTCGTACGAAATGCTTTCAGACTGCTTCTAAATGTAGCATTAAGAATGTATTTAGAAATTTGAAAAATAATTGTTTTGTTCCAAGAAGCAATTTGTTTAAGTTAAAAAACTTTAAACTCTATGCATTTGTAAACTAAGTATCCTAGAGCTTTAATAACAGAACCCTATCATTACTTAAAAATTAAAAAAAAATAAAAACTTTATGCTCTATTTATTTATGAACTTTAGGTCTTAAAGAACTGTGTCTTATAATCAGTCAGGCAGAACTCAAAATTTTTATTTTGTGGGTATTTAATTTTACATTTAATACTTTACGCTTTAATATTAAAACCATGACTGGTTGAATTTTAGTTGAAAACTAACATAAAAGAAGCACAAAGGTTTAAAAAAGCCATTTCACATTACCTCAACAGTGTTGGCGCAAAAGTAAAAAATAAGATTAATCGATTTTTAATGCAAATTTTCAAATTATTCTCCAATTTGTAAATTGCAAATGAAATGCTAAAATAAACTTTATAAACTTTGATTATTTCCTTTTTGTGAGTACATAATGGGTCAATATGTAGGACAAACAAAAACAAATATTTAGCACGAATTTAAAGTAAATCAGAGAGCTGAGCGTATAGCCGCCAAAAAATTTGAAGCACAAAAGAAGTACGAACACGTCAGTAAGTTGTTATCATGAAAATTGGGATATTGAGTTTTACAATTAGAATACATGAAAGAAGATTAAGTCAGTCTAAAGTAGCAAAAAAACAATATAGACAAAAGAGTACACAAATAAGCGGAATTTCCTTTATTCGTGAAATCTGCTAAATAATAAAACTGTATTGAGATTTAAGTTTTCATATAATTTTGGATTATTTGCTAAACCGATTAATATAAATTTCATTAAATTTGTTGGCTTAAGCAAAAAACAAAAATGTAACTAGTTTATGCTCATTTCAGTTAATATAAATTAAGCATACAAAGTTGTTTTGATATATTCCGCCAGTAAAAAAATGTGTATACATCACCGTCATTATAGATATTGCAAACACGATAATAAAACAGAATTACCTTAAATTTAATAACCATTTCTTCAAATTACCTGACGGAAAAACACTAATTGAAAAACAAGATAACACATTACTATAGATACGTAGATGACATCATATGTATCCTCGTCCAAGACAAATCCAAGTACACAAACTTAAGCACAATCCACAAGAATATAACATAGACAATGGAAAAAAAAACAAGGCAGAAACTTGAGGCACTGACTATTTAACCTTTGATATTTAAAGGAAACCAACTACGGTGGCCACTATCACCCACATCGAACTGCCCCACCCAACATAAATTACCAGCAGTTAGACATATGATACACGGACTTAAAGTAATTCACTTACTCCAGATAAGTATAACAAAGAACTCGACAATATACTTAAAAACTCTTTGTTTCATACAACACTAAAAACAGGAATAAAGAAGACAAAGAGGCAATTGATACAACACAGAACCAAAAACCAGCAGCACTCTGAGATCTTACCTTAAGACATCGACAGAAAAATCTGGAAAATTTAATTCCAGTGGATACTGACTTACTTGTACTTATAAAATACAGGACAAACTGGACGAACACTAAAAACAAAACTTACAGAACACACACGCTCGTGTAAATGAAAGAGAAAACACTCCTTCTCACGGACATGCACCAGAGAAATACTAAATCCTAGCAAAAAAAGGATCCTAATGATAAAACTACATAAAGCTAACACTATTTATACCAACACACCTAATACCAACTCTCCAGTACGATCTAAAACCTGGCTTGATAATGATGTCGAACGATTTAATCCCAACACTATTTATACTAACAGACCTAATACTAACTCTAAAGTATTATCTAGAACGTGGTTTGATAATAATGTTAACTTCTTTGTATTTAATGGCTTTCATTTTAAGTATATTGTTACGTTTATTCTTTTTAATAAATATTTTCTTAAGTTTTTTATTGCAATAGTTTTAAGAGTTTTTAGTTAAGTTTACAAATTTATTTACTTTCGATACACAGAAAATAAACACGATGGTAAGTTTGTTGTTGTGGTGCTAGTATAGTTGTTTTAAACAGTTCTCGTATATACAAGAATATTATAGTTTAACCTTACCCCATATTTTTGTTGTATTTATCATTCAGTTTAAGCGCCTGCTCGGCTATGTATTATTTTTCTGTGTTAGTTGTTTTTGTTTTCTATTGTATACTTATTTGGTAGAATTTCCCATAAGTATGTTGTTGTGTGTAAGATTTCTTATAAAACTACACAGTTTGTAAAATGCACAATGTGTCGTTTACTATTTTTACTGATAAATATTTTCTTTTAAAATTTAACACAGGGTATCCACCGGGAAGGTGTACTACTATTTATTATAGATAATATTCGATAAACCAACGTGGTTTAACCGTTAAAACATTTTATTAACTGTGACGATGAAATAGTTAGATAGTTAGAAATTTTTGGGAGAAACACCGTGCCAACAAAAAGCACTATTTATCGTGTGGTGAATGACTTCGAAGGTAGGTGATAGGCACAAGATTACTGCTACTCTAGAAAGTATTCAAAGCAATCCACCAACTTCAATTCGATCCAATGCTCAGGAGCTTGATCTTCTAAGAAAAACTTTGGCCACAATTTCGTACAAGGATTTGCATTTGTTTTCATATAAGATTATGTAAAAATTATAATGAGTGACGAGGCACATTTTCATTTGAATGGATATGTGAATAAACAGAATAGTCGGTTCTGGGGAATGGAAAGCCCTCAAATTATTCAATAGTCACCTCTGCATCCGTTAGAAGTGACAGTCTCTTATGTAATTTGATCGGGAGGAATCATTGGTCCTTACTTCTTTGAAAATTAAAATGGCGTAACGGTAACTGTGAATGGGTAGCGATATCGTGATATGATTGAAAACTCTTTAACGCCACAGCTACATGCTTCAGGATCGATTAACATGTGATGTAAACAAGACGCATACAGCCAGGATTACAATGAAATTGCTGCGAGACCTCCTTTCACAAGGTTTTTCAAGAAATGGTGATGTTGATTGGCCTTCGCGGTCGCCTAATTTGACTGCTCCAGACTTATTTTTGCGGCATTTTCTGAAAAGCAAGGTTTATGGAAATAAACCAGAAATGCTTGAACAACTCAAACAAAATATTCGTAACGCAATTAATTAAATACCGCGTGATATATGTGAGAATGTAATGAAAAATGTGATCAAAAGGGCTCGCATTTGTGAGGCTAACAGAGGCGACCATTTATCTTATATTATATTCCATACATAATTGCCGACATTAAATAAAAAAAATTTCAGATTTATTCTCTATCTTTTTTTTTTTAATTACATAATATTTACATTATTTTGACAATTAAAATATTTATATTTATACAAAAAATATACCGAAATGTATTTATTACATATTTTTGAATTTATATTAGTATGTAAAGAAAAAGTTTAAAAAACCTTTTATATTGAGCAAAAGATAAAAGTAAAGTCAAAGAATAAAATAAGAAAAGTAGTTATTCGGCTTGCCACCAAAATTTCCTAACATCAATATTTGGAATAATATTTTTATCTCTTGAATAAGTATCCGTGCTAAATCTAGCATTGTCATCCGCCAGTTCATTGCTTACTATAGCTTTAATGTTGGCTCTTCTATAGATGTGGTAAAATATTGTTATGCCGATTTCATTTTGTATGTAGCCTTTACTATCGAGATACAAAAAGGCTTCAGGTGGTACGTACCCATTTCGTAAGGTTTTATATATGTATTCAAAATTAACGTAATAAGAAGCCATTATTAAGTTATTTTCATAACATACTTGACTATTTCTTATATGATTCCTAATTAGGTGAATAATAAAATTATCAATCCTGCTAATTTTGGCAACATTGTTCAACTTTTGATTTGATAATATTTCTTGTAATTACAATTTGGAGACCTGTAGAGAGATGTACAGGATTGTAAACATTTTCTTTCAAACATTCTCAGTTTTTCCATGTAAGATGTTGATATATTGAACCATATCTGACAGCCGTATGTTAATATCGGTCTTATCAAAGAGTGGTACAAAAGTATTTTAACATATATAAAAAAAGCCCTTCTTGCCTTATCTAGTTGCAAATTCAGATGCTCATTGAAGTACAAAAATTTATCCATATTTATTTCTAAATATTTCACTTGATTTAACTGTAAATGACTTCCAATTGTTTTTTATATTACTGTTGCATTTTCCGATAGGGGGACGAAATAAAATAGCGTCACATTTATATAAGTAAATCCTCATCTGCCAGTCTGTAGCATACTTTTCTACCATTCTAAAGTATTCCTGTAGTTTATTATTCATTCTATCAATCGTATTATCCGCGTGGCAAATCACTATGTCATCAGCAAAAGCTATAATGTTCTCGATTTTCCTTAGAAGGTCCAGCAGAAATAAATTAAATAAAATAGGAGAGTTTACTATGCCCTGTTGTAAACCATTAACGATATTAAATCTTTTCGAACTCATCTTGTTCTCATTACAGACTAAAAATGATTTGTTATTAACCATATTGTGGATAAGTATTATCCAATGTTGAGGAGATTTGTAGTTCGAAAGTTTGTATTATTGTATTTTATATTAGGCCAGGTATCCAAATGCTATCGAAGACTTTTTCAAAATCCACTAGACAAGTGCCAGTGAGATACGATTTATTCCAGTTCCATTAGATGTTAGATACCAATAAATGAATGGGATGGACTGTTGAATGCTTATATTTGAACCTAAAGTGTCTGTCATTGATTAAATCTTCTCTTTCAAAAATTTTACTTATGTTCGGTAATAAGCTTATTGCACGTAAATTTCTAGAACTACTGTCGTCTCTGTTTTTCTTAGGCAGTATAAAAACTTTTGCAATTTTCCAAGCAAGAGGAAAATAGTAGTTGTTTAGTATATTATTGAACAGTGTACAATATTCCAAAATTAATTCATTAGTAATATTTTATAGAATAATGTTGGGAATTTTATTAATTCCCGAATATAATTTTTCACGTATGTTCCTAAATATATACAAAATAGTGTCCTTTGTTACAAAAACACCTTTTGTAAGTGATTCATTAAACTCATTTGCCTTTCTATCCTCACTAAATGTAGTAACGGTCGTCTTATTGTTTTCATAGTCAGTTTAGTTTTCGACTTCAACATGCAATTAAGTTCCCTCATTAATTTCTTTAAGAGAGTGAACAGATTCCAGGTATGCCCCGATTACATTTAAAATTTACTCCTGCTCCCTGACTATAAACTTATTGTTTTCCCTTTCGGTTTCTAACGAGTCAATGCCGGCATTATGAAGCAAATTCTCGTCTTCAGGATCTATTTTCAAAATCTTTATGTCTATTATTTGCTTCCCTCTAAATATTTTCTTAGCCTCGTTAAATGCTAAAGAGTTTCTCTTAAACTCTACTCTCAAACTTTTGTTTCAAAAGATCATTTGATCTCTTTCATTTAATCAAAAATTATAAACAAACAAAGTAGAATATCTTCCCAGCGGACACCTTGTAAATCATCTTCTTAACAATATTTTTCCTAGAATAGTTCATTTTCACATAAATATTATAGATATTAGAATGAATTAGTAAAAAGTCCATAAAGCTAGTAGGAAAAAACAAAAAATAAATAGCAGGAACAAAATAACCTATAACTAACTATAACTATAATCAATATATAAATCATAATATTATTCACATATATTTAAGAGTAAGTTTTTTATCATTTAATCGTTAAAAAATAAAATGCAATTTTTGTTAAGAAAAATTAAAAATATTTCCTATTGTTTCCTGCAACGATAACTAAAGGTATTTTTATTTTGAAGGATTTAATATGATTAAAGTTTTCAATAAGAAAATAATTAACTCTCCAAACTAGCAGAAATTCACAGATTCATTCATTATAGGAAATGACTAACACAAATTAAACGGTCAATTAATTTAATCCCTCAGATTTGCCCTAAATAAAAGCTATTTATCTTTCTCTTAAAAGATATTATTCGTTTTATTTTGGAGCACGTCCTATAGAAAAACAGTTTACTAAATTGTTTACTCATATATTTTATATTTAGAAGCGATTTGTTGTAAAATTAATAAAACTTAAGCCTAAACCACTGCCCTATAAGTAAAGTCTAATATTATTTTTTTAAACATCAATCAGGCTGATGATTCATCATATTTTATGAAGCACAGTATCCTTTATATACATATATGACGTCTCATACAAATACATTTAGTATTAGCAATGAATTGAATACACCATGCAAAGGCATACAAATGGCATAGTGAATAAAATGGCACAACTTGACCCAATATATTATAGCATAAATTGTGTTCACTATTTTGTGCCAAAATAGGAACAAACACTGAAAAATGAAGAAAAAGATGAATGAAACTAATTTTAGTCATATTCACACAGAATAAGAAATTACTGTCACACCAACATAATTAGACTACGGAACAAATTTACTATAAATTTAAAAGTATTTTGTTAAATCTTATTTTTTAATACTAGAAATTTTATTTGTGGTAATTTATCAGAAATCAAATTAAATCAATTGTAAAAACAACTGTGGCTTTATGACACCAGTGGCTTTTACTGTGACATATTATTTTTCAATTTATTTTATATTTATTTTTGATGAATTTACATTTTGTGTATGCAAAATTAATCACCAAAGAATAGAAATGGCTGTCCTATTTCGTTAATCACAATCGATATAGGCTTTGTAGTTAATATAGCCCGACAAAAAATATTCCAGTGATGTTAAATCACACGATCTCCTTGCCCCTCCCCCGGCGGCACATTCATAAGTCTTTATGGATCACACAACCATCTATACTTGTGTCTGGCGTGGGTGAAAGGGAGTCCTTTCCCCTAACAGGCTAGCAGAAGCCAACTGGACAATCCACTATATTTCCACGGGAATCAGTAAAGCCCCAGAGTTTCGCTATTTGTCACTTTCGGCATTTAGTTCTTCTCTGACTGATTATTGAGGTAGGCCTTTCGTAAGTATCGTGGTGGCTGTGTGTTTCGAGGCCCTCGTTTGACTTTGTGGGTCGGATCATGCACAGTGAACACATTGAATGGTCCAGGTCCAGTGAGTATGAATGCCGTGATGTTCTTAATTATATTAAGCTTCATGCGTTCTGGACCAGGAGTTGGATAGTCTCCAACTCTTCAGCAAGGAGTGAAGGCTGCGGCCTGCTCCGGGCTTTTGAAGTTGCAACTAGGAGTGACCGGAGGATGTACGTATCCGAAAGCCTTCTAGGGCGAGGATGACGCTACATTTCATCCACAGTGGTAATGATCCACCATCTGATATTGGCCCACATGGCTTGGTACATTGGCACCTTAACTGCTGATTGTTGTGAAATTATGCAATCAGAAAATTTAGTTTGCAATAAATTGATTGTTTCATTGGCTGTGTGACATGTGGAACCTTCCTGTTGTAACTACATGTCAGTGATATTGCACATCCAGCCTCATCTTCGAAAAAACGGCCCATTCTTATCTTGAGCATGCAAAATCTTCGCAATAGTCGATCTACAATTTTCAGAAGCCCAAATGCGGTAATTTTCTTGTTGACATACTCTGAAATAAAATGGATTTCGTCCAAAAAAATTAATTTTTCAAAAAAACCTGAAGATTTTTCCTATTTGAATTGGGTGAATCTAGGGCGATGTGAATGGTCGGTTGGCTTGAATTCCTGGATCAGTTAATCCATGTAAGGCTTCAAAGTCAAATCCTTACGCAAAATTCGTATTGTGTTGGTGTTGTTGGTTTTGGATAATCCCCATTGTTGAGAATGTCGAGGTGTTGACAAATTTGGACCTGCTTCAACGATGTAGCTTACGGCTGCGATCTTTTCAGTAAAACTACTACGAATATGTAGATGTTCGTAGTAGATTCGTAGTAGAACTAAATGCCAAGACCATGTTGTTGGTGTTGCAGAAGCTTGCAGAGATTACCGAATGGTCAGAGGTAGATGTAAAATACAAACCAAAGTTGTATTTACGTCAATGGTGCACTACTGTTGAATTCATTTTTAATTTTTAGCAATTTTCTCATCAAAATTGATAAAAGAACATAAGCGCGGGACCTCAATGACCATGTAATTTAACTTAGTTTTGTTTACCTAAAACGGTAATAGATACATTTCATTTCATCACAATATAAGTGAATCTCGATGGGCTTTCAGCAGGTCAATAGATTGAAAGGTGAATGAACTTAAGGTAAAGAACCTTAAAAGAACATAGAAAGTTAAGGAAACCTTTTGCCAGTAAACAGTTTGTTCCATATTTGATGCTTTTGTTTAAATTTTTCCTAGAATTTATAAGCATGTTACTGTTGTTGTCTTGTGTATATAGAATTTCTAAGAAAACTACGTAGTTTGTTAAATACATCATCATAAATACATTATTTTCTTTTAAAACTTAATCAAATCATCTTCGTTAACGTGTGTATAAAGAACTATTGGTGGGCGAAAAACAAAACTCTAGGATAACAAATAAATAATTCAAGTGCGAAGTACCAAGTTTTTTTATAAGATCAAAGATACATTGCGCCAAAACACCCTGGGTGAAAGTTTAGGTAATATTTGGCACATTACATTTTTTATTTGTAAACTTTGAGCTGAAAGTCCCAACTGTAGAGCAACTAGAGAAAATAAATATTTGAAGAAGTAATATGCATTGATATGAAACTGTTAAGCTAATAAAAATACTATCAAACTCTTTTATTCGATGAGGCAAAAGCAAATAATATTCATGCATAAAAATCAGCATATATGTTTTATATCATTAGAACCGGGATTTCTGCGATTACTCCTATTAGCGTGAACAGCAAAATGATATTATTATGTTTATACCTTTTATGAACGTTTTGTTGTTACTGAATTCTTTATTGCAAACAAAATAACACCAGATTTTAGAGTTTAACTACACACACAGTAAGATCTGTACATTGACACTACAGTACAATTTACTAAAGATGCAAGTCTTTAATTTATGAGGTTAATGTTTTAACTAACTAACTAACTAACCAATTAGGTCCTGTCTTTTAAATTGTCCGCTAGTGGTCTAGAAGTTTCTACTCCCTTTGTATCACATTTTGTTGTTGTTATGTTATTCATTCAATGTATAGGCGTGGCCCTTTGTTTTTTGTTTTAATGCTGTTAAGGTTTCTTCCTGGATTTATTTTACGATAGTGTGTAAATTTTCTTAGAAAACTACGCAGTTGCGTGTATCAGCTTTGAAAGCAGTTTGTAACTAGACATTTGTTGTTGTCTTGCGGGTATAAGTTTTTTACGCAGTTTGTAACTAGATAATTATTGCTGTCTTCCGTGTATAAGTTTTCTTAGAAAACTACGCAATTAGGAAACAGCATACCCAGTTATTTCGTTTTTTACTACTTAATTATTTTCTTTTATATCAATTTCTGCTAGAAACTTGATACTGCCCACAAGAAAACTATATTTATTCAATTTAATGTTAAACAATTTTAAATATACAGATTTCAAACAAGCTCTTCTGATATATTTTGGATCAATCAACATTCAACAATAAAATTAACTTGTTTTTACCTAGCAACAGCAAACTAAAACAGAGAAATTGTGATAATTGGCATGGCGAATAAAAAAAAGGAAACAATAATAAATAAAGTTATCGAATTAAATCAAGTGTTAGGAATGAATATGTTTTCTTCTTTGTTATGTCCTCATTTGTTATGTTAAAAATGTTAGCTCGTGTGTATTGTTTTTAAATTGCAATTATAATTGACAAAACAAAAAACAAAAAAAAAATCATACAGTCCTAAATATGTTATTTGTTTTCGTGTCCTAAAATTTGTTATTTGTTTTGCATTTATAAGAAATATATATATCAGGTGAGCAACGGAAAATAAAAAGAAAAAATTACTCCCACCAGATTATTTTAACATTTTCAGTGTGAGCGAATATTTAAACCAGAAGAAATAATAAATATTAAAAAAACAAACAAAGAAATACTCGTGGAAACAAGGCAGTGCGTTTTATTGTCATTTAATTTTTGCGATAATAAACCAATTACAGAAAAATCGATTTGATGGCTTTTGAGAAATTTCAATATTTTTGACAACGATTTAAATATATTATATGGGTTTGCTTTTCAATTGAAACATGATAGTTTGGACATTTAGTTTTTTTGACGTATTCGTAGTAGAAGCATTGGCAATTGTTAAATTGAATTCAATTTCACACGCAAATCGCTTTAAAGTAATTAAAATCCACTGTGGAAGTATTGTGTGAATACCAACGCGTGTTCGACCGGGTCGTTCAATTGAAAACATCTCAGCCGAGAACCACAGTATGGAAGAAGATCCCAATTTATCAATTCCTGGACGTTCTTAACAATTGGGATTTGACTTTGAAGACTCATAAGGTTTAACTGGTGCAGAAATTGAGGCCGACCAACTATTCACACCGCTGTAGATTCGATCAAATCATTCAGGAACAACCGGTTGATTTTTCAACGTGTATGGTGTGCTATGTGGTCTGATGGCGTGATTGGGCCGTTTTTTTTTTTTTAAGATGAGGCTGGAAATGCATCATGCTATCGCGAGATGGTAGCAACTCAATTTTTGCCTATTATTAACGACTTGGATATCACTGGCATGTGGTTCCAATAGGACGGTACCACATGTCATACAGCCAAAGAAACGATAAATTTTTTGCAAACTTAATTTCCCGATTGCATAATTTCGCCAAATTTCATGATAGCATAATTTCACAACAGTCAACAGTTAAGTCGCAGGCCAGATTGCGTGATTTAAAACCACTTCAGTAGTTTTTGTGGGGCTATGTTAAGGACAGAGTCTATACGAAACCCGTGATGGGATTAACGAAATAGGATCGCCATTTTGCCAAAAAGTGATTAAATACTTTGATGAAAGAACCGACGTCTGTCAGCTTTGCCCGAAGGCATTTTTAGTTCATAATTACCGAGCTTTTCTCTTCGTAATACAATACAAATTTGAATCATTTTGATATAAATTTTTTATCTTAGTTATTTTAGCAAACAAACTTCTTGTTGAAAAGCACTTTATTATATGTTATCTATGTTAATTTTTTCCAGATTCCTTTAAAAACAAATATTTTATAAAATTCATAAAATATTTATTACCCAAAAAATATTTTTATTTTATTGTGGGGGAAAGCAACTCAATATGGCTATTTTTGCTTATATAGCTGATCAGTGGATTTAACTCCAAGTAATGCATTTAAAATATTTTTTGAATAATAGAAATTTTGTGAGAATTGCATAAAATATTTGTTTTTAAAGGAATCTATCCCAAATTAACGTTGATTAAATTATAATGATTTCAAAAAATAAAATTGTGTTTAAATGTTTTTATAGGAAAATAAATATCCATGTTAGTGGGCTTAAATGAAAATGTAGGTTTTGTTAAACCAGTCAATCAACGAATAAGAGGTCTATTGCGAATGTAATAGAAACAATAAAAGGAAGGAAAATTCGTCTGTTGGGTGCCACATCAAGTATATCCCACATAGTAGATAACAAAATAAATTTACAATTAATCTTTAGCTCCCTAGTGCGATGAAAGCCCAATAGACCTTTATGTAATTTCAATAGTTAAATAATCAATATAGAATATATAATGACTATATAAAATTTTTATATCGGAAAACTAATATATTAAAAAAACACCATTTGAACTGCTTAATTGAAAATAAAAGGATTAATGAAACTTTAGAATTGTGTTTAATCGTATGAAAAATTTTCCTAGTAACTTATACAAGTTAGGGATAATGTCACACCATTAAACTAAAATAACTTCTTTTTGGGATTTATACAACTTATCTTATTACACAACTACTTGCTGATTGTTAACGTTAGTATTTTAGTAGTTATTTTACAAATGGTACAATTGTAACGTACATATGAATGTTTGTATAATCTTTGTAATACTTGTTTTATTTTATGTTAAAGTTAATCAATACTTCATTGATTTTAGAATTATTGAAATTCCTCTTAATAAAGAAAAGAAATAGAGTTTTTGGAAAAAGGCAGTATTAAAATTCAGGCGTGGTCCCAAATAAAAAAAAATTCTTTAAAATAAAAATGGATCTACGCCCAAATCTGCAAAGGATTATTCATACTTTAATTATGCTCGAAACAATTTCCGAAATCTGCAACAATAAGCCAGCTAAGCAAAACAAGTGAAGATAATGGGTCGACTACTTTTGATGTTGTGATTACTTCTTCCGAATCTCTGCATTTACCTTCCGTTTAAAGGGTTGTGATGGTTACAGATAGAAATTGTATACCAACTACTGATACCCTTATTTCATCATTTTCCTCTGCATCCTCCGTTTCATTTACTCATGCAATTTCCGAACAATCTTCCCAACAAGCTTTTGCAACAACTTCAGGCAATTCTTCAATATCATCAGCTGTAATAACAGAATCAGCATTCAATGTAAACTATGATGCACATAGCTGTAATTCAGTTGTATGTAATTTTTCAGCAAGTGTCCTTATGCTTATTCACAGGAACTAGAGCTTGAAAGCCAACTTAAAATTTAAAAAAATGCGCAACGAGACGCTACATCTGCAACAGCAGCTTTGCAGTTTAGAATTAAGTACAATTGGTAATTTAAAAAAAAATTACAATGAATTAAAAAAACGTGTTCCAAAATTTTATGGAAGTAGTGAAGCTGTTGCAAAATGGTTTAACAAGTTTGACGAATATACTTTTAATTCTAAAGATAAAGAAAAGTTGTAATGGCTTTAATGCTATTGCGAGGAACAGCAAAGGAATTTACGGAAAATTATGATTAGTGGACGTATAGTAATTTGAAAGACGCCCTGCTTAAAATATTCACTTATGAGGAAATGTATCAAAAACTACTACTACGGACTTTGAAAGATTCTGCCTTTTGTATTAGCTACATAATTTTAATGCAAATAACTGCAATTAACTCTTCAATTCTACTTCAGTCGAAGAGTTAATTGCTTGCGTTGACAGATATAAAAAACGTCGGAAAAATCAAACGAAATATTCAAAACTTGACAATACCGGTTCAATTCACTGCGCCAATTGTTCTCAGTTTCGACACATGAAAAGCTTATGCCCAAAACCAATTCGCCCTCCTGGTTCGTGTTTTATTTGTCAGGAAAGGGACCACTTCCGTAAAAACTGCCATAAGCGTTAGACCCTTTTAGTATCCGCTCTTCCAGATGTCAATTATCAATTTTAATTTATTGATTCATAGTCG
Source organism: Trichopoda pennipes (assembly GCA_030448955.1). NCBI lineage: Eukaryota > Metazoa > Arthropoda > Insecta > Diptera > Tachinidae > Trichopoda > Trichopoda pennipes. Next base: position 194,161 of record JASKUP010000109.1, on the reverse strand, counting down.
CAATTAAAAGTACCAAATGAACTACAAACTTTCGAATTAAAAAGAATAGTCAATAATTTGTATACATCCTATTGATATTACCAGAAAATTTCACGACTACAATATGAAGATACGATTATCTGATGATGTACCAATATAAACTTCTCCTCATCGTTTATCAGTTCGAGATCGTGATGAAGTTCAGCAAATAATATCTGATTTGTTATCTCAAAATATTCATCCAAGTAATTCATCCTATACCTCTCCCATTGTTCTAACAAAGAAAAAAGGTGGGGAAACCCGAATGCGTTTAAATAAGAAAATTATTACGGATAATTTTCCATTGCCTTGAAGAGCTCGAAACTCTATTCGTTAATTATGCATTGAAAAGATTCCGCGTTTATTTAGAGGAAATTTATATTACGATCTTTACAGATGGCAACTCTTTAAAAATGACTTTGAACAAGACGCAGATGAATGAATTTAAAATTGGAAAATTATAATTATTCTATGCGACATCGAGGAGCTACCTCTATAAATCATGTGGATGCAATTAGTAAATTTTTCAATGAAAACAGTTGTAATAATATTCCAAACTGTGATGTGATAGCTTTTTTGAATTGCAATGAAGTCGACAATAGGTTACAACTATCTCAGGTAGAGAGGTAGATAGGAATGGGAATCTAAAAAAATTAGTGGATATGAACTTGTGGATGGACTTCTATTTCGAAATGCAAGAAAATGTCATTAGAATAATTCACGAAAAAAATTGGTCATCTTGGTCCTCAGAAATGTTGCGACCAAATTCGATTTAATTACTGGTTTCTGAATATGAAATCTTAAATTGTTAATTATTTACATAACAAATTGTATAAAGTGTATAATATATTCAACTCCAGCTTTCATAAATGAACATAATTTATATGGCATTGCTAAAAAACCACTGCCTTTAGATGCAATTCATATAGATCATTTTAGACCACTTCCGTCATTAAAATCTAAACGAAAACATTTGCTTGTAATCATAGGTGCTGTTTGGGGGTGATAATTGATAATAGAATATCTGGCGGTGATGTTAAGCTGTGGTAGATATAGAGTTGTTGTTACACACCAAGATTTATAACAAGTTTCGTTAAAAAGAACTAAGTAAAATTTTTATTTCGTTTATTAGCATTTTGTTTATTTGGTTTAATAAAAGTACGGCACTCGCATTTACAATGTTATTTCTATGATCTAAACTGTTTTTATATTCTGTTCATTTTATTCACTGAGTTAAAGGTATGGAGTATGAAAAAATTCAGTTTTATGTTTTTTCATAACAATTAGATAAACTGCAAAGACAGATTAAATAAGTCTAACCTACCTTATTGAAACGTATGTTTCAACTTGTAACGACCAAAAGTCCGGAGTCGATTTTGGTCACACAGAGAACTGTCTGACAACAGTCACAGGTCAATCCCTATCTTTTATTTTAAATGTATTTACTAAGACAATGAATTTATATTTAAATTGATATATTTTTCTACAATGTATCTTTCTATACACGCACATATTTATTTAGTTTTAGAATCATTTACCAAAAATATGAATTCATGTATTTACTTATATACGCATGTAGTTATAAGTATTTATGTTGACGTAAGATTTAGTTCTAGTTATTATTGTAATTAGCCACGAAGGCATACGAGTATTGTAATTAGTAACATTCATATTGTAAAACTGGCTGCAGCTCGGTGGTGAAAACAGCCGTCGGCTGTAAGTGTGTTTGTGCATTGATGTGTGGTAGGAAAAAGAGTATAAAAGCGCAAACATCAATCAGAATAAATGAATTGGTGTGCGACCGGCAACAGGAGCAAAGGTTAATATCTTCCTCTACTTTTTTATTTATTTTTTGGACTGGTAGTCAGGGTATAGATAAGGCCGTGGTAATACCCAGCCGAAGCTATACCCTGAGACAGGACAGAACTGCGACGTACCGACCGCAAACAGAGCCGTGGTAATACCCAGCCGAGTTTGTGTCCGCAGTCGCCACCGACAGTGAACGGTTGCGCCGTGGTAATACCCAGCCCAGCTTTCCGTGCCCTGTCGCTTGCGGCGTACCGACCTATTTCGACGGAGCGACCACAAACAGAGCCGTGGTAATACCCAGCCGAGTTTGTGCCCGCAGTCGACTTAGCCAGTGACGTTCGCCGAATACGGACCGCATAAAGTAGAAGATGTTTACTGAAGCTGCCTGCATACACACCAGTTCACAAGATTTGAGCCCGAGCTGCAGTCAAGTTGCGAACTAGGAATAGGGCAACCCCTTTCCTGAATAAAGAGCAACATTGTGAGTAAGGCTTTGTCTTTTTTTTTGGAATCGACACAACACGACCCTGGACGCCGCTGAGCATACCTCAGCTACCAGGAAAACATGTCGTCACAAACTGATCAAACGAAAAAGTAAAAATGTTACAATAGCAAAAAAATGGGTTGATTATAGCAATGTTTACTCGTTGAAGGGACGATGAGTTTCCATTACACTCAGCGACCCTTCAAGACGGTCAAACCTTGCTAATTAATAGAACCCAATAGGTTTACTTTTCACGTAAACAGGTGCTCTCAAAAAATGTACGTGGTTATATCCTGTAAATCCAACCATTACTAAGGAAGTTTGCTGTGCTTCAATACTTCGTGGATTTTACAATTATTGAAATTCATTTTATTGAAATTCATATTAATAAAGAAAATAAATAGTTTATGGAGAAAGGCAGTATTACAAAATTAAGTTATACCAAGAAGATTTTTGTGCTGTCCAATGTTTTAATAAGATTGATTTAATCAATCCATACTGATGTCTAGCGCATAAAATCGATGAAGTTAACCTATATTTTTTTAGGTATAATGTATTATACCAATTGACACGAAAGTTGCCTTGTTATTAATATCCTCACCTGGTTGGCTATAGCCCCTAAAATTGCTTTTATACATACTTTTATACAACGCTCTTGTAGCTAGTTTTAGCCTAGAAACATGAGTTTGGAAGATGATAGGGAAGATGCTAATCAAGCTCTTGTAAAGAGGCTCCCAAATAAACGTCGCTAATCGCATTTTATCCGTCAGTAAGTTGTTACAATTATGTATTTTTTTCGCTTTTTACCTTACTGCTTAGACCGAAACAGTAGCCTGCGAATGATTGCAGAGTTAAATTTTAACATAGTATATAGGAAAATACCTTTAACTTCGAAGAAAGTTATTGAAAATTATTTTACAATAAAACTTGGACACAGTCCTAGTCAGTATAGTCATAAATGAAGATTTTTAAATATTAAATACAGCACAGAATTGGATCTGTGTGTTCCAGATAGGCAAAACCATGTGCAAATATAATGTGTGCCCTTTTATTTAAATTTATTTGAACCGCAATAGACATATACTTTAAAAATATACTAATTTTTATTATTACTATAAACCAAGCACAAGAAATTAAACTTGTAGATAAACAATATTCTTATAGTGACACTAGTTTAAGGTCTTTAGTTTTCTAACTGTAATAGACATTATATGAACAAGGAATTTTAATTTAAAACGTACCTTCATAGGTGCATACCCAGCTGTAAAAGTATACATTACATAAGCTATACTAAGTGGTAGTCAGTGGTGATGCGTTCGCTTATTTCGCCACTTACATTTAACATAGAAGTGTCATAGGCTGTTAATTCGGTGCGCTCTCGCTTACAAAGTAAGCGACGACGTCATCAAGTGCCACTACAATTCAGTTTACATCGTAAGTGGAGTAGTAAGCAACGTTGCGCATGTAAGGTTGGGTTAACGTGTGGTGCCTCTATTGCAATGATTTTGTAATTAAAAGAATAATGTATAGTTATTTGAATTGCAGCCGAAAGCAGACAAGTATATTTTATTGACTGTTGTTATTATTGTTATTAGTATTGTTATTATGTACAGAATTAAGTTACAATTAAAATTTTAAGGACATTGAAATTAAGAGCAATAGGAAGTAACACCGTGAGGTCATAAATAAATTATAATTATTAATTTTACGACAAACTTAAAAGACTATAGGAATGCTCTGTTTTCGATAAGGCAATTTGCAGTTATAAACTATTTTATTTATTACTATTACTGTTATTAATATTGTTATTGTTATTATTAGTGTTGTTATTTGCATTGTTTTTTTTTTTGTTTCTGAATTTCTGCGCGAAGAACCTGTCCTTCTTGTATTTGTCCAGTGTGTGACCCTCTTCTTTGATAGCTTCTGCAAATGGAAAAAAAATGTTGTGATTATAGAAACAGTATAAATGCAATATGTATATTATTAAGTGGCATAGAATTACCGAGGAGCGCATTGTATAGTGCCTTGAACTCCTTAAAACCCTTTATCCCTTTCACTCCATCGTAACTGAGGCAGAGAATAAGGTCTTCGTATAGAATTCGTTTGAAATGGTTTGCCAAACTTCCTGGCCTCATAACAGTTCTTAACTTGGCAATTTGGAGATAAGTTAAATACTTTTATTAATATTTTGTTGTTATGTTTTTGTGGTTTTAAAAGCTTGCATATTCATCTGGGTCCGAGCAAATAATACTGTTGATATTTTGCATTTGCTCAAAGGCCGTAATGGGGAAATCGGCATCGTTACTTACGTTAACATTTCTTTTCACAAGTTGTTTGAGAATGGCTTGTGTGTTGTTCTGATCAGCTGAAAGGTAGTTATTGAAGGTTTTTGTTTGTTAATAATATATGTTTGAAAATAGTTTTTAAAAGAAAAATTAAAAGTAATGGCGTTAGTTTGAAAAGAGCACCATTAATGAATGCAATTAATTAATTATACAATTAAAAGCAAATGTGGGCATTTATAACAACATATTGTGGTAGTTAATTTACAAGTTAAAATTTGTTGGAGTAGAACAATTGTTCATACGCTTACTGCAGGAAAGAGTCGAGAAGTACATTCGTCACTTTCAGAATATTTAAATTGCAATACATACCTTTTAGCAACTGCACTTGTCTTTCAATATTTGTCATCTTTTGTAGTACAATTGCTTGTGTTTTAGAAATGTTTTGCAGCATTGAAGTAATGTTTTGATTGCCGGTATTGGTGAGTGGGGGGATTGTTGAGGTATCATCGACATAGTTATGTTTAATTCAAACACTACAGTTAAAAACTGTCGTTCAAGTGAATAATTGGTGTTATAACAAGTTCTTCATTATATGGTAGTGCTATGTATTTATATTGAATATGTGTTACGGAATATATTGCTATGCTACTTAAACCTGACATTATAGTTACAAAGATTCCTATGTTAGGACCTGATTTCAGTGGCATTTCGAAAAAACTGAGTGACTATTTTAACATTCATGTTTTCCAGAACACTTTTTTTTGTTGTGCTTGAAGAAATCGGTATGATATTGAATATCCGTACGATTTGCGAAGTCCTCATCAGTTCGGGAAGTTGCAACACGAGTACTATATACCGTCACATTAGAAACTCTTCTGCACACATTTCGAGCAACCCTTAAATGCATTATGGCCAACAATTCTACAAAGAAATGCTCGTGCTGGGGAGTCGCATATAATCGCCCTAATGCTTATTTGCACTACTACATCATTTACTACATACCCATTTTGTATGATCCAATTGTGAATTTCTTAAAATTCTATTTCTGGAACACTTTCTTCTATACACTCTTTTCTACAATATTTTTGGCTAACCGTTTCAAGTTTTTACCTGAAAAACTTTCCATAATTCTTTTTGAAACTTACAAAACACAGAATATAACTTTTGAAACACGTGTAAATTTTTCAAAGCACCGATTCGCTTTGAAGTCTATATGTATAAATGTAGAATGTATGTGACGTTATTTATTTTTCATTAGGGTTCATTTCATTTCTTAAACTGCAATAATACTTACCACAAAATTGCGCATATTACAAATCGAAATGCAGCGCAAACTTTTACATGAACATCCAAGAACGGGAAATATTATTTTTTGTGTACAAATTTTATACATTTTGAATAACATATTTGCAAAATACTACTACAAATATAACGGCACTTTTTATTTTCGTTGCAAATAACAATAACAACAGAAATTCTGCACATTTCAGCAGTCAATGATTCTTTCCTTACATTAAAATCTGTGTAGTTGCCTATGACAACTTCGATTACAGCTGCATTACATAGTAAGTACTTAGGTGCTTCGCTTAAGAAGTCATATGTGCGTCATCGGTTATTATCTAAGTACTTCGTTTCATTTACAGCTGGGTTAGTATATCGACATTCCTTTTAAACCACTTCTGGGAGTTACTTGAAATCTGCAAAGATTATGTACCACAAATACAAGTATTAAAACTGAAAATTAAATGAAGTGTATTCCAATAGTAACGATATATGCTCCTATATGCTATTAAAATTGTAACGAAAAGTCCTCCAAAAAATAATATGTTGTTAAAACACCTTAATTTTTAATTTACTCACTTATGCTCACTTGCATTTGGCAGAGTTCTACATACATATGTATATTTGTACGTATATTTTCTATGTAAAAAGAAACTTTTTTATAAAAAAACTAAAAAGCATAAAAAATTTAATGGCAACAGAAACAATCATAATAAAAAGTTAAGTATTTTATTTATCCATTTAGTAACATAAAAACACAATTTTGTAACTTTTATGTGACAAAAAAGTGTTCCTAGAAAATTGATTTCTTCTAAAACTGAAACAAACAATAAGCGAAATAAAAATTGAGTTCCTTTCCACTTTGCCTTATTCTCTGCAATAATTTACATTTAAATGTTTTTCATGAGTTTTTGATATATTATTGTTCTCACATTAAAAGAAAAACCAAAATATTTAAATGCAAAGTTAAACCTAAATGGATTTGACATAAATTATAATATAATAAATTTTAAATAAATACAAAAAAATCAAGGTATTAACTATAAGAGAGAATGAATGTATCGCTAGTATAATTCTTAATTTAGTGGCAAAATAGGATATTTTTAAGTACTTACTTAATATACATTTTCTACAAAACTAATTTTGTTAATAAAAGGGTTTTTAGTAATAATTAACTGCGATTATGATTTTCAGTGAAACACAAACAAATTCAAAATTGCTTGCTTTTGTGAAAAAAAGTACCAGTATGAGACAGGTGCTGAAAGTAGAATAATAGTTACGGAAATTAACTGTCGTCTAAGGCAGCACAGCGACCAGTGACCATGTCATCACCGAGTAGCCCAATTTTTATTTTGTAGTGAAAAACAGCCAAGGGGTTTGTTGGGAATTGAACCAATCGTACTGACAAGCTAGTACACTACCTACAGGGGTACCTTACACTACCTGTGTCCGCCTTTCCTAAAGAATATAGCACAGTACTTGACTAATTAGGCATTTTTACCTGAAGTGCTACTTCTCTTTAAACAAAAAAAAGTACCAAGCACGAATTGCAAAACTTGTGTTTTAATTTAAAAATTTATTTTATTGGCCATCTGGCGTTATATATTACGGAAAGAGTACACGAGTTTAATTTGTTAAGCTTTATGCGACGATTAACAATTATCCATCAACCAGGCTATGAAAATTCCTTCAGCAGCCCAAAAATATAAAATATATATATTTTTGTGAACATAGTAACAAAGAGACCTTAATCTACTAATAAGCAAAGTAATTTTTTAATACATTTTTTGGTTTATTCTGACTGGCCATTATTAAACATTAATGGTAGTAAACAACATGCATTTCTTTGCACAGTACTTCAAAAAGCAAAGTCTTTAAAAATATACTGTTCATTTATAAACTACTATTACTATAGTCTAGTGTACCTACTGCTCGCGTCTGTATTATATTTACATACGTGAGAAATTTCCCATATTAAAATATATTGTTATGGATGCGTCTTGCTTAGATTTTAAAAGAAAATAATTAAGTAATAAAGTTAACAACTGGGTATGCTGTGTCATAAATGCGTAGTTTACTAAGAAATTTTACACACGCAATACAGCAAGAACTGGGTATGCTGTTTACTAACTGCGTAGTTTGCTATGAAAACTTATACACGCAAGCCAACAACAACTTTTTAGTTACAAACTGCATAGAAATCTTACAGAGGCAAGTATGCTGTTTACTTACTGCATAGTTTTCTAAGAAAACTTGTACACATAAGACAACAATAACTACCTTTAAATATTTTCCAGGAAGGAACTTTAACAGCATTAAAACAAAAATACACACAGACCAACAGGCGCCTATACATTGAATGAATAACATAACAACAAAATGTGATACAAAGGATGTAGAAAATATTTTATTTTCCTAGACCTCTAGCGGACAAGTATAAAAGACAGCATCTGAGTGATTAGTCAGTTAATTAAAACACAAACCTAGTGCAGTAAAGACTTGCATCTTTAGTAAATTGTTTTGTAGTATCAACCTACAAATTTTACTTTGTATGAAGTTAAAGTAAATAAACTTCTAATTAATTTAAAACTCTAAAATCTGGTGTTTTTTATTTTGCAATAAAGAACTGAGCAACAACAAAACATTTATAAAAGGTATAAATGTAACAACATTATTATTATTTTGTTTAGTACAAGATAAACTAGAGTAACTAATAATTTTTTAAAAGAAACTAATAAAACAAAAGGTTTATTTACTTCATCTTACATGTCTAAAACAAGATCTTAGTTTTCGTTTTCTGAAATACCAGCAAACAGAATATTTGAAATTTATGATTATAGTTATGCTATAATAATATAATAATAAAGTTAGACGCACTTTTCTTGTTGTGCACATAGCAATAGTGAACAGAATTTGGAGGTTTTCTGGATAGATAATCCATATTAATAACGGTATTATTTTCAATTTTTGTTATTGCGTTATTTTTTATATTCAAGCTTTCTTTTATCAAAATTAAAGGCTACTGTTTAAAAAATAATCTTCTTATTATTTGACGTAAAATCTGTCCTCCTTAGATAACCAATCTTCTTAACACATCTATTTGATTTAAATAACAAAGTTTACACACTTGCATACCTTCAAACACGGTATCGTGTGGAACACTTTCAAATTCCGTAAAAATATTTATTTCGAAATTAGGGGAGTTATAATTTACTTTTTTGAACGCTATCTGGCAGTGAGTTATTAATTTCTTGAAGGGTCCAAAATTATTTGCTTGCTTTTGTAATTTCTTTTTTCGAAGAATCGAAGGGTAATGTACATATATCTTTCGATAAATGTCATGTTGAAGTTGTGAAATAAATACGACTAATATTTGTAATTAATAGCGACATTTTTAAAATTATTATAATAGAAAATTCTATAGAAGTTCAATCTTTGAAGAGACTTACTATATTTTAAATAATTCTTTTGCACTCACGCACTTCTTAGTTGCGGAATATTCAGGTGGCATTCAGAATAAATTATATAAGAGTATTAGAATAAATTATTCTACAGATATAATATTGATATAACAGCTGCGTTAGTGATGACCAGTTCAGTTTAAAAACATTATAAAAATGTTTAAACAAATTTATAAATCAATATACACGCGAACTCAAGCCTAATTAAAATTTATTTTATAATTACATAATAATACCAAAATGGTTCCATTAGAAATTCAAAACATTAAAAACTCTAGTACATATAAGCTTTCCAAATCTTTCCAACAATATTAAAAAAATTTTTTCTACGTTTCTTTGTGCTAGATTTCTTTAAAAATAAATAGTTTATGATATTCTTATAAAATATTTATTATTCAAAAAATAAATTTGAAATTTATTACTGCAGGGGAAAGAATATCCATGCCCATTTTACTACTTCATATAGCTCATCAGTGGACTTTACCCTAAATTTTGTATAGAAAATTCAAGAGACTTTTATCTTAAGCCAAATTGATTAAATGAGAATTTTCATTGAACTAATACAGCAGGAAGACAACAAAACTCAAATACACTTTTTTCCAAAATACGACAAACATTTCGAAAGCAAAAACACTTTATTTTCAGTTCATTTTATTAAAAAATAATATTTTAATAAATAATACTTTATTTACAAGGCTTAATAAATATAATTAATATTTATTTACCTTTTTGGATATTGGATAAGTAGTTTGGACTTTGAATTTATTCAAATGTATGTGTATGTCTCCTTTTTCGTAAATGTGCGTTTCTCTATTTTTCTACAAATGAACTTCTTGTCCTCTTGTTTTCCCTGAAATATGGAACTAAACTATTTATTTTTTATACAACACCTAAAGTCGTTATCTCCTTATGAAAAATATAAAACATAACTTTAATAAAAACGCCCTGCAATGGGGCGCAATTTTTATTCAACTGAAAGTCACGTCTTAATTTGTAATGCAATGCCTCTAAAATCATCTTCTAATTCCAATCATCTGCCGATAATTGTTTTAAAGATCTCATATCTAAAAATTATAGCTCTATTTTAACATTATTTCATTAACGAAAGAATCCTTTTCGTACTCTTTGCCAATTAGTACTCCCAAATAAAGCACGTTCGTGTAGCCATAGCATTCTGATTATTTTAATGCTCTTGTTTTGGCTCACATAGCCAGTCTGCCTGTTGTGGCACAAGATCCAGGAAACTGTCTAATTTTTAATATTACGTTTAAGTAATTATCGCTATGGCAGCAATACTGCTGCATATTCTGCACACAATCGGAAATATTGGTGCACTCTCTAGTATTTAATATAATGTTTAGGCTACACGGACATCTTTGAATGTTTAGATTTAAATTTATTTTAAGTCATGTAAATTTTAAGTATTAGATTGAAAAAGCCGTTGCTGCTATAAATTGATCAAAAAGTAAGTGAATAATTTCTAAATTACAAGATAATTGTCCCCAAATAATAACTAAACATATGCTACATTAAAATTTCATTAACTAAGATTAACAATAAAAAACGAAGACCCACATGCAAACAATTGTTTGCATGTGGGTCTTGTTATGAAATTCATTCTTTAAATGACATATTTTATATAGTGTTTTGATTTAACGATCATTATACATTTTTCAATAGAGACTACAAGATAAGAAAACAATACAGATATTACAGTACAAATACTAACCAATAAGCCAAAGTTTAATACTATTTCTTAGTAAAGGCGGAACCTATAATTGGCGATCCCGATAAGCCAAAAATAAATAATTTTCTATTTGTTGGAGTTGAAGTTTTTGTCAGCAGATCCAGAATTATGTCTTATACAGGTGGATGGACTGTGTGATTCGATTTACATCCGCGCCTGGCCATGAAGCCTTAATCAGATGGTGGACCAAACCACTGCATAATTTGGAACGTCATGCTCGTCCTACGAAGCCGAAGCTATATTTCTATGCAACAGTACTTTCTAGTTGCAACTTCGATGATTCCAGAGCAGAGCTGCAAATCATCACTCCTTGCTTAAAAGTTGAAGACTTTCCAACTCCTGTCCAGAACACATGTCTAGCATGCTCACTGGATCTGGGAACATTTCACTAGGTAGGTGAAATGAACCCGGCCACCATAGAACCATAGACTGATATGGGGCCGCGAAACCACAACCACCACGATACTCCCACATAGGGGCCAACCTCAATAATCAGTCAGAGAGCAGTTAAATGTCTAAAGAGACAAATAATGGAACTCTGCGAGCATTACTGATTCCCGTGCAAATATAGTGGAGTTTCCAGTTGCACCCCTGCTGACTTCAGGGGACTGGGCACCCTTTTTCCCCCAGTTGCACAGGTCTAAGTTGTTGCTATCTCCAAAGACCATATATATCTGCCCCGGGGGGGTAACAGGTGGATGGAATATTGCATGGGAATAAAATAACAGCAGATTTATAAAAATATTATACAGTTTTAACTGCTTTGAACGCTGAAACTTTGATGCAAATTGCTAATGTAACCAACAAACCTTTAGGCAGAGGCAAGCATGAGAATTTAAAAAATTCTGCTCCTTGGTGGCAACTTATGCCAAGCGATGTCATATGTCTTTTGTCAGCATGAAAAACTGAGGACATTGAAAATTAAGCTGACATTGTTTGTCGGCGACACCCGAAAGTCTGTTATTATTATATTCAATTTAGCGCTGGCTCAAGAAAATCTAAACAGCCATGCCATTCATTAGAAATTTTAATTCTTTACAGAAAACTAAAACAGTTCTCTTCAATAAATGTGATAGACGGCAGCGGTTTGTGTATTTGAAAAAAGATTATATGTTTTTAATAAGCAGCATAATATAAAATTTGTAGTGGACTCGGGCTCCATGCTGTCTGTAATATTAAAAACATTTTTAACTAAATCAACTATAATATCAGGTGATCTCAAATCACATGAAGTATAAAATACTATGATTTCAATATATGATACTTAATTTCCTGAAACTGATCTTGAACTTCGACGTCCTTTTGGTTGATGTGAAGTCATCTATAATAGGAGCGGATTTATTATCTTCTTGAATAATTCATTTTATGTCTTATAGGAAATGCGGCCTTAAATGGTATAAGAACATTTTTATAATATATAAACTTTTTTTTTTCCAGAATGGATTTAGAGACTATGGAAAACCTAATGTTCTCTTTTCAGTTATTGACTTAAATAAAGTCTCCAGCTTAGAGTTATTAAATTTTATTTTAATAAATATCTTTTTTCTTTTAAACGATCTTTTTTATATATTGTTTTCTTCTCGATATTTCGCTTTTCTTTGGAAAGCTTCTTCAGGAAAAAAATTTTTATTTTTGAAAACAAAAAATTATTAACATATTGAAAAAAAAAAAACATTTGACAAAAACATATAAAATATTTTTTCATACATACATACAAAAATTTAAAATTTCAAATATTCAAACATACAAAAACAGGGAACCGGAAATAAGAAATAAATAACAAATAACAAATTCTCTCTTATGAAATAATTATAACAAATTATGTGTCTTTTGAATTAAGTACCTATAATTCTGAGCTAAATTGTCTGTGTCTGTCTTGAAATTTATTCTCCTTACATTTGGTACATTAACAATTTCTAACATTTCCAACATATAACGTCTCTTGTAGTTTTTTTCTATATCTAATACTGATGTTTCATCAAACTTTGGATAGTGATTATATTTCTTACAATGTGAAGATAAGGATGTCTTCTGTGTTGAAATATTCCTATATTTTTAATCACACCTGTTTTTTGTTGTCCCAATGTAAACTTTGTCACAGTTCACCTGGTCATTTCCTCCACATGGTATCATGTATACCATTTTTCATATTTTATCCTTCATACTGCTAAATAATTTATTTAATGTGTTATGTGTTTTGTGTGCAATTATATATTTATCTGTGTCATATTTTACACTTTCTTAATCTTTCTGATATTCCAGGAACATAAATTAATGATTTATAATTTCTTGGCTCTGCCGTGGAATTTCCTAAATTATGCCTATAACTACCATATTGTCTAATTAATCTGTTAGTTAATTCTACTGGAAAATCATTGTCATTAAGTATATCTCTTATTGTATCCCTATTCTTCAAATGAAATTCTCTATCACTTATAGTCAATATTCTGTCTATCATATTTTTCGCTGTGTTTATTAGCATTTTCCTTGGATGTTTTGAATAAAAATTAATAATTCTTCCAGAAGATGTTGGTTTCTTATACCAATCATATACTAACTTATTTTTCTTCCTTATTATCAATATATCTAAATATGGAAGTCTAGATTCTAATTCTCTTTCAATCGTAAATTTAATATCCGGATGGAAACTATTCAATTCTGACAAAATATCATCCACTGCATCTTCTGAAGTTATACAAAATAAATCATCCACATATTTTGTGATTATCTTAGGTTTAATATGCATTTTACTAATACATGAATTTAGTAATTCCTCCATCAAAATATCAGCTATAATTGGAGATGCTGGAGAGTCCATAGGGAGGCCCTCCTTCTGTTGATATATCCTATTATCAAATTGAAAATACCTATTGTCTTCAATGCAAAACTTAAGAAAACGTAAAAATAATTCCTTCTCAATATTCGTATTTCGTTCTATTATCTGCCATTTTTCCTCTATAATACTTAAAGCTAAACCTACAGGAATACTTGGAAAAAGTGAAACTACATCAAATGAAAACAATCTATCATTATCTTGTATATTTATTCTCTTGGTTTTATCCTTAAATTTCAACGAATTTCTAACATTATATATTGATTGTCCTGTTATCACCTTAAGAATATTCGTTATATACTTGCACAGTCCGTAGGCCGGGGAATTAATGCAAGAGCAAATAGGCCTTAAAGGAAAATTCTGTTTATGGATCTTAGGTACTTCATACAGCTTTGGAGAATTTGATACATTAGTTTTAAGTCTATTTCTCTCCATTACTAAAATGATATCTTTTTTAAAAAGTTCATCAATTAAAAAATTTTTTGTATTTTGCAGTTTAGTAGTCGGATCCTTATTCAATAAAAAAAGATCGTTTAAAAAATCTATAAAAATTTTATTTTAGTAAAAGCAAATATATCAATATTTAATGCTCTAGATTACTTCATTTAATAATAATAAATTTATATAAAATTTATTTTTAAATTCAATAAAATAAAATTCTGCTTAAAATATATGTGTTCTGCAAAAAATTTATTTGTTTAATATTTCCCTCAACAAAAGTACTATAATCATGATAAATGATGTGATATATTTATGGCAGCTAAAAATAACGTAAATCTACGTGATGAAAATATGTATTATGTTAAGATAAATAATGAAGGAATAAAAAACAGATAGGAATAATTTGAAAAAATTTACAATTTTTAAATGAAAATATTTTCGTTTATCGCATCATTTATAATCATGTTCCAGGTTAAATTATTTTATCTCGTTGCATAAAAATATAAATTTATGTATTTTTAAACGTTTAAATAGTTTACTATTGCAATTTCCTTGTTAAGCCTTTTATAGATCAAGAAAGATTTTTATAACTGTGGTCGTTTTATTCTACGCCTGGTAAAATATGAGCAGTAAGAAATCATTTTAATTTATTTATGAAAATTTACATATAATGTTAAAAGGAGGGTTGTAATACGGTATCGGAGAGATAAATTAACGTATTCTAGAAAAGAAATATTATCTGTTGAAACTTAAAATGAATTTAAATAGACCATTATTTACCATATAAATAATGGATAAGAGGTTCATTGTAAATGATATTTGCATATAAAAGTAACTAAAGTAAAAAGCAACAAATTGTGTGTAGGCGCTATATTCCAGAATATACTATTTAATATTCTTTCCTTTCAACACCACTTTAACGAAAAAGATTTTAGAAAATCCTTAGGCGAAATTCTTACTAAAAAATATGTAAATTTTAAAACAAAAACGCTGGCAGAACTAATCTCAAGCAAACAAAAATATACCAATGTCAAATTGTACAAAACCATAATATAATTTATATGATGTTTATTTTATTATCCTTAGCTTCAGGCGAAAATAATGTTAAAGGCGAACGAAATCTAATATAAAAAAGAAATCTTAAGAATGTAAACTGAAAAGGAAAAGTATACAAAAAGGAAAAACACAATAAGATGAAACATAATTTCGTTATGTAAAAAATACTTGATTGTGTAAGATTAGTTATGCCTATGTAACATATGTAGGACTATGTGTTATTAAATGTATTACACATATGTATATGCACAATGGAAATATTGGCAGGGAAAAGGTTAAGAAACACATTCTATACTTTAAATCCTTTATTCATGTAGGCAATATTAAACATATTGAAAATTTGCATAATTTTTAAATATATTTTTATAAGTATAGTTTTTAAATACACAAAAGTTAAAAATTTGATATGATAAAGAAATATATAATCTTGAAAAATAGCAATAGATAAAAAAATCTACAAATAAGGAAACAAAAATAAAAGGCATAAGATAGACTTGTGGCATTCAAGGTCGATAACATAGATTTAAATACTATGTATTAAAAAATAATGGCGATTACAGCTTAACCTGATTTTATTTCAGCATAAAAGTTAACACTATGAACTACAATATCAATATAATCGCTTTTATATGCATATTTTTTATTTATTGAAATTTTCAGGAAGACTTCTAAGCCAATATTATAATAAGAAAATATTTAATTATGAGTTAGCTTTCTATTCGATAATATTATGTTCCTTTAAATATTTAAAACAAACTCAAAGTATAAACATAAAATCTAAATTACACTGACTTTATTAAGGTATATGAGAAGGTTATCCACAAACTTCTGATAAGGAAACTTGACCTTATGGGATTTACAGACAATTTACTTATGTAGCTCTCAAATAAAACCCAAAACATTCGGTTATCTGGCGTGCCTTGTTTATTAATGCCATTAAATACTCAAATGTTCTACTATATACAGATGACGTCAAGTACAGACATATAATCGTCACGCTGATCATATTCTCCTGCAAAATTACTTAAACGAATTTGGATCCTGGTGTAATATTTACATTCTGGAGTTGAACCTTAAAAAGTGTAAATATATGTGTTTGTTCCAAAGATGTCATACAAACGTGCAGTATATTTTAAACGGCTACAAACTTGAGAAACGGAATGTAGTTTCAGATTTTGGCATTTTACTGGATGCTAAGATGCTAAATTAAATTCTATATAGCATACATTTCGTTAGCCACTAACAAAGTACGTGCAGTTATTACATTTATAAAACGCTGGGCGAACGAGTTTAGTGAACCTTATGTCACAAAACATCTTTAAACTTCTCTTGTCAGACCCAGTATTCTGGAATATGGCTCAATAATTTGGAATCCAATTTATAAAGTCCATAGTAAAAGCATGGAATCGATGCAAAAGCAGTTCTTGTTATTTTGTCTTCGGAACTTACAATGGAATCCCTTAATTCTACCATCCAATACTTGTAGACTTGCTCTAAAAAGCCGAAGAATAATGTTAAATGCCACCTTTGTTTTAAATAAAATATAAAATATGTCTGTTCATGTTTTTTGATTATCATAATTTCATTTAAGGATTCATTTCGTCCTACGCTCTATTTTAATCAGTTGGTAATTAAAGTATTCAGTTCAAATTGTGCCAACTCTGACCCGTTTCTATGGATATAATATAAATTTTCTAAATATATTGATTTTTCTTTAAATGTTAATGCTGTTACATGTTATCTACTTTTATGTTTAAATAACTAAATTTAACTTTTATGTACCATTCATATATGAAATATAAATCCATAGACCAAATATAAATAAATAAAAATAAAAAAAGAGAAAAAGGAATCAGACGAAGATTAAAAATAAGGCACGATTTTGTTTTAGGTTATACGTCATATTGAAATTTTTGTGGGCTAAATGCTCTTCAGAAGGCACTTAAAACCAAGTAAATTTCTAATCGATAGTTTTTAAGTTGTTTGAATTCAAAAGTAAAAATATTTTGATTTTTTTCTCAGGACCTTAAACAAATTTTTTTTCATCGGAATCATTTTCAATCTAAGCAATTTTATTATTCGTGCTTGATTCCTTTAAATAAATATTTCATGATATTCTCACAATGTTTTTTGTTGTTTTGAAATGTTTTGCTGTGTTTGTATAGAAGTGTTTTTGAGTCTTGCTGTCTATGCTATGTTGATTTTATGAAAAAATTCTCATGGAATCAGTTTGGCTTTGGATATAAGACTTTTAGGTTTTTCTATACAATATTGGGGTAAAATTCACTGATGAGCTATGTGAGCAATAGTGAAATTACAATATGGATATGCTCTCCCCCGCAGTAATACATTTCAAATATTTTTTATTTTTATTGAAATAAAAGTTTTATGAGAATATCATAAAATGTTTATTTTTTAATAAAAATTTTTGTAATAAATATTTCGTGAGAATATCATGAAATATTTATTTAAAGGAATCAAGCACGAATAATAAAATTGCTAAAATATTTTTTCCAAATATCGACATTTATTGCATTAAAGTAAAATAATTAGACTTCTTAATCAATATTTTATATTTTGTATATATTTGTCCTTATTTAGAACAAAGACAAAGATATCTAATAAGGTATTATGGAGACCGTTTGTCGATCCCAATCCTCGAATATTATCTCTTATTCTTAAAACTACATTATGAACCTATAGCCAGATATTGGTTTTCTTAGACCTACGCAAAATATTGAGAATATTCTTGAATAGAAATTGTAGATTTTTAGACTTTTCCCATGAAACCGGATTATGACTATAGGAACATGCCAATAAATATATATAATTAATTCTGTTTGAAACCGGTTTAAGTTTAAGATTACAGCGTAAGAATGGTTTAAATTTAGAAAATATCTCTTTAAAAATTGGTTTAAACAAATGTTTTAATAATGGTTAAGCAGGCGAACATAACAAGGGCACATACTCTGATGCATTTAAATGTTCTGTGGTGTAAATGATTGTATATTAAATCAGAAAGAGAACAGCAGTGTTGATAGTTATGCAGGAAAAATATGAAGCGAATGAAATGTTTTGCTTGGGATAGTGCTGTGACAAAGAGGACAGCTAGTATGAGTAATCGAAGAATAGGAATTAACAAATCGTTTTTATTAGATAACTTTAATTTTGGTGATGAGAAAAAATATTGACATTTATAATCGAATTTTTTAATCACTAAAAACGAAAGTCAATTAAAAATAGCTTAAATACGCGAGTATAGTCAATCTGTTCAATTACTTACAGCTATATATTATTTTGTCAATTAAGGGCAATTTCCTTATAATTAGTGGATAATTCTACTGCACTTTGAGAGAAAATTTAACTGATTTTTCTAAGCGCTAAAACTAAAATATTAATACTTCTTATTTTCATTTCATGCAAAGAAATGTTTATATTTATTATTTATATTAAAAAGAGCATCAAATCGGTGTACTTGTCTGTCGAATCCTGTACATATTTTAGCCAATAACTTTTTATTTGAGTCTTTGAACATATATTTATCAGTTATTTAAACAAATTATGAAAAAGTTGGGAAAACTCTTAAGGAATATTGTACTTGTAGTTGGGAATAGGTGACATAGCGCCGTGGTACGTTAAGCTTGCGTTAAGTAGGTCAATTAAAAGAAATTGCAACTTTCGTGTAACCATAAAAAGAAACTCTGTACATATTTAAATAAAGAAAATATATATAAATATTTATATAATTTTATTATTTCAAATCATTTTAATATAATCTATGGTAATTTTTGCTAGCTTCCTTTAAACATAAATTTTTTTTTTTTGGTTTTCTCATAACATATTTATTATTATTTGTTATTAAAAAATGTAAATATATAACTGTGGGGGAAAGCATATTCATATGGCCACTTCACTATTGCTCATATAGCCCATCAATGGATTTTACCACGAAATTTTGTATAGAAAACTTAAAATTGATTAAATAGGAATTATATTGAACCAACGCAACACAAAGACAACTAAACTTATAAACTTGTTTTACAAAAAGTCAGTAAACATTTTGAAACTACTTTTTTCTGATTGCTAAACTTAGTTAATGGAATTTTAATGTGGCACGTTGTTTCATTTTAATAAGATTTTTTAGAAAGTTCTTGATTTTTGAACAGACACAATACATCAACAGTAAATATTTTAAGACTTTTTTTCACTTTCAGTTTTCTACATAAGGGTTTTGGTTTGAAGCCATTCATATGTAACTTGTAAATTAAAGAAAATTAAAAAAAAAATGAAAATGAAATTTCAAAAATGTTAAATGTTAATGATATAGAATATTTTTAAATTTTGTTGCTTTGTTGCTGTGTTTGTTCAATATAATTTAATTAATTTGGCTAAAGACTATTGAGTTTTCTATACAAAAATTGGGGTAAAATCCACTGAAGAGCTATATGAGCAGTAGTGAAATGGTCATATGGATATGCTTTCCACTACAGCAATACATTTAAATTTTTAGATAATAAATATTTTATGATATTCTCATAAATGAATCTAGCATAAATTAATGTAGATAAAAATATTTGTACATTATAATCAGTTTTTAATTTGTCGTAAATAGCTATGGTAAATAGCACAGTCAAATTAAATTAAAAAAATTATAGTGTCAAACATAGAAGATTATTGATAAATTTACAAGAATAAAATCCAAAAAAGCCCAAAAAACACCAAAATGAGTAATTTACAGAAACTGTAAATCATATATTTATATGTTGTTACTTTTATTCCGTTAATATATATTTAGTTTATTGAGTTCTTTTGTTCAAAAATAATTACACTCAGCCTTTAGAGTTTCAATTATATTATGACTTATTTAGACTATTGTTCGCATTTACACACAAAAATACACGATGGTGTCTTTACCATTTGTCCGAACGAAAACTCTTGTATAAACTGTTGTGTCTTCACTTGAACACACACCAGCATTTATTAGAAAACTCTCATTCATCGCCTCTACCATAGATGATGAAAACATCTTTTTTTAATGCAGGTGTTTGCGTGCTTTCTTTTTTATTGCTAATCTTAGTTCATTCAATTTTAATGTAGCACGTTGTTGTCGTTTTTATGAGATTTTTTAGAAACTTGTTGATTTTTAAATATACAGTACTTTTCGCTTAAAGCGAACTTCAAGGGACTGGGCAAAATGGTTCGTTTTAAACAAAAGTTCACTTTAAATGAAGGTTAGAAAAAAACATCTTATATAATTGCTCATGCATGTGAAATTCCCTTGTTTATTTATTAAAACATTATTAGGATATTTTAATACAAAAAATAAGTTTTTAAAAAAATCAGTTATTTTAGTTTGCTTATTACTAATATTAGTTTCATTTATATATACTTCCACTTCAGCCAAGTGGTCAAGAATTTGTTGTGGAGTGTCTCGTGACTGAAGAAAAGTTCTTACATAACCTACGCTACATATTGCATCCAAAACAGTTGTGACTGGGATGGGCTCTTCGTTGTCCATATCATCGTCAAGGTCGTTATCACCAGCGCAAACAGACTGCAAAATAGCTTCGTCGTCTAATTCTTCCGTAGTTACAAGGTCGTCATCAAAACATATGTAATCATTGAAGCTTAGTGTCCCAACTGTAACTGAAAATAATAAAAGTTTATTTAAAGTGCGACAACTCAGCAAACCCTTTTTATTACCATCTGTGAAAGTTTCCTTTAGTTGGTTTAATGGCAGATCATCATCCGTGTCGAACTCACCCTCATTCTTGGTAAATCTGCCGTGCCGAAAGCAATTAGCAATTGTTGTTTTGCTGACTTTTAACCATGCCATATGCAAAAAATTAATTGCATCCAGTATACTAACTTTGAAGTTATTTTCACCGGTATCAACTGAATTAAAAATTTTTGAGAGAAGTAAGTGGCGATATTTACTTTTCAATGCGTGAATGACACCTTGGTCCATAGGTTGTAAAACTGAGCTAGTATTTGGAGGCATATACACTAATTTAATGCACTCTAAGTCCTTTGTGTCTGGATGAGCTGGGCAGTTGTCTACCAGTAGTATAATTTTTCGATTCACACGGCGTAAATTATTGTCCCATTGTCTTAACTCATTGTTAAAAATTTCGGATGTCATCCAAGCCTTTTTATTAGATTGGTAATTAACTGGTAATTTGTTTATGTTCTTGAAGCACCTGGGATTCTTTGATTTTCCTATTACTAAAATTTTCGTTTCTCTGTACCCGTCATAGTTTTCCACCTGTACAGGTCTCACCTTTGAAGCGCAGTGTATTATTAGGAGTCAGTTTATAAAATAAACCAGTTTCGTCGCCATTGAATATGTCCTCATCTTTAAAATGTTTTCTTATATCTGGCCACTTAGTTTGCAACCAATCATTGACCACATCCACATTGACTTCAGCCGCCTCTCCAACTATTTTTCCGCTGGTGATGTTGTGGCGTCTTTTAAATCTAACAATCCAACTTTCGCTGCACTTAAATTCGCAGTAGTTAAGCTTTTCTCCAAATTCTTGTCCTTTCGCCTGTAAAACGGCAATGGTTATAGTCAAATTATTGGCTCTTTTCTGAGTAAACCATTTGAATAGGCAATGGTCGAGTTCTATGAAACAAGAAGTTTTAACTTTTTTTACATTTGATGAGTTTTGCTCAAAATTAGTTAGGATCAATTCCCTTTTTTTCCAAATTGTAGCAATTGTTGACTTGCTGAGGCCCATTTCTTGGCATATTTGCTTTTGTTTTACACCTTGTTGTAAGCGTTTTATTATTTCATATTTCTCTTTTAAAGTAAAACACTTTCTTTTTTTTTTCATTTGGTACTACATCCATCTTTCAATTTAATTCTGCACATCGCCTTCACGCAAGCAAACATTAAAGTTAGGGAAATTCCCGGAATCGAGAACAAACAATGGGTGTTAGTGTTGCAAGTGCAAAAATAAAATTTTTTGTTCATGGCACCACTTTTTAGTTCGTTTTAACCGAAAAATGAACCTGTTTTGCATGCAAATAAAGTTCATTGTAACCGAAAGTTCGCATTAAACGGGTTCGTAATAAGCAAAAAAAATTGCATGGGTTATAAGAAATAAAACACGTACTTTTGATATTGGTACATTTTAGGCGAAAGTTCGCAGTAAACGGGTTCGTTATAAACGAAAACTACTGTACACAATAAGTCATTTCACTTTACTTTTATTTTCGTGATAATTTTCTTTTTATAACTTAAACTAAGTATCTTTGAAACAATATAGATATTATCACAAAGCATCTATTAGTGTTTACAACTACAGCCTCATTATGGCTGAAATAACCCTTTACTTAAAAGAAGAACTTTCTTAAATTTTAATAGAAAAGTAAACACTTTATTGCTTACAAAATGTCATAAAAATATTATGTGTAATTTCATATATTTTGATCCCTAGAGTATCGGTGATTAAACTTATTTCCAAGTAGGGTTGTTAAATAATCACAATTACAGCAAAGCAAATGAAATGAAAGTAAACATTTTGTTAGGGTTATTCAAATACTGAAATGAATGTAATAATACACAATATTTAAATGAGAAGGAAAAGAATAATGCAAATACAACAATATAAAGTTATTTCTCATGAAAACATTACACAGTGGGGTTTGTTAAAAAAATAATATTTTCCTTTCTAAAAGGAAATTATTTATTAACTAAATTTTTTTTAAATTTTAATGAATGGGAAATATTTTTAATTTTTTAACGAAATTCGTTCTTTGGCTTCCAGTAGATACGTATTGAAATCAAATTTATTGAAATTTTGAACTAAATTTTCTTCAGTTCAAAAAGTTTTTAAAATATTTGGAAACCCTAATGGCGCTTTTCCTGTTTACACATTGCAGGGAAACACTTCTTTTCATAAGTTAAGTCAATGTTTTGATTCCGAACTTTCAAAAATGTCAATATTGCTTCCCCTGGTCAAAAGCAGTACTGATATTGAAACTTAAAGGTGATATGCCATCTTTACTATTTCGTTTTACTTTAGTCGTTATTAAAATATTTATTTTAATATGCCATTCTAACGTCAAAACTTAAGTTTTAATTAAAAAATAAGAGTTACAAAAAAATCACATAAGATTGACCCTTTTTTTTAGACTTTGGTTTAGATTACACTTAATATTTACTTATTACTTTTAACCTTACAACTCTGTATACATAAATAAAAATGTTTTTATAAGTAATAGTTTATAATTTCATATAATGCCGATGTGTCGCAACAAAGTGTATAAAAAAATGATAACGCTAAACTTACGAAACTATAAGATAAAACCCTGAGTGCTTTAGAAAACCATGTCGCAAGGTTCTTTGTGGTTAATAAAGCTAGAAATACATGACGTAACACAGTAGTATGAAGACTTTTTTTTTAATAATTCGGTAGCTCATGCACCACTGAAAATATCTTAATGAAATTTCACAGAAGCAAAGGTATTTCTAAGTGAACTTTTTGGGGCTTCTGGGTAAAAAAAATATTTTAGATATAATGAGTTCAGGCAGATTAGGATTAAAATAACTTAAATCACATCATCTGATGACTTTTGTAAGTTAATTCTATACTTCTATGATCTATACTAATAACAAATGCTTTTATTTTAAAAGCTATCAAAAAGAAGATCATCCAATTAAGATACTCAAAATCGATTTGGAGCATAATTTTAAAACCACATAAACCGTCACTTTACAAGAAGTTCGTAAGAAAAGAAAAAACAGTACAAAAAATTAAAATTTGAACATAATTTATATCTGGTACCTGTTTTTACTTTAAAATATGTTTGATTGTGACTATTTATTTCATTTATTTACATAATATACTTTAGTGTTAAATTACACCACACGTTACACATTCAAACAGAAATGAAATAAGTTTGCAGTACATTATATATTACGGATATTTAGTGTCGTATTTATCATTAAGCTCACTCACAATGCTGCTTTTAAAGTGCAGTTTTAACTGCATTTGCAAATATAATCGTTTACTATATAGGCAAGAGTGCAACGATTATGCAGACTATAAAAAAAAGGAATCACCGTTGATTGCTACAAAATATTGGGTAAACCAGCCAATAAGTAGAGAATTTATTACAGCTTAAAAAGAAACATTTATATTTTATAAAACCACAAAACGTAATTGTAGTATTGAATAGATGATGAGTGAAAAGCAAATACCATAGTTTGAGCTCTTTGACATTAATAAATTTATGTTTTTGTTTTGCTTAAATACAAAATGATTGGAACGACCTAAAAATATTTTGTTAGTTTTCATAATTTGCCTAATAATTATTAATTTTTAAATTATAACATTTTACATTTCGTAAAAAAAAGGTTACTTAATGAGAATTTTCTTAGTTAAGAATTTAATGTTTCAATGAATTTGGCGAATTATTTTCAATTTGTATAACCAAATTTGCCACTGTGTGTTATTTAATATGATTTTATGTGTGCATTCTTTGTATATAAAAAAAATATTTTTAAAAAAATCTTATTTGTGTTGGTAATACTAATAAAACATTAGTTGGTGATTAAACTCTAGTTTGATTCTGTTCATATGGGCTGTCCAGCTGACTGCATGAATGACAATTTGAGGATTTAGAAGTGTTTCAATAGCTTTGAATAAATATTTTTGTAATAAAAGCACCATGATGTTTCGAGTGGTCTCAAAAGGCCAACTAACTTGTATTCAATTTCTCTGCTTGTGCTTGTCTTTATTCCTATATGGAAGATTTTTTTTATTTTCAAGTTTTAATATAACAAGGATTTGAAGATTTTTGTTTGCCGCTGGTAAAAATTTCAATTGGAATTATTGTAAAGAAAAAAAAGCCCACTTAGGAATTTAAACTTGTAATTGAGGTTAGTTGGGTTGATTGAACTGGCTATCAACTTAATTTACAAATAAAAAATTCTTTGAAATTAATTACTGGAAGGCTAATGTAAGGTGGTGTAAAATACTAACAAATTAAATTACTCTTCTACTTCTACTTCTCAATTAATTAAAGATGTAATAAATATTATTAACAATTTTTATCATAACAAACTACTTTGATTCTTTAAACAATGATAAATTTTTCGCATCAAAGAAATAAAGATTAAACTTAAAATTATTTTTAGTTCAAGAACTTAATTTTTTTTCAAGTTAATTAATTTTAAAGCATTAGTCCTTCGCTTCATAGAATAGTTAATAAAACTAAGTATATATTGATATATCCCAAGCAATCAGGAAGCAGGTTGTAAGCCGGCAATTTTCATACCTTCAATCACGAAGCAGTATCTGGTCTAAATTCAAACTGCTTTCCACGTTAAGTTACTCTAATAGAGTTAACTTTACACCACTCATATACTTATTGTATAAACTCTGATTTTGTGTTCTGTCATCCTTATGAAATGTTTCTAGAATATCTTCATCACAGTGACCTTTACCTTCTTCTTCTGAGCCATTTTTTCAACAATTGCTTATCATAAAAACACCAGTATATAAAACTCAAAACCAAATTTGAAGACGTTGTGAGAATATCTTCTAAATTCGGTTTTAAAGGCAAAGAATTTCCTAATTGATACTGTTAAAAAACAAATGCATCGGTAGTTGATATAAAATATTGCAAGTGTAGGTGATCTCGGTATATTAGGTTATTTGCATCCAATTAACGGAATAGATTTGTTTTAGTAAAGACACAAGTCGGTGACGTATAATTTCTTCAGTTGTTGCAAGTTACTTTTAATAACAGAAGTCTGTTGTTAGATTTTAACAATTTTATTATAATTTAATTTAACTAGTAACAGCAGCCTTTTATCATGGTACCAGTGTAGAAATGCAGGTGGGGGGGATAAATCTCTGAAAGCCTACTAGATCGTAGTGAATGAAATCTACATCAGACGATCCACATAAAGTAACTTCTGTAAGGTTATGTCTTCTTTCTCAGAAGAGTATGCATTTCATGGCCAGCAGGCTTAAAGTGTGTGCTTTTTATTTATATTTTTGTTGTTGAAGGTAATGGATTTAAACAGGTGTTTAGTATATTCAAAGAGATTCGAAATTGAGTGGCAATGGTGATCTAGTCTAAATGGAGAAATAACATGTTGAGGCTCAATACACACATGTAATGAACACCAATCATGGAATAGGCCCGTACTCTGGTAGCCAATTCGGGTTCAAGACCAGTTCAGTTATTTACGAATTAAAAATAACATAATAAACATAATAATAAGCCGGTGTTGCCAGGGTGGTACTTCAAAGCCTTTCTAGGCAGTTTCTAACTTAGTAGTAGTTTGGTTGTGAAAGTCCCCTTCGAATACATATGAAACAGTAATTCGTCGAAAGCAGTTATTTGGGAGAAACGTGAAAAGTTATAAGAGAAGCGTCCTCTATTAGGTATAGACATATAAAGTCCGTTAACAAAGGTGAAAAATAAAAAATTTTATTGATTGAATTTGCTTTTTGAATATAAAGGGCATTGCTTCAACTTACGCTTAAGTTCTGATATTATTTATTTAACAAAAACTTTTCCTTATGACAGTGGTATTGCTTTCTTCTTTCATTTTAATCATTTTTAAACTTCGTAAAACCAATATGGGTTAATAATACAATAAATAATTTAGTACGAGTAATTTTAAAAATTTACTACCATACATCTTATCATTTATTTTAAACAGAACTTTGTTTTAGATATCGACCATTGAATTTATGCCAGTCATAATGCTTTATAAGATTCAGAATGGCCGTTGTATTTATTTACCACAGAAAAAACAGATCTTAAAATATAACTTTTTCAAGTAAATCAAAGCAATGTTGTATAACATAGGTATAAAGATAATCTATCCATTAATATTTTTGGTAGTTTATTAGATAAATACTTGTTGTTTCAGACACAAAACGAAAATTTTTTCTGTCAAATCATTTGAATTTTATAATTAAATAATGTTGCAACAATCTATACTTTGATCGTTCACTTTACGTCAAAAGTTTTCTCTTTGATTTGATACTTTTTTATGTAAAGCAATTTCACCAAAAAAAGTACAAAATAGTTAAATTTGTTCAAATACGTAATATACCGTTCGTCCATCGGTTATATCCGTAAAGTTTCTACTATTGTAACATTGGAATTCCCTGGTACTTATTCTTTATGCTGTGCGCCAGATAAAAACCTGTTCCTTCTTTTGTGACTTTTTAAGTTTGTATAACCCTTTACTTGATTTTTAAAGAGCAGTTTGACTATCCAGAATTTTAAAGTGTTTGCAAAGCTGTTTATTTTTATATTGAATTTTTAAACAATAAGCTTGTTTTCCAATTGAGGCAACACCAACAACATGATAGTTTTGACGTTTTTGCGGTAAATGCATTGGCAATTGTTACACTGAATTTAATTTCGCAAGAAAATTGCACTAAAATAATAAAAATCCACTATGAAAATACTGATTCAGTTAAAGTTACATTTCGTAAAATTCGTGATATTTTCGAACAACATAATCGTCTTTCTCAGACCTATATTAAAAATTTGATCCTTAAATTTGAGTCAAGAGGCGAGATACAAAATGTTGAACATCAGATCCAAATTTGTCAATTCGTCGACGTTCTCAGCATCTCACATCACCGTAGCTTCACTCAATTCCTTTAGGAACAACCGACTGCTCAATGTGTCACTGTATTGTGCGCTATGTGGTATGGAGGCGGGATTTGGCCATTTTTCGAAGATGAAGCTGGAAATGCGGTAACAGTAGATGAATCACGCAATCACGAGATTTCGTGATAAGGTTTAGATCAGCACCGACCTCGAGGTCATATCTGTACACCCACGCCATTGGTATGCGTAGCATAATTCTATCTAACAGGAAATTCCTAGTGACAATTCTGGGAGTACGAAGAGGGCCGTCACAATCCCTCCTAGCTGAAGAGATTGAAACTACCAACTCCTGGTCCAAAACACATGACAGCTTGCTCACTGTATCTGCATCATTCACCATGTGTGGCTATGTAAAAGTGAGATGATCTTGATCATTAATCATTTAATGAGGGCCTGCGAAACCACAACCACTACGATACTCCCCAAACAGCCAACCTCAATAATCAGTCAGAGAACAGCAAAACCTGAACGCTGGGGCTTACTGATACCCGTAGAAACAAAGTGGAAGTTGCCCAGTTGGCTCCTGCTAGCCTTTAGGGAACTGGACTCCATTTAACGCCCAGATGACACATATCTTAATGGTGAGATTCCATTAAGACATACCAATATGTTCCGGGGGGGGGGGCAATCACGAGATGCTAACAACTCAATTTTGGCCTATTATTGATGACGTGGATATCACTGATACGTGGCTTCAAGAGGACGGTGTCACATATCACACAGACAGTGGTGATACGATCAATTTATTGCAAACCATGTTTACAGATCGTATAATATTACGACAATCACCAGTTAAGTAGCCAGACAGATCGTGTGATTATTACTTGTGGGGCTATGTTAAGGACAGAGTCTATCGGAGGAGCCTTAGAACTCTAAATCCGTGATGTGACTAACGAAATTGGGCCGCCATTTTGCCAAGCTTTAATGAAAGAATCGACATCTGGCCGCATGGTCGTGGTGGACATTTACCAGATATCATTTTTAACCATAATTGCCGAACTGTTCTTCATAATAAATTGAAAATTTGAACCACTTCTTGTTTAAAAACCCTTTACTAGATAAATACCCAATTTGTATGGGTATGGTAAATACTCGCCCTTAAGAAATGTGGTGTCTATGACATTCATGACGAGTATATACTTAGAGTAACAAAATTACACACTCTTCCAGTTCTGTGTATGTACTGAAGTTCATAGATAATGCTTTGAATTTCATTGCAATCAGATCACCCGTTTACAAATAAATAATAGTTATTGCAACAACAAATATTAATTTAAGTATATCGTGTTACAGTTTTTTAATCTTTATTAAAATCCATGCACGAGTTGTTAAATAATTCATATTAAATTAATTTAAATAAAGTTATGGCTCTATAATTTTGTATCTGGACACACACAAATTCACGTGCTTGTATTTACTTCATTTGATATAATTTTGTTTTTGTTGTTGTTGAAAGGTTATTAAAAATGTGAAAAGCTGTAATATTTTTTTTTAATCCATACATGTAATTTATACATCTGCACACATATTTGTTTATATTTAGTGTAAAAGATTTAAATATAAAAATGTGACCTTGAAATGAATAAAGATATAATTTGAACAGCTTGCGCCATTTAATGGTTAAATAAGCAATAAATTAAGCGGAAAAAATTTTTGAAATTCACCTGTTGCTTTATTTCCAACTAAAACACATTGATTTAATTTAAAACTTGTATGAAGTAATTGTGCGTGTACAGTGATGACAACGGCCAAACAATAGATAATTGTTAAACAATCCCTTTTTGATTGATTTAATTTATGTAACACTTTTATCCTTGCATGGCTACAAAACATAAGAGTTTGTGCTGCATAAGAAAATTCTCAGGAAGTGAAGAAGACACATTTAGTTAAAGATACAAAATAGTGCTCAGGGTTGAAAAAGCGGGCCTTTGAAGTGCAATATATACGTTTTACTTTAACGTATTAAACTGAAATCAAAGTAACAACGGATGAGGTTGGTACTATGAGTACCTTGTTGACGGATAATAAATTAGCTAATTTACCGAATGTTTTTGTAACAAAATTTTTAAAGCACACATTCTCAACGGAATTGGATGACATTTTGGAGTTTCTTTGCTTTTTGAGTCTCGATGTAATGGATGGAGGTCGAAAATTTTGGGTCAGGCCACTTTATCAATATCGATACAAAAATAGATTTTTTGCAGTGAATTTTCAAAGAATGTTTAACAGTGACCCTGAACAATTTAAGAAAGCTGTAAGAGCGGAAAAAGATGTATTCGGTACGCTTTTTAATTTAGTAAAGGAAGCTCTTACTAAAGGCCCAACTAAAATATGCATATGCAGGCTTAAGCCAACTTAAACAACTGTGCAAATACCTAATAGTCATATGTGGCGAACTATAATGTATTTAACAAAACTTTTTGTCAAGTTTCGTCAAATGTCAGTTGCATAAGCAAAGTACGGAACTGATCGCACATTCCGTACGGAAACAGCTGTTTTGCATGGTGTTATAGATACATTAGTAAACAAATTCCAATGGAGGACAAAAAATATTTTATCTGAATTTAATAGAAAATGTACAGAGAAAAAATAGCTTATATGACAAAAGAGACGCGTTTTATTATAACGGCAATTCAAGGGAACGAGTGCGTCTAAACATTTTATTTTCTTTTCCATTTTTTAACACACAATTTGCAATAAAATTTAATTTTGTATTGTTTATAAATTCACTGAAGCGCACAGTTGTATTTTTTAGTACTTTTGGCCCAAATAATACATACAGCGATTTATGTGTAAATTTTCTTTCGTAATTTTCTTAAAACTATTAAAAAATTATAAATTTGTGTAAGGTTAGTTTTAAGTATACAAAATATGATTATTAAACGCCTTTTTGCTCATAAATTTCATTTGTTTAGAACGAATTTCTTTTTTTTTGCAAAAGTACGAATAAGATAAATGTGCAACTGTACATAATAATTTCTATATTCATGTAAGTACAATATAGCCACGTAAAAGTCTTCAATGATTCGCTTAAACATTTGACAGACTTTTCGTCCATCTTTTGACATTAGGTTATGCCAGATTATGCAGATTATAGTTGGGCCGTAAGAACTCAGAAAGACCTTCAATATTTGTAAAGTGTAAAATTTTTACGCTGGTGTAAGGAAAAATTTTTTATTATTCTATTTAGTCAACTTTACTCATGGAGGCATTAATTAGTTGTTTTCACCAGCATTTAAGGTGGGGCTTACGACACTGAGAAAATTTGTGTTAGAAACATGTGAAGTAATGAGATACACTTGATTTTGTTTGTTTTTCAGTACTTAAACACGAGTGGAAACGCATTGCAAATTATTGCAATGTGAAATTTTCCAAACTGCTTTTTTTTTAAAGAGAAGTAGCACTTCAGGCAACAATGCCTATTTAGTCAAGTACCGTGCTACATTCTTTAGGAAAGGGATAGAGAATAGATGAAACAGGTGGTGAAAGTAGAAGGATAGTCGGAAATTAACTGCCATATATAAGGTAGCCAGCGACCAGTGACTATGCCTTCTTCGCCGAGCAGCCCCACCGAAAATCAATTTTTACTTTTGTAGTGAAATAAAAACCAAGGTCTTCGTTAGGAATCGAACCCACAAAGTATTCTAGATACGTCAAAAGTTAAAATTTGCCAACTTTCCTACTATCAGTTGATGGAGATGTACTGATTATGACTACGCTCATAAGAAAATCTGTATTTCAACTTACTTGTTTGTTAAAAGAGACAACGTATAATGTATGACGGATTCTAGCTGCACCGGCTTTAAAACATGTCAAACTTATTTTAAGTTCTATTACTATTTCCTGTCCTATCTGACTGGTTTGAAGTCAAAGGCGAACGCTTTCGATGCGAATCATTCTCCAGCCGCGTTGTGGTTTGTACTGGTGAGTCAGTGTTAGCGTTCAGGCGGATCTGTTGTTAAGTTCGTATCTATTCCGGTAAGCAGAATGCCAGCCACCAGGCATATTTTGTGCAAAGTAAATTTATGGATATTTTATTGTGGTACAATTTCACAACACCTACTTAGGTTTAAAGTTTATGAATGCAACTAAAGGTATCAATTTTATATACCAACAAAAAATATTTTAAGGTGCTCCAGATTACTTCCGGTGATCGCGAGATAAACAAAGACAAATAAACAGCTCAAACATAGAAAAAAATTCTCATCATGTGCAAATAAATCTATATTTTAATCAAATTTACATTTCCTGTTTGGAACGACATACAGGATGCATATAAATAATTATAAACATATAGTTACAAATACGATTTGCTAAGTTTTAAAAGAAAATAATTATCAGTAACAAAGTAAACGAAACGAACCACTGTGCATTTTACAAACTGCATAGTTTTCTAAGAACTTTTATACATGCATTACAACAACAATATACCCATAAAAAATTCTATAAAATAAACAACAGAAAACAAAAAAAAATTAAACAAAGAAATCCAAAACCGTACAGAAAAGCAGGGACTAATGCTAAATGATAATAACAGCAACAATATGGCGTGATGTTAAATTAAAATATTCTTGTATATATGAGAATCGCTTAAAACAGATATATTAGCATCACTTGGAGGGCAAATGAATGTGTTTGAGATGAGTCATCATTAAGTAAAGACAACAAAGTTACCATCGTGCTTATTTTGTGTATATTATTTTGGAATAAAATAACTGAATATAATAAAACGTTTATTAAAAGGAATAAAAGCACCAATATAACGAAAAAAATAATGCTTTTATCCCTTAATTATAGACAGGCTCTTTTCTGTGACATCGCCTACATACTGGCCTACTGACAGACAAAAAATTCCGGATGTAATAGATTTTGCTGTCACAAAAAATATTTCAAGAGATTTAGTGACAGTAGAAGCTTCCATGGAATTTCTTCGGATCATTCTCCAACCATTGTAACTATTTGTAACCCGCTTAGAAGACATTTGTTTTTTCCTGATACAAATATGATCAGTCGCATCAACTGGTTGAGTTTTAAAAAAATATCTCAGCAGCCATTGTTCGGAAAATATTTTGCTAGGAACACCGGAGGACGTGGAGTATAGCCTTGCAACTTTAAGTGAAAATATTAAACAAGCAGCTCAGCTTGTAACTACTAAACATCCGCAGACTACTTTAGATCACATCTATTCTGCAGACATTGAACGTCTAATAGCGGAAAAACGAAGAGCTAGAAGAGATTGGCAAGAACATAGATCGCTCCTGCAGAGGCAGAGACTTAGAGACTGCACAAAGCGGCTTAGAGACTTGCTAGCATTTGAAAAAACTACATCGTTTGAGAAATAGTTGGAGGGCCTCGATGCTAACTCCAATTATTCTTTGTGGCGTGCTACAAAAAACCTTAAATCGGGTCGAGTACAAGCCACCTCTACGTAATATCAGTGGAGATTGGGCAAGAAGGGACGCTGAAAAAGGCGACTTGTTTGCCGAATACTTGAAAGATGTATTCACCCCACACAAATGTACTGATGATGTTAATTTGCCGAGCGTAGTTGCATTACCCCCTCGACCCTTAAAGTTTAGGTTGCGTGAGTCTCAAAAGTTAATTTCTGAGATAAACCTGAAAAAATCTCCTGGTATGGACGGTTAAAAGAGCTCCCCAGTATTGCAGTCAGAATCATGCTATTTATTTGTAATGCCATTTTACGGCTTGAATACTATCCTAACCACTGGAAGATTTCCAAAGTTAAAATGGTTCCAAAACCGGGTAAAGACCTAACCAAACCCGAGTCATATAGGCCCAAAAGCCTATTACCGACTATTTCAAAGGTTTTTGAAAAGTTGCTTATGAATAAATTGTCTCCAATGCTAAGGGATAGTGGGTGTATCCCAGACCATCAATTTGGTTTTAGAAGTAGACATAGCACAATTAAGCAAACCCATAGATTGGTTCAGGTGATAAGAAGGACTTTTGAAGAGAAGAAGTATTGTTCAGCTATTTTTATTGATGTTTCTCAGGCTTTTGACAAAGTTTGGCATGAAGGTCTATTTCTGAAACTGACCGCTCACTTGCCTTGTAATATAAGCAACCTACTGAAAAGCTACATAATTGGACGAAAATTTTCTGTTGTTAAAGGAGACTTCGTTAGTTTATCCAAACCAATTTCCTCAGGCGTACCACAAGGTAGCATTCTTAGACCAGTTTTATATTTGATATATACCTGCGATATGCCTGTAAGTGAAACTGTCCACACTTCTACGTTTGCTGATGATACAGCGTGTCTAAGTTCGCATGAAAACTCCTATCAAGCCTCCATAAATCTTCAGCAACATATAACTCAGTTGGAGTAGTGGTTAAAATTATGGAGAATTAAAGTGAACGTTCAAAAGTGCATTCATGTGACCTTCACCCTGCGAAGGGATAATTGTTCACCCGTTCGAATCAATAATCACATTGTTCCTCACCATAGTTATATGAGATATCTTGGTATACATCTTGATCGTCGCCTTACATGGAAACATCATATTGACTCAAAGCTAACACAAATGAAACTTAAAGTAACACAATTACATTGGCTCATTGGCAGGAACTCGAAACTTAGCCTAGACGGTAAACTTCTAATTTACAAGAATATTTTGAAACCAATATGGTCTTACGGAATCCAACTTTGGGGCACTGGCTTAGCTTCAAATGTGGATAGAATTCAACGTGGACAGAATAAAATTTTACGGTTAATAACTTCCGCTCCATTGTTATTTAGACATACCGCTGGTGACTACAGAAATTATCAAATACGCAGGCAAATACTTAATGAAGCTTGAAGACCATCCTAATCCCCTTGCTCGTAATATCTTGGATTATAGTGGACATAGCCGATTAAAAAAGAGGGATACCGCAGCTTTAATCCTCAATGCTACAGATGACACATCTTAGAAATATTTGTTTTGGTTTTTTTTTTACCAAAAAGTTAGTTCTGACATGGTCGGGATCAATGTAACTTTTTTTTAGAATTTAAGATTTTAAAACTTATTGTTAGTTCAGTTTCTTGAAGATACAATAAATAATTATTGAAAAAAAAAAACAAAAAATCGCCCAATTAAGAGCACTTAATTTTTCTTCCAAATCCTATTCTTTCAGCAATATAAATTCTACGTAGCTGGTAGTTTCTTCCAAGTGATCTTATTACTAGTAAACAGCATGACGAATTTCTTAACTTGTGCGATATCTTATTGCTTAAAAGTTGCTTAATGGCCTGCATAATTATGAGATTTCTCGCTGTATCACATCCGCTTATTTTATATTTTGCATAGAGTGATACTAGCTGCGTTGACGTATTTTGAAATTAGGGCTTTAATTTTTATTATTTTTCTCTTTTTTGTAGAAAAACATATAGCTGATTTGTCTTCGGATTCTTATATTACACTTTATCAAAAAAGTTCCTTATTTTTTGCACAAGAGATAAAAGAAACAAGTTCATTGAATTTGTTTCTACATGTTGCTTTGCTTAGTAATTAACTTAAAAGACTGCAAGCGTGCAATCAAAGTAAAATTTTGCGAGGAGTTACGATGCACAGTGGGGCCAAATGTATGAAAAGTGGCGATTAATTCATAGAAGTCGTAATTTACAAAAAAAATATTTTTTATTAATGGATATTTATAAATACATAAAAAACCAACATTTAAAAAATAACAGAGTGAAAAAACACATTTTTTAACCCTTTATGGGCCATTTTGTGTTCTGTAAAAAATCCTCTTGTTTCTCATTCTTTGCTGTATCTTTGGAACGGTGCGCTTTAAATTATTCAATTAAATTGCAAATTAAAGCATACTAAATGTACTTTAAGAAAAATAAGTAATATTTTTAAAAATAATAAGGAATAAATATTTTATATGTATTTTTATTAGAAAATTTTTAAATTAAAATCATATCCTTTTTCTCGAAATTTTAAAATTTTGCTCAAAAATGCAACATTTGAAAATCTAATTGTTTTTTTATTGATAAATAACCATAAACACACTATTTAAAAAAAATTTAATTAAATTCGGTTATTCTATTTTTTTTTTTGAAAACAACAATTTTTTATTATAATCATTATTACCTTCAATGTTAGTATTTACTTCACATTCAATTTCATAATCATAAATTAATTCGTTACAATAATCTTAATCTTCATCTCCATCTTCATCTCCATCTTTATCATTGCTATTCTGATTGCTGGGAAGTACAAGCAACTCCAATGCAGATTTTGGCATTAGCTCTTTTTTCTTTTTAGAACTACTGTTCATGCTTGTTATAAGCGGATCTGAACTTATGAGAAATCTATTAAAGATATCTTCCATTGTTTTTTCTCGACTGCATTTACGGGCAAAATTCTCCCTATAACTTTTAAAATCTTTATTTCTGGCTTCCTGAGACTCTTCGGTTAGCTGACCAATTGGCAATGGCGATAATGATATAATTTCAGGCCCATGAATAAAATATTTGTGAAGAGTAGGAGGCATATAGTACCATGGATATTTTTTCACAAATAGCCTGGCAGTGTTATTAGCGAAGTTTGTAAATTTTTCAATGTTGACCTCAATACCACTAGAAACTACAATTAATATTGTGTGCATATTTTTGATCAACTCTAAATCAATATTAGTAATTTCAGCAGATACTTCTGCATTCTTAAAAAAACGTCTTGCAGTATTCCCGTCATTAGAGTTACCAAAACCAGGTTTTGGTTGATCAATGATCAATCCCGTTCTCTTTTTAAATTCGCGTTGAATACGACTTT
This sequence comes from Trichopoda pennipes, assembly GCA_030448955.1. Classification (NCBI taxonomy): domain Eukaryota; kingdom Metazoa; phylum Arthropoda; class Insecta; order Diptera; family Tachinidae; genus Trichopoda; species Trichopoda pennipes. The sequence continues at coordinate 157,315 of JASKUP010000109.1, read as the reverse complement.
TAGTTTCAGCAATAATTTTTTTTTCTTCGTCACTTCTTGCCTGCCATTTTTGAATTGGAAGTTTATATGCCAAGTGAATAAGACATTCAAAACATCTTATCCAGCCATGTAGGACAGACAAACCGAACTGCATGAAGTCTACGTTGTAATCTCTAGAAATCATTTGTTCAATACTGTTGAACTCCTTGTTGGTAGTAAATAAACCCAACATACGCAATCACGTGAGCATGCGTGAATTAAAGTTACTCACGCCCCCATCTCTAATTAACAACACTTTTTTTAAGCTACAATAACAACTACTATAACCAAAATAATGACAAAACAAAGTAAAAACAACTTGTGGATTTTTAGCATCTTGAGTTATTTCACAAAACCAACGATAACTCAAAAGTCGCCAAAAATCGCAAAAAAATATTTTGGGGTTTATTAGTTGAGATCTGATATTATAACACTATATAGACGATTTTACGCAAGCTCACGAACAAAGTTGTTGAAACTCCATATATAAATCAAAAATAGCCCATTTTTGGGCTAATTTTATTTTATTAACATTTAATATTTTTAAAACATTTATTTAAACAAAAAAACATGTACTATATAGTAAACTACCTGAAGTTGAAGGTTCCATTATAAAAATTTAACTTTTAGAAGTATTAAAAGAAAAAATTATCAATTGAAATATCAAAATTTTCACTTTTTTTCAATATGCACAAAAAAAAATAACAATTATTCAACTTTAAGTGCTCACTTCAACTAAAGCAAACAACTTAAAAGTATAATTTTTGCAATTAGTGATGCAGAATTTTATCCACTTTCACCCGGTATCAAACACGATCATGAATTTTAAAGTTCATATTTTGAATTAATCGCCACTTTTCATTCATTTGGCCCCTCTGTGCAATGGGATTTTAGAGGTAGAAAAATAGGGCACACCTTAATATAAATGCATGCAATTATCCATTTCAATAAATTAATTATATAATATAAATTGTTTTAATATAGCATTTAAAAGTTAATTAAACTTTAACAATTTATTGTATAACTGTTATTATGAATGCAACAGTTTGTATAAAAAGAGGAATTCAAATTAATTTTAATTTTACTCTTTATGAATCAATTATAAATATTTCATATTTTTTATATTTTTTCATAATAATTAATAAGTTTTTTTTTTGTTGTACTTTTTTAACAATTCTCAATAGAGCATTAAAATTAATTTTTAAGCCGATGGAGAAATTAATTGTGCAGAAAATAAGTGAAAGTATGAAATAGTTTATATATAGATTATATTTCTCAATTGTATTAATGAAGCGTTTACAGAGCAGCTACTCAATCGAATTAATAATTTGCTCTATATTTTAAGGGAAATAAATAATTAAATCCTGCCTTTTTAATCTCGAAATTTCTTTTAAAAATAATTAAAAATTATTTTATTTAATTTTAAAAGAAACAAGGAAAATATAAAAACTAAGAGCATTTAAATAGTATAATTTTCTAGTTCCTTTCCAACATCAGTGTTCTCTACATCTATCTGCTAGTGGTTGTACACATTGCTAATATCACTTATTTCCCAGCTGTTGTAAAATATTAGAAATTTGTTAATAATATATTAAAACAACAGTAGAAACTTTATTCGTTTCATATTTTAAAATTTGTGTAAACTTTTAAAGCATATAAGTGGTCTTTTCTAAAACATAACAAACCAAAAAAATTTAGATTAACATGATTCAAATTCATATTGTATTACGAAGAGAAAAATTCTATAATTATGAATGAAGAACAATATCTGGCAAATGTGAAATATTGTTTACTTCATAATAAGTAAGGAAACAAGCTGGTGGAAATATTCTTCCTTTTTAAATATGAAAACATTATTACGAACAAAATAAAACAGAAAAAAAACAAAATCTTTCCTTTTTAAGGAGAAAACAATTTTTACATAAAACCAAACAAACTAAAAACAATAACTGCAATCGTTTCAGCTGCTGCAATTGTTTTCATTAGATATTTTTTGGCAATCGCCAGCAATCATATTATTATAAAATTCGGTCATAATGTGGCTGCAGCGTAGTTATTTAAAACAATTTGATTACTGTGCCATAAATCAGTACAATAAACATAATAATATAAAAATGTAACAGATGGTTTTTCTACTTTTAAAACCAAGTCAAAGCCAAGAATCTAATAAATATCATTACTCGTTGTTTGTCCAGTAACTGAGTTTTTAAGTAAATTTTACTAACATTTATAGAAATATTTTTTAGTAGTTAATTATAAAGCACTAGGTCAATTTAATAAAAAATTTTTTAAAAAACTTTTATTTTTTATTATTATTTCGATATTTCACCACACCGTTGGTTGGCATCATCAGGAAAACAAAAATAATAATGAACAAACAAATTGAAAAAATTTTTTGATTAACAAATTCAAAATAACCAAAAAATTTTTTTTCAAAAAACAAAACAAACAAAAACAATAAAAAACGACAAATTGAAAAAATTTTTTGTTTTACATACATATTTCAATATTAAAATTTTTAAATGAAAAAGAATTTTGAAAATACATAACACATTTACAATACAATAGTATTTACACATATATTTTAAAAACATAAATTTAATGACCAAACGTTACAAAAATTAAAGTATTAATTATTAATATTATGCAGATACAGAGTTTTGTTTTATAATTTTATGCACTAAATGTATATAATTTTGTACTTTAATTATTTGTAACATTTCTAACATATAACGACGTTTATAATTATTTTCTAAATTTGAAATTGAAACATTTTCAAAATTAGGATAGTGATTAACTTTAGAGCAATGCGAAGATAATGCTGTTTTTTGTAAACTAATATTATTCCTGTATTTCTGGTCTGACCTATGTCCTGCGATTCTAGTTTTCAATTTATTTTTTGTTGTGCCTACATAAACCTTATTACAATCCTCCTTATGTATTTTTGTGGCCCTTGGAAATTAGGTTATAGCTTTTAAAAAACAGCATTATTTTGACGGACATAAATTTTCGTGTATGTATTCAGAGGTTATTAATAATGTAAATAACTATGGTATTTAACCTATAACTTTTTCTTTAATCCATATATGTAAAAGTTTTCAATGCATATATCTGCATATTTATATTTAATGAAAAAAATTTAAATATAAAAATGTGACCTTGAAATGAACTAAAATATAATAAAAGCAGTTTACGCCATTTAATGGTTAAATAAGCAATAAATCAAGTGAAAAACATTTGTGAAATTTATCTGTCATTATCATAATTTTACCACCTTGATTTAATAAAAAAATTAAAAAGGTTCAATAAATTGCTGTCTAATTAACAGATATAAACACATTGCATAAGCTTATTTGTGTATAATCGTTCAATATATTTATGTACAGTGACCAAGACCGCGAAAAATTAAATAATTGTTAAACAATATCTTTAGACTGATTTAAATTATTTGATATTTTAATATTCACTTGACTGCTAGAAATAAGAGTTTTCTTATGAAGCAAGTTAAGAAAACGCATTTGGTTGACATTTAAATTTAGAATAAAAGCAGCAAACAAGTAGCCTTTCCTTATCCTGCTTTCAAACATATTTTATGCAATATGTTCTTTGCAGATTTATTAAAGTTAACACATGCAATAAAAAACTCAGAGTAAGAGATAGATATTTTTATAATTAAGTATATTTCTACTTAAATTTATCTTGAAGGACTACGATTAAAGGTCGTAAATAAAATATAACTATTTCCTTAATTCAGAGTCAAATATTTGGACTCATTTTAAACAAACTCTCAAAGTCTACATATGCCCTTTAAAGAAAGTTTGCAAATTCTGAATGACCCATAATTAAATTTTATAAGTCATATTCACGAGACCGTTAATAAGGCTAGAGGTGTACTTGCGTTCGTTAAAAGGTGAGCTAAATTCAGTAATATGGGACCCTCAATATAATATTGAATCGGTTAAAAAACAATTGATAATTTTCTGCTTACAAGGCTTAACATGCCAGCCTTAGCGTTAGTCTTCCATCTTATCGTTGCAGGCTAAGATTAATGAGATTACCAACGCTGAAACGCCACAGAACAATGCTTAGTGAATCTTTTGCAATCAGATTAATTAATGGAAAAATTGCAACAGAATTCCTAATTTCTAATATCTGTTTCAATGTTCCGCTTCGTTTAACTCGATGTTATCAGCCACTGTTCTTGCAGTTTTTCCGAAAAAATTATACAAATGCGGATCCAATACGAAGAATTTGTAAAGATTTTAATAGTCTATATAGATTTATTGATTTTTCTTTATCATTAGATGTTGTTAAGTGTAATAAAAGGCTTTTTTAACAGATAGTTTATTTTCTAAAATAAAAAAATTTAACTAAGATGATTCAAATTTTTATTGCACTACGAAGAGAAAAGTTAGGGAATTATGAATTAAAAATAATATTTAGCAAATGTCCACCACGACAACGCTGATACACGTCGATTCTTGCGTCAAAGTTTTTAATCACTCTTTGGGAAAATGGCGGTCCTATCACGAGTTTTGAGTTTTTAAACTGAAATCAATGCGATTGTATCCATATAGACTCTGTTCTTACCCTAGAATGGTAAACAGATTTTTTTGGTCTTTGATGGTAATCTTCGCTGGTGAGGCGGCTTTTATAAAAAACCCACATTTTACCCTTAAAAAAACAAAAGTTTATTAAAACAAAAAGAAAAACGTTTTTATTACATGCTTGATAATAAAAATATATTATTGGTAACATTTATGGATCACATATTTTATCACTAGTATGAATAGATCTTTTACAAAAAAAAAAAAATCCGTTTGAGATCAAGAAATAAACTTCAGTATCTTGTAGACCTTATATCTAATTAACATATTAAAAAATAATATGTCTTAAAACTTAAAAAAAAAATGGGCAAGACAAAATAAAATTTGTGGTATTTTCTACCTACTTTTTTACATCACATTGCCAACAATTTGGTGATCTGTGCTCTAAGCAATAAGTTTTCTTGCATTTTGCGCAGAAATATACCCTCAAACGCTTCAATTTCGGAGGACAGAAATTGCACACTGATCTTTTGCTCTTTTTTATACTTGGTTTATCTATATCATCATCAGTATTATCACCAATCGCGTCATTAATTGCTGCAAAGCCCCTTTTCTGCATACGTGGCCTTTCTCTTAAATGAATGGCGCACCAGTCACTACATAGGTCCTTGCTTAGTTTCTTGAGGAATTCTCTTCTTGACATTGGCTTTATTTTTAAAACTTCACAATTGGATACATAAATTACATAGCTGTTGAGTAAAGCCATATTCAACATGCCATAGAACATATAAAGTGACCAATGCTTGGTTTTACGGCTACAGCTTGAGTGGCCACATATTTGAGCAAAAGTATCCACAGCACCTTTTATTTCATTATAAGATTGAATTATAACTGGCTTACCTGAAGCGGAGTCAACGGAAGGCTTGTCGTGCATCGTAGGCAGCAAAAGAACAGTTTTTTTAGGCTTTGGCTTGTAGCTGACAAGAGTGAGTTTTTCGTGGAATCCAAAAAGAGATGTCCCAACTTTACGTGATGAATTATGTTTGAACTCAGCAGGAATTTCTTGCTTATTATTCCGAATTCTGCCAATAAAAGTAAGGTTGTATGGTGGTTGAAGCAACTGCTCAGCTAGCAGAACAGAAGTAAACCAGTTATCGGCAGTTAAATTGCGATTTGTTCCATGTATAGACTTTATCAGCAGCTTACAATAGTAAGAGCCCAATGGTTCATTTATAGTTGTGCCTGCGTTTTTTTCCCAAATATGGTGACGCATTAATCATATATTTTGATCTTACATCACATACTAAAACAATCTTTATTCCGTATTTTGTATTTTTTGGTTTATTAGGAATACACATACGGAATGGACAACGTCCCCTGAACGCCCAAAGTTGTTCATCTATTGTCGCGTACGATCCTGGCTTATACAGATCTCTACACTACTTGAAAAAATTCTCTATTGTAATGCTCTTCTATTGTTACCTGTGATGTAGTGGTATTCTGAACTTTATACTTGGTAGCTGCTTGGTCAATATATTCATTAGTGCGTAAGAGTACTTCATCCCTCAATTCCGTAGTAAAAAACAGTTCAAAACACTTCAAGGGATCTATAATACCCTTGGCTCCTTCTTTTGGCCCTGGCATAATGCGAACTATATTTCTCGAAGGAGTTCTGTTCGATACTTTTTTTGTCGAAGACGGTTCGGAAGACCGGCGTAATTATCCAGTTCTAATAAGCCCATTGATCACCATTTTGCGACGTGCCTACAGCTTCCTGAACATAAGACGATGTGGATTGTATATTGACATCATTTTCATTAGATACTTCAATATTCTGCATGTCATTGTCCAAATTATCGACGTAAGTGGGATCAGCTACACTATCATCTGAATCGATATCTACTCCCAAATTGTCCTCAAGTTCACTTCCATCTAGCGATATCTCCTCCAGCCATTTGAGCAACTGTACATCAGTAGGAAGCATCTGGTTTGCAATAAATTGATCGTTTCATTGGCTGTGTGACATGTGGTACCATTTTGTTTTAACCACATGTCAGTAATGTCCACGTCGTCAATAATGGGCCAAAATTCAGTTGTTAGCGTCTTTCGATAGAGTTATCCATTGGCTGTAACCACATTTCTAGCCTCATCTTCGAAAAAAATATCTTAATCGTGCCTTCAGATTACATAGCATACCATACAGTGACAGGTTAAGCATGCAAGGGGTTTTCAATAATTGCTCCATGATTTTCAGAAACGACAAGTTAAAAACATAAAAACCAGCCCATTGTTCCTGAATAAATTGAGCCAATATACGGCAATGTAAATGGTCGGTCGGCTTCAATTCCTGCGCAAGTTGAACTTTGTAAAGTTTCCAAATTTAAATCCTCACGCAAAATTCGCCATGTAGTGGTTTTGGATAACCGCAACTGTTGAGAACGTGGAAGAATTGATAGATTTGGATCTGCTTCAACACTGTGGATCACGGCTGCGATGTTTTCAGTTGAACGACCCGGTCGCGCACTGTGTATGGAGCCCGCCAACTCAAATTTAACGACCAAATTCTTAATAGCAGTCTCAGAATGATAATTATTTTGTCCAAAAATATCACGAAATTTACGAAAGGTAACTTTAGCAGAACCACCACTGGGGGTGGTCTTTGAGCCTTTTTTTTATTTCATTTGCGGTCAGATATGCTTCGAACATGAGATTATCGTGATAGCACGGTTTTTGTTTTGATATCGCATTACTGCATGGACACATTTTTTTTCTTATATTTTCTTAATTAAAAGTCATGATGAATAAATTTTATTAAGTATCTATCCAGGTGTCTACTCACCAGCCCTTCGAGCACTCTAATATATTTTCATATTTTATGTTAATATTGTAACGTGCGATAAATCAGGAAATCCTCACATATTTTTTCCATCCTCTATTTGCTGCCTATAGGTAGTTGTTAGCATTAATTATTTCTATAAATACACATTTGATTATTTTGTTCTGAAATTATTTTAAAGAGAAAATGTGTTTTTGAATATACTATAAAATTTATTCCTGTACTGGAATTATTCATTTACTGCACTAGATTAATTTGTAGCTCCGGCATGCTGCAAACTTGTTTCTCAAAAAGGCGTATCAAGCAATTAACTTATAATAGTCAATTTACCACTATGATTTTACTTTGTTCTCTTTATTCTTTGGCAAATATAAGAAAACATTTTATATGTTTCTTTCATATAAACGTCTTGAACCATTTACTCAACATAACATTATTTTTCTAGGCAAATAACTGCCATTTTTAAAGTTCAAAAATAAAATATTGAATGAAATGAATGCAAAGTGTATATGTCTAATAAAATGCTATTCGTTTACAACTAAAAATAATACTAAACATGCTCTACCAAGTGCATGATTATAAAATCATCTGTTAGTGTATTTAAAAAGTAAAATTGTTTCTTTTAAAATTTGAATATGTGTATTGTGCGTTGAGAATTAAGATATTATTTAGTTATATTTTGTTGCGATTAATAATTGTTGTAATATACAGCTTACGAGTTATGACCAAGAAATAATAATAATAATTTTTAATTTTTTCAAAAAGTATTTATTTATTCATCAATAACTATCTTGTCCCCTTTAAAGTAATCACCCTCAGATACAATATACTTATGCCAGCGTTTTTTCCAATCCTCGAAAAACTTCTGAAACGTGCTTTTCGCTATTGTCAACAGCTCGTTTTCGATTATTCTTTTATCTCCTCAATCATGGCAAAACGCTTTTCTTTCATCGGTATCTTCAGTTTTTGTAAGAGGAAAAATTCAGCGGGGAACAAGACCAGGGGCCAAGTCCGGTGGTTGAGGCAGAACTACGGTTTTGGTTTTGGCCAAAAATTCATGCACAAGCATCGATGTGTGAGGTGGTGCGTTATCATGGTGCAAAATCCATAATTGATTTCTCCACAATTCTGTGCGTTTCTAACGAGTTGCTTCGCGCAAACGGTGCATAACTTCAAGGTAGTATTCCTTATTGACCGTACGACCTTGTTAGAGTTCATGATGCACCATGCCATTGCAATAAAAGAACACAGTGACATTTTATCGAATTTGACGTGCGTTTTTCGGCTTTTGCTCTTCTGGACGCTTCCATTGGGATGATTGGGCTTTGGTTTCAATATCATAGCCATGCACACATGATTCGTCACCAGTGATGATCTTTTTGAGCAAATCTGGATCGTCCTTGACGACGTTGAACAGCTTGTGAGCTATGTCCATGTGTCGTTGTTTTTGCTTAAAATTTAACAATTTTGGAACAATCTTCGCTGCCGCACGTTTCATGCTTAAAACATTCGCAGAAATTGCTTGGCATGAGCCGAACGATATGTCAACATCATTAGCACCTCTTTAATAGTGATTCGACGACTATCCAAAATCAGTTTCTTCACTGCTTTTTTTTCAGACCAGCACTCAGGGGATGACCCCCACTCAAGCAACGCATTGTACCGGAACTAGGAAATTAGATTATGGGGAGGAAGAAAGAGGAAGTAGTGCTTGTGGACAATCGATTTGAATTTTCCTATATTGAAAATGACAGGAATGTCAATGTTTTATTGGCTGTTGCCATGCTCGCGCGACCAGGACGACCATCGTCATTGACATCTTCTCGGCCATCCTTTAATCGGTTATACCACAATTGAACTTGTGTTCCGCTCATAGCAGACTTGCCAAACGCCACAGTCAACATTTTAAATATCTTTGCACATTTAATTTCACACACCAAAATGCGACTAACGTTTTTTATTTGTCAAATACAAACTGACAATTCAAAATGGCTAATATTGTCAACATGTATAACAGACATGTGTACTAACCTAACAGAATAAAAAAATACGAAAATCGAACATACGTAACTCACGAAATTTGAAAATAAAGTTTATTTTTTGATCATATCTCGTATTCATATGCGTTCATAAAGTATAAAATGTGCTTTTGGAGTAAAGTAAATTTAAAAGTTTATTATGCACAAATTTTGAGTCCTAATGGCTCTTATATGCAAATAAGTTTTTTATGGTCTTAGATGTAAAGATATAAAAATAAATAAATAAAAATTTGCAGAAAAATATTCATTTTAATCTGAATTGGCCTTACCCAATCCTGCTTAATGGCTGTTACAATACCTACAAAAGAGGCTACACTAAAAATTCTAAGGACCGTCAGGTTAACAATTTTAGCTTTGAAGTCGTTTTTGTTTACAAATCGAGATTGATTAGACACAAAAAAAAGATGAAGCAGTAAAAAATTTCTGCGTTTTCGTTTATCTTCCATATCTTCCAAAGAATGTAGACTTTAAAATACTCCCAGGCTTGCCACGCAAGGGTAATGCTAAATGTAAAAAAGACCCGACTGTTGCAGATAGGTTCAGACATCTATTCTGTAATGAAATATTTATTCTTGTATTTAGTTTTACAAAACAAATAAGCGTAAGATAGCATTTGCTATGTCTTGCAACGATACCCTTTCGTTAAAAATTCTAGATCCTGATATCAAGATTTTTAAGTTCTTATATATTTTAAATTATTAATATCAACTAAAATAACTGAACTAGAAATTTTGTAGCCAAAAGATATTTTTCGGAATGAGCAAAAGCCCACAAAAATATTTATCTCCCGATGCTTTGATATTTTTCTAAAAATAATTTGTTTAAGTTGGATTAAAAAACTATCGCCTTACAGTTAACTGATGGAAAAGCAGTTTTTCTAAATCAGTGTCTGCATAATCGTATGTTGCATGTTGGTGCAATGTGGCATGGGAGTTTATATTTTACTAGAGTAGGTTAAGAGGTGGCAGTCTCAGCTAGGAACGAGAACAAATTAAATTCTCCAACATATAAAATAATTTAAACTTTATTTAAATAACAATAACGGTTTATAATAATGTTATACGAATCTTAAATTATTTACCATTTAATTATTTATTTACTATTTATTGTCGTGGCCAAATATCATTTTGTTCTACTTTCATCTGTAAAAATTCGTTTAATAGAGGAAAAACTTAGGGACTATCACTAATCTCTACTCACTCAATACATTAAACTAGAAAATTTGCAGTGAGAAGAAAATAGAAAGGTCTTGTTAGTGAACAGTTGGTTTAGTTCTTTGTATATTGAAACTCATAGGAAATGCATATGCAGAAAGTTTGTTTCAATTACGAGGTGCTCAACTAAAAAATATGCATGGTATTGTTCACTGGCCGGGCACGCGCGAAGTATTACATTTCAGGAGCAAGTTCCGTGCTTTAATCAGGGCTTATTACATAGTAGTAACAGATGTAAAAATCCCACATTGCATCGTTGCTTGAGTGAGTCAATAGAGATTAATACTCTACTGTCATAGATTGGCTTCTTCGAACATTCCTATAGCCGGTGCAAAAGCACAGAATTTTGTTTTTCGAGCGGTCAATTTAACTAACTTCATAATGCTCCGATTGGGAATTTGTTTCCCCTTTTGTTACTTCCAAGCTTTCTGTGTTCCGGAATACAAAAAAAGTCACAATAGAGAGGAAGCTCTCAGGGAGGATGACAACATATTAAAAATAGTGAAAAAAGAGTAAAGTCTATCAAAAAGTTAATTATATTGTTACGTTTATACCTTTTATAAACGTTTTGTTGTGAGTTCTTTATTGCAAAATGAATAACACCAGTTTTTAGAGTTTTTAAATTAATAACAATATTATTTACTTTAACTACACAAAGTTGACACTACAGAAAAATTTACTTAAGATGCACGTCTTTACTACACGTTGTTTATTTTTACACTGACTGACAACCCACTCAGACGCTGCACTATTTATATTTGTCCATTAAAAGTCTAGAAAATTTGGGAATCTTCCACTCCCTTTGTAACACATATTATTGTTGTATGTTGTTTATTCATTGTATAGGCGCCAGTATGTCTGTTTGTATTTTTGTTTTTGTTTTGTAAGTTATTTGTTGTTGTCTTTTGTAGAAAAAGTTTCTTAGAAAACTACGCAGGTGGTAAACACCATCTTGTTGTCTTGCGCGTATAAATATCTACGCAGTTAGTAAACAGCATATCAAATTGTTGTTGTTCGCGTTTACAAAATTTCTATGTAGTTTGTAACTAGAAATTTTGTTGTTGTACCATAAGTTTTCTTAGCAATTCATAAACATCATACCCAGTAAGTAGTTCGCTTTATTACTTAATTATTTTATTTTAAAAACAATATGTTTGCTTTCAAGAATAAAAATAAATTTCAACTTGAAAAACAAAGAAATAAAATATACTACAAAAAACCCCCTCTCGTAAGGGCGGATAGAATGCTTGGTTTTTTAACAAGAAGTTTGTTTTCCAATTGTGGCAACACCAACAAGATGATGACCTACTATTGAGGGCGTGGATATCGCACAGCCAATGAAATGTTCAAATTATTACCAACTAAATTTCCCCAATTTCACAGTAATCAACAGTTAAGTTGCCAACCAAATCGTGTGATTTATCGCCCCTGGATTGTTTTTTGTGGAGCTATGTAAAGGAGAGAGTCTATAGAGAGCCAATAAAGTCTATTTCAGGCCTACAACTCAAAATCCGTAATGTGATTAACGAAATAGCACCGCCATTTTGCAAAAAACTAATTAAAAACTTTGATGAATGAATCGACATCTGACATCGTGGGGGACTATTCTCAAATGTAATTTTTCATTCATAATTACCGAACTTTTCTCTTCCTTATACAACAAAAATTTGATTTAATCTTTGTATTGTAAAACAAACATCGTGCTGAAAAACCCTATATCCTTACCCTTATGTCAGTAATATGCCAATTATATACGCACACTTTTTGAGGCTCCTTTTCTAGAGCAATAACTGTTTTTCAATACTCATGCTGAATAATTTAAGGTATAATTTTTTTCGTATGGGTATTAACTATTTCCGCTTTTGCGTTTTCTTTCATACCCGCAGGAGAGTGAGTGCAATTTGCTAAGCTGGAGCCATGTTCTGGGTATATGTCATAATGCAACACAATTATACAGTCTTTTTTTATTAAGATCCAAGGACAGTAAATGCTAGAAAATGTAGGATTTGAAAGTTGTGGCAGTAATCCAATTATCCAAATATCTGTGAAAATAAAAAAGCAAAGAAACATTAAAAATGTCGGTTCTTTTGTTAAAAATTATTCTGCAAAAAGGTTTTACTTGCTATTTTAACAAGAAAAAAATTATGTTATATTTTAAGCACTGTTCCACAAAAAAATGTTCCATCACCAAATACCATAGCAGATGCTAACTCAAGCTTTAATTTTACTCGTCTTGAAGCTACTATTGACAACCTTGTGCAAACAATAAACAATTTTACAACTAGTATGACTAGCATGATGCAACAAATGCTGCAAATGCAGACTACGTTGCTACAAGCAATTGCGAATAGAAAATGAATTCGTTGAAGATATGTGTCTGGAATGCAAATGGCATTCGCCAAGATAAAAACGAACTCGAACACTTCCTCACGGAAAATAACATTGACATCATGCTGGTCTCTGAAACGCATTTGACTACAAGAGGTATTTTTAAAATTAATGGATTCACATTTTATGATACCAAGGATCTGAGAGGAAGAGCATGCGGCGGCTCAACAATTTTAATAAAGTCTAGACTGAAACACCATTTTTTAGACAGCAAGCGTGAAGACTATTTGCAAGCCACAAATATTTGCGTTGAAAATCTTTTTAATGATGTAGTAATATCATCTCTCTACTCTCCTCCCAGGTTTTCAATAACCGAGGAGCAGTATGAACATTTTTTTAAAGGTCTTGGACCACGTTTTTTGGCAGCAGGCGATTAGATTGCACCTACTGGTGTTCGCGCTTAATTACACCTAGGGGCCGAGCATTGTACAACGCTATTAGCAAAGATGATTTGGATGTTGCTTCGAGTGGTCAGCCTAGATACTGGCCTACTGACAGGCAAAAAATTCCGGATGTAATAGATTTTGCTGTCACAAAAAATATTTCAAGAGATTTAGTGACAGTAGAAGCTTCCATGGATTTATCTTCAGATCATTCTCCAACCATTGTTATTATTTTTAACCCACGTAGAAGACATTTTTTTTTCCTGACACAAATATGGTCAGTCGCATCAACTGGTTGAGTTTTGAAAAATATCTCAGCAGCCATTCTTCGGAAAATATTTTGCTAGGAACACTGGAGGACGTGGGGTATAGCCTTGCAACTTTAAGTGAAAATATTAAACAAGCAGCTCAGCTTGCAACAACTAAACATCCGCAGACTACTTTAGGCCATATCTATTTTGCAGAAATTGAACGTCTCGTAGCGCAAAAACGAAGAGCTAGAAGAGATTGGCAACAACATAGATCGCCCCTGCAGAGGCAGAGACTTAGAGACTGCACAAAGCGGCTTAGAGACTTGCTAGCATTTGAAAAAACTACATCGTTTGAGAAATATCTGGAGGGTCTCGATGCAACACCTAACTCCAATTATTCTTTATGGCGTGCTACAAAAAACCTTAAAACGGGTCGAGTACAAGCCACCTCTTCGTAATATCAGTGGAGATTGGGCAAGAAGGGACGATGAAAAAGGCGACTTGTTTGCCGAATACTTGAAAGATGTATTCACCCCACACAAATGTACTGATGATGTTAATTTGCCGAACGTAGTTGCATTACCCCCTCGACCCTTAAAGTTTAGGTTGCGTGAGGTTCAAAAGTTAATTTCTGAGACAAACCCAAAAAAATCTCCTGGTATGGACGATATAAGTAACAGAATGTTGAAAGAGCTCCCCAGTATTGCAGTCAGAATCATGCTATTTATTTATAATGCCATTTTGCGGCTTAAATACTATCCTGACCACTGGAAGATTTCCAAAGTTAAAATGATTCCAAAACCGGGTAAAGACCTAACCAAAACCGAGTCACATAGGCCCATAAGAAGCTGCTTATGAATAAATTGTCTCCAATGCTAAGGGATAGTGGGTGTATCCCAGACCATCAATTTGGTTTAGAAGTAGACACAGCACAATTGAGCAAACCCATAGATTGGTTCAAGTGATAAGAAGGACTTTTGAAGAGAAGAAGTATTGTTCAGCTATTTTTATTGATGTTTCTCAGGCTTTTGACAAAGTTTGGCATGAAGGTCTATTTCTGAAACTGACCGCTCACTTGCCTTGTAGTATAAGCAACCTACTGAAAAGCTACATAATTGGACGAAAATTTTCTGTTGTTGAAGGAGACTTCGTTAGTTTATCCAAACCAATTTCCTCAGGCGTACCACAAGGTAGCATTTTTGGACAAGTTTTATATTTGATACATACGTGCGATATGCCTGTAAGTGAAACTGTCCACACTTCTACGTTTGCTGATGATACAGCGTGTCTAAGTTCGCACGAAAACTCCTATCAAGTCTCCATAAATCTTCAGCAACATATAACTCAGTTGGAGTTGTGGTTAAAATTATGGAGAATTAAAGTGAACATTCAAAAGTGCATTCATGTGACCTTCACCCTGCGAAGAGATAATTGTTCACCCATTCGAATCAATAATCACATTGTTCCTCACCATAGTTATGTGAGATAACTTGGTATATATCTTGATTGTCGCCTTACATGGAAACATCAAATTGACTCAAAGCTAACACAAATTAAACTTAAGCTAACACAATTACATTGGCTCATTGGCAGGAACTCGAAACTTTGCCTAGATTGTAAACTTCTAATTTGTAAGAGTATTTTGAAACCAATATGGTCTTACGGAATCCAACTTTGGGACACTGCCTCAGCTTCAAATGTGGATAGAATTCAACGTGGACAGAATAAAATTTTACAGTTAATAACTTCCGCTCCATGGTACATCAGAAATTCAAACATACATTGTGATTTAGACATACCGCTGGTGACTACAGAAATCATCAAATACGCAGGCAAATACTTAGTAAAGCTTGAAGACCATCTTAATCCCCTTGCTCGCAATATCTTGGATTATAGTGGACATAGCCGATTAAAAAGGAGGGATATCGCAGCTTTAATCCTCAATGCTACTGATGACACATCTTAGAAATATTTGTTTTGTTTTTTTTTTAATGTCAATTTTTTTTACCCAAAAGGTTAGTTCTGACATGGTCGGGAATAATGTAACTTTTTTTTAGAATTTAAGATTTTAAAACTTATTGTTAGTTCAGTTTCTTGAAGACACAATAAATAATTATTGAAAAAAAAATATTTTAAATTATCTTAAGATATATCTTAATATACCTAGGAGTATTTCTAAAATATTTTAATTTATATTTTAGTTAAGTTTTTAAAAAAAGTAAGATTATAATTTAGAAATTCCTCTTGCATATAACTATTTATAAGCTAACACTTCAAAATTAAATTAAATTTTAAATTAAACCTAAAAGTTATTTTTTATTGTTGTTGTATGACTTTGATTGATTGATAATATAATAATGATATTACATAATGAGAGTAAACTTTTTGTGCAGCTACACAAAATAAACCAATTTAAAATTTTTTATTCATTAAAAACAAAAGTGTTACCAGGTTTAAAAATATTATATTGTGGGAAGGAAAATTGCAAAGCATCTCTAATAGAATTCTATGCAAAAGCATTGGCTTTATTTATGTAACTTAATTTATAGATAGCTGTTACTGCAGTTTGTTCAAAACGTGCAGATAGTTAGGTTATACTCCATCAAGCTCTTTTGTGGCCAAGCAATTTTCTCCTTGTTTTCTTCTTTGTGTTTTTCCTTTTTTTCTACCAAAAAACTACCAAAAGTTTATTAATTTCTTCAAAAAGTAAGAAAGAAGCATGGACAGTAGTTAACTTTTGCTGCTGCTGTTGTAATGAAGACTAAAATATTACTGAGATAACAAAATTACTTTTGGTAAAACCGTGAATTGGTGACTAGGCAGCCATTTAGCGAACTAAACTTAAAATGGTTTATCAACAAAACTGAAAAGAATATACCTGAAAACGAACAGTGGATATTAACACTTGGCGCCAAATTTGCATTGCGGTATACGGAGAATAATTTCCCACTTTTTCGATGCATCACTAATGGAGAACAATGCATACAGACGATCGGAGAAAAAGAACAACAAGATATATCAAGATCCAAATTTGAACCACTCCTAAAAGATCATAAGAAGAAAATAAAAAGGAGAGACTTACGAGACATACATATATTAAACACAGTGAAACAAACTAGGAAATATTTAACAGAAAATCAAGATATGATAATACTTAATTCATACAAGGGCAATTAATCTGTCGCAATGAGCAAAAACGACTACGATACGAAAATGAAGAATATTTTAAACGATATGTGCACATATAGACGTGTAAATAGAAATCCCACAAGTACACTGCAAAGTAAGAACAATAATTTAGTTGAAAAATTATATAAGTTAAACATCATAGATCGGACCACCAAAAACAAACTGACAACAAGGATATCAGTTGCACCAAGAATATATGGTCTACCGAAAGTTCATAAGAATAATACACCACTTCGACCGATATGCTCATCGATGAATTCACCCTCTTACGAACTTTCCAAATATTTAATCAATATTTTAAAGAATTTGACTTTAGACTCGATTTACAACATTAAAGATGCAAAGGATTTAAAGTCTAGAATTGACAATATAAGAATAGAAGAGGACGAATTGTTAGTTTCATTTGACGTAATGTCATTGTTTCCAAGCATTCCTGTTAATTTAGCCATAACAATGATAGAGAACAAATGGGAAATATTGAAACAATACACGAAGATACCAAAGAGATTATTCATGGAGTTATTAACGTTTTGTATTAAAGATTGCAGATATTTTCGATATAAAGAACTTTTTTACCTGCAGAATAAAGGAATGCCAATGGAATCTCCTGCATCTCCTGTGATAGCGGATATCATCATGGAAGAACTACTCAACACAACATTGGACAAAATGAAAATAAAACCAAGGCTAATGACCAAATATGTTGACGACCTTTTTGCGATAGTTAAAACTAGTAGAGTTGAAGAAACACTAAATGCTACCATATTTGGACTCAATAATTATAAGAGAAGGAGGAACACTAAAATTTGACTGGTATCAAAAACCTATGTCATCCGGAAGTTTAATTAATTATTATTCGAAACATCCCCGCAATATAATCATTAATACAGCTACTAACTTTATTACCAGAGTGTTGGATATCAGCAATGTACACTTTCATCAAAGAAATAAAGAAAAAATCACGAACATTCTTATAAAAAATGACTGTCCTGCAAGCACAATAATAAATTTAATAAATCACGTGGAACAAAAAGAATAAAAATCGATAATTAAAAAACGGCTGGAAAACAGACGAAAATCTACAAATCAGTAGACTATATTAGTGGACTATGAGAAAGAGTTAAATACTCGGATATTTATAACAGAGATAAATACTTACTCGCAATGAAAACAAATAACACAACAAAGACGTTATTCAACAACATGAAGTCTAAATTAGACAAAATGGACCAATCAAATATAATTTATGAAATAACATGTAATGGAGACGACACCGATATATGCCAAAAAGTATATATTTGTACAACTAAAACAAAATTAAAGACAAGATTGGCATCACATAAGTCAGACTTAAAAACAAACAACAAAGCATTAAACCACAAAACTGCACTTACAGTCCACTGTGCAACAACGGGACATAAACCAGAATTAAGACGAGTGAGAGTTCTGGAGAGAGAAAATAATAATGCAAAGAGATACATGCAAGAGATGCTCCACATAATAAATATCCCAACAGAGAAACGTATTAACTACAAGACTGATACGGACAATTGTGCCCATTGTTTTTAGCAAAATCAACATTTTTTTTTGTTTTTTTATTAATCGTTTTAATAAAAAGCAAAGAAGAACTTACAAAGAATTTGTTCATATTAAAAAAAATAATTATTCGGAAAACTTTTGTTTTAAATAATTAATTATAATTATATTTTTGTAAAATATAAAATAAAGATGTAAAAACGTTTTGTTGTAATAAAGATTTTTAAACATTTTTGGAATAACAAAGTATAATTATTGTCAATTGAGCCGTTTATACTGAAAGTGGCATTCGTTACGACTGAACAGCTTCTTTTCATTTTTAATTAATTTGAAATGATTAAGTTGAAAAGTATTGAGATTTGTTTTAGAGGAGTGTTGATAATTAACGGTATAACAAAAATGTTTATTTTGAAAGCGGCGTAAGTCGCTGTTGTCAGGAAATTAATTACGGAGCTACGTGTGAAAGAAATGGAAACATTAATAAGTGTGTGTAAAGTATTGTTGTGATTATTGGACTTATTTTTATTAGTTCGAAAGGATAGTGCAGTTTATTAAACTATATTATAGTGATATCTAATATACTACACATAATTAGCATTATTTTGTAATTTTTTTTAATTCTCAGGAGGTTGCTTCGTGTTGTATAAAATATCTAAGAACGTCACAACTCAAAAGCATATTATTGCACATAGTGACTTTTGCAAAGGACAAAATAGTAATAGTAGTAATAGCCCCCTGTCGAAAAAATCCTTCACAGTACAAAACATGGAGAAAAAAGATTTTACTTTAACACAATCATTAGAAAAATCCGTTTCAGAAAGAAAACTAAATACAGACTAGTTAAAATGGCTAAAAATTAAAATGTCTTATAAACTAATTTAAAATAAAAAGATGACAATAACAAAGTAACTTATGCCGCTTTTAAAATAAACGGCTCAGTTTATTGTAAACACAATTTGTTTTGTTTTTGAACTTTCCATAATAAAATTGAACCGTCAATTTATTGTAGGTTTAAAATAGGTTTTTCTAACTTTAAAGTTACCAAAGGTATTTTAACGTAAAATCGTTTTTTTAATACAAGTTTAGGGAATTGTGCTTTTAATGTTTTCTTTTATTGGTGAAATTAGTTTACTAAAATTGATTGCTTACAAATAATTCTGAAGCACCCGATGACAGTATCAAGGTTAATTGGTATTGACGTGGTCTATAATCTGTGCTGCGTGAGAAAAAACAAGAGTGATTGCTTTTGTATAAATCAGAAACAGCACTGTTAAAAAAGTGCAGTACTACTAACCCTGGTAGGTAAAATTATGGTGACTACTGTAAAGTTCACTATTGTACTAACAACGCACAGTTGGATATTATACAGGGTGGCTGATGAAAGCTGCTAAAAAAAGTAATAACGTATTTTCTGTGTAACCAACCATTTTTATTTTATTTTATAAATTGATCTCTAAATTTAACTAAAATTCAGAATTGGGACAGAGAAATAAGAATTCGGATTGTGCAACGCTTTCACGCTTTAGAGTCCATAAAAGAATATAGGCGAACGTTTGGTGGCACTCCTCCTAGCAGATGGACTATAATGAAGCTCGTGAAGAATTTTGCCGAGCGTGGCATAATCGCAAGAAGGTCTTATCATCGGGATCCCTCAGTTCGGACGCAGAAAACTCTCGCTGCTGTATCTGCTGCCACCCAACCCAATTCTTGAGTTTCAACAAGGAGCTTAGCTGCTCAAATGAGTGTCAGCAGATAATAACTGAAGACAATTTTGTACCAAGATTTAAACTTATTTCCATATAAGATTCAATTAGCAAACAAACTGAACCTAAGAGACTTCCCGATGCGTTTGAAATTTTGTGAGAAGATCATTCAAATGGCATCAGAGAATGAAAGCGTCTTCAACTGCATTTTTATGTCTGACGAGGCACATCTTGATTTAAACGGCAATGTTAACAAATAAAATTGTCAAATATGGAATAAGTCTAACCCACAGATACTCCATCAGATGTAATAACATCGAGTTCTCTTTACTTTTTCGTAGAAAACGGTCAATGGAGACCGTTACTTAAAGATGTTGAAAGAATTTTACTTTCCAGAATTGCGTCGATAGAGAAACCCTTTCTACTCTGTTTAGTTTCAACAACATGGAGCAACTTGTCACATAGCCACGCCTGCTATGACAGTACTGGACAGTTGGCCTCCCAGGTCTCCTGATTTTTTTTTGTGGAATGACCGGAAAAATCTAGTCTAGAGTAAAAGCTAGTAAAGCGACGAAGCTCGTGGTGAAAAGCCGGACACTAGTGAAAGGAAGAAAATACACTTTGTCTAAAAAACCTTTTAAAGGTTTTCACAAACTTATCCATTGAACTTGCAGCTATACATTTATTTATATTTCACAAAAAAATACTTTCCAATTTTATTTTTCAATTAGAAAGTTTACAAATAAATGTTTTGTGCAGAAAAACAAGTACACATATTGGTTTTATTTACGTTTGCTTGTTAACGCTTTAATTTGCAAAATGAAGCTATTTATTTTATTTCTTTTAGGAAATGAAACAAGTTTCTTTTTGGTATTGAAGTTTAATACCACGGATAATCAAACGCAATGAGTTTTAGTTTTCTATTAATTTTTATAGTTTTTTAAACGATCTTTTTTTATTTATCTTTAATAAATATCTTTTTTTCTTTTAAACGATCGTTGGAAAGCGAAATATCAAGAAGAAAAAAATATATAAAAAAGATCGTTTAAAAGAAAAAAAGATGTTTTCTATTAATAATATGCGTACAATGTTTTTATAGAATTTACACAATTTAGAGTGTGACATGTGGTTAAGGAATTAAATTCATCTGTCACTTTTTAAAGTTTCTGCAAGTCTAATGTAACTGTTTCAGAAACCCAAATAATATTAAGAAGGCATTCTTGTTTAAGTTTTAAAAGAAATGATTATTATTATTAGAAATTAAATATTAAAAGTAAACGAAATGACCTACTGTATCTTTTTACAAATTACGTAATTTCTAGGAAGTCGTATCACACAAGATAAAAAAAAACAAAACAAAAGTTTCGGGAAATAACTTTAACAAACAGAAAACAAAAGCAACTAACACAGAACACTAAATAATAATAACAACAAGAATATGTGATGCTGTTGAAGTAGAATTTTCTTGTATATATGACAACTGCAAAGTTAAGTGAAGTGAAAACATAGTCGAGCAAAGACATATAAATAATAATGCAGCTTTAGTGAATAAATCGTGTAATTAAATTTAAAACTCTAAAGTCTTGTGCAGTTTAATTGTGCAATAAAAGAACTCAATAAAATTTGGTTTAGTAAAGGAACAAGCTTAGCAATAAATTAATTTTGCTGTACTAAACGGATGTGTTGCATCGATTACAAACGTAAGCACAATATATTATTCTCTAATACCGTCTTTGTAGCTCAGACTCTACTCTTCACCTATACAGAGCGATCATTAAAACTACGAGCTCTACAAGCCTAGCGCGATTCCAATTTACGATCTGAGCTTTACCAACAAATTGCTAAAAACTATTCAGATATACACATTTCATTGTCATTTCCATTTCACACTAAAGCACGGATGCTATTTGCATCCGTATTTACTACAGGCGTATTAAAGAACTTATTTACCACGGTTGCTTGACAACAATTTTTCGGTTTGCGTGCGTAGTAAGTGCCAGTTTATGCAATTCTGTTTGTTTAAAACACAATCTAACTTTTTGACAGACATGAGACTTTACCTTTGCCTTTATTGGAACGTTTTTTAAGTATTTTTATTTATATTTCATTGAGAACATCACAAAAATATTTATTTATTTAAAAAAAAGCGATAACAATATGTGTTACAGATTTTTGCTGCGTAAAATGAAAAGTTAACCCAACCCTATACTCCTTCGCATATCTGTAGCCTTCATCCAACAATTGATTTTTCAAGTTTTAATTGAAAATTAAATTTCCCGTCTTCTATTATGCAAATCTATACAAATAATTAATGAATATTTTGCAATTTCAAATGTTAAATAAGTTGTCTAAAATATAGGCAAAAGGATAAAAAGTAAACAGTAAATGAAAATTAAACACAAAATTAATTTGTGTTGAGTTTATTTTTTTCAATCATATTAAAATCACCATAACGCACATACAAATACTATTTCGCTACAGTCACTAATACTACAACTATTAAAACGAAAACGCCCAATTAAGTTATATCTGGAAAAATATGCTGTTTTTTTTTTTTTTTGTGGTTGAGTTATGATAATTAAAAATATTCAATATTGTTTTAGAGTATTGGACACGCAACAACGCAATTAATGACAAATTATTTGGTATCAAAGAGGTTGGTTGCTTACATAATAATATAAATAAAATCATATAAACATGAATATATGCAAGAGAAAACAGTTTTACGTGAACTACATATACGATTCAGATATGCGTGCGTGATAAGATTTACGGCTGTACCTAGCTGTGTAAGCCATAACCAGAAGGTGGATCGTACCACTGTCGATGAAATTTAGCGTTTAATGTTTTTAATTCTTTCTCTATACCACAGTTATAACCAGATTCTTTAACAGTGACTTTTAAAATATTGACTTAATATTTGCAATTACCCCTTTTATTGAAATAGAAAATATAAAGTGGCATCCTAAGAAACAATGTGAAAAAGCAAGCAGCTATACATACAATTATTAGTTCATTTGTAAAAAAAACATATTCGGCAGCCAAAAAATAAATGCAAAATATTTTTTGGCAAACTTAACAAATGTGTAAAATTTTATTCACCATTTTAAAATAAACTTAAATGGGAAGGTAAATTCGATTTGATTATTTGTAAGGAAATTTGTGAGGGCCGGCTGCTGGGAAATAAAAAATAGAAATCAATAGTGGCTGAAAAAAGAAGTGCTTTAGTTTATTTTAATAACACCATTTATTTTCACCTACAAACGGAAACTATTTGTTTGGTTAGCAGACGTGGAAACAAATTGGAAAACATTAGCTACAATTGAAACGGCCAAGTGGCAGTGGTATCTAGTTTTGCACTTACATGTGTTGGTGGCGGGCAGACGAAAGCCTTATCCACAACTACCTCAGTGGCCAAATTACATCACCCAAATACTTTGGCATCATCCAATATACAAGTCACATAACCTTTTTAAAGAATCAGTTAATTAAATTCAAGTATTTGTTTAATAACTAAATGACTTCCGATTTGTCAACTCTAATTTTTAATCAATTAATTAAAACAAACTTAAAAATAGGTAGAATTTGCGCCAATTGCATAAAATACTGAAATTAAAATGTAAACAAATAAACCTCATTAACCCTTTTATATAAAGGAGACAGGTGCATACAAAATGAATAGCATGCTGTCTTGTAATAACTATGCCGGTTTTTTTTTTGCCCATATCCCATTTAGTTTATAATTTGTGATCTTTACGACCGATATATACTGATTAATCGTAGAAATTTATTTTCACACCTTTGAATTTTTTAAGACAACTCCCCATAAATGAATACAAGTTTTAGAATAAATTATTTGAAGTTTGCAAGCTAGATTAAGAGAGAAGTTTTTTCCCCTAAAAATCAGTTCCTTGTACTGAGTTTAGTTTCATTTGCGATCGTTTCACTTCCGCGTATTTTTTGCTAATTAAATACTTATCGAGAAACGCGAAATTTTGGCGAATAACTGATATTGAAAATATCTGGATATTAAATGGGAGCTTTAACTTAATATTTAGAACAGCTATGACAAATAGAATAAGTAAAATATGGGTCCCAAGAT
Source organism: Trichopoda pennipes (assembly GCA_030448955.1). Lineage (NCBI taxonomy): Eukaryota > Metazoa > Arthropoda > Insecta > Diptera > Tachinidae > Trichopoda > Trichopoda pennipes. The sequence continues at coordinate 133,109 of JASKUP010000109.1, read as the reverse complement.
TCTACAATGAGTAAGTCTGTCTTAAAATTTTCGAAGAGCATCGATAAAAAGTATTATACGAAGGCTTCTATGCACTCGTGTTATACTGTTTGCTGAATTATTCTTGCTTAATAGTAATTTTCAAAATATTGGCTATACAAGTTAATAATGTAGATTTAGATAGATTATAGATTATTGTATATCTTCAGTCATATTATTTTTCCCAACTTTCTGGTAGCATATGGATTCCATGCCAAAAAAACTGCTCCGGTTCTGTTCTGAAGCGAAGCATCGATCGAAGCAAATGGTAATCAGAAGAGGCTTGTTCTGGGATATACGATGGATAAGCCAAAACTTTTCAGCCACTGTTTGCCAAATAGCTCTTGACCGGTCTTACAAAATGTGATCGAGAGTTTTCATTATGGGAGATTATGACCAGCGAATTCTCTGGCTATTTTCCATTGACTGCTCTCTTTAAATGAATCAATTGCCTTCAGTACAGGTCCCCTGTGAGCATCTGACCCGCTTTCAGTAGCTCTTAGTACATAACACTTCTGATCTGACTAAATACAGAGTATTAACTTTAAGTTATGGAAAATCGGCTTGGGTGTTGAATTAGCTAATAGGCCGAGCTCTACATACGATTTTTTGCGCTTGCGATCGATTAACGTAAAGTATCTATTTTTCATCACCAGCAACAAAACGATACAAAAGTGACTCTTTTCGCAGCGTTGTAGCATTATTTCCTACATGCAAAATCGCCTTTCAACTTCTCTTGGCATCAATTCATATGGAACCCAAATTTATGCATTTTCAGTTGCTCTTTTTTTCTTGTATGTCGAAATTATCACTTTTAAATCGTGCGAACGAGTGTTTTGTGAGTTGGTACATTTGAACGTAAGCTTCTACTAACAATCGATAACTTTCAGGAAACATTTTCTTTATATAACTTCCCCGCAAAACATTTTCCTTGGGCACAAAATTCGACATTACATTTATATTATATTTTTTTATTAATGACACGAACCATGTGTAATAGTTACGCCAGATAGTATCAAATTATTAACTTGCATTCCCAATAGTGTTCTTAGGTTTAGTAAAGCACTAATAATAAATTAATAAAATGCACCGTAAATACCAAAGTCTTATGAATAAAATAAATTATACAACAAATATAATTACTGAAGTATTTTCTTAAATTATAACAATTAAAAGAACTTAGAATTTTCTAATTTTATCTGCCACAAGCGTCAGTAACAAAATTAAGAAAAAGTGAATTAATATGTATTATGTGGCTTTGTATCGGTATACATTTGTAATACTTGATGAATTGAAAATATACGTATGTAAATTTAAAATACTTAGACTCCCACACAGAGCTATATCAGCAAAATGGAAAAATAAAAAGAAGTTTATTTTATGTCTATTTGACTATGAGCATGACCTTTTATGTGCCACAAGTCTGCTTTCATTTTTATGAAAGTAGATTTGTATTTGAGTACATTTTGCTATTGCTTGTCTTTATTTTGCTTAGTTATATATTCTTCAAAGACAGGTTTCTAGGTCGGCAGACTATGGCAACATACATATATAGTATAATTAACATGCAACATAAAAATGCTTTAGTTTAAAATTTGGTACCGATATCCAAGTATTTCTTATTGCCGTCTGACAAATAAAAAAAATACAACTGCATATAAAGAGCATATTTGTGATGGCATAAGAAAACATAATGACAATGAAAATCGGCGAACCTCAATTCCACCGTGCCTTTAATTGAATGGTCCTCATTTCACACGTATAGAATTATTTACACTAAATTACATTATTATTTTTCTTTGTATCGAATTATTTCAATATTTTTCGTATTTAATTATTTTATTGAATTATTTACATTTCTTTTGATTTGTAATAATTTTAATATTTTTTGTGTTGTTAATAAAATTATTTTTATATAAATATTATAATTTATTATTATACTGCTAGTTTTATTTTAGTTTAAATAATCATTTGAATTAACCGGGCAACATTTAGAGCACATAACAATCATCGCTGATTGTACAACTAATATTAGCAGCCAGCTGCGATATATCACGACAGAAGAGTCGTGATACATCGATTGACGGGTAAGACAATTATATTTTGTAGTATCCCGCAGATTCAATGCAGCCAGCAGTAGTAGTACTGCAATAGACACATACACAGCAGCTCCCGTCTCGTGTTGGTTCTCTGGTACCCTACCGACTGACTGCCTAAATATTTCGGGCAAGTATACCTGTAATTTTGTGTGGACATAGTCCTCTCGTAGTAAACGTCAGGATCGCTTTCCCAGTCAAGGAGCAAGTTTGTTTAGCAAAGAGTATTTGCATCTCCTGGTGATAGGTTTATAGAGTTTGGCGTAAAGGAACATCTACAGAATGGTCGAATGTCGGCATTGACCCTGCAAATGTTGCCCTAAAAGTGGTCAATCGTTACGGCGTAGAATAGCGACTTCACATGTCTCCATAGAAATTAGTCTAACAGTGTTAAATCTGACGATATTGAAGGTCAATTTAGCTGTGTCCGAAAAGTGAAACCAAGCACAGCTACTACACATCATGGTTGTTCAATTGATGGAAGAAAAATCAGTAATCTTGGTTTTGTAGAGGTCACCATTGTTTGTAACGTTCCATCCAGAATAGTTTTTAAAAAAGTACATATGTACGAATGATTCCATCAGCAAACAGTCCCGTTTTACTATATGTAACTTAATGTACACTTGAGGATTATCATCACTTCAAAAACAGTACTTTTGTTTATTGACGTATCCACTCCAACAAAAAACACTTTCATCACTAAACAAAAATCGCTAATGAAATCGGGATAAGGTATTTCGAACAGAAATACGATTTTCAAAAGAAATTTATACAATTTGAAATCGTTATTCAGGCATCAGCCATAAAATGCCAAACCAAACACAACGTAAATCAATTAACTACTAAAAATATGGCTGGCTTTAAAAAAGTGTTGCCAAGTTAAAGTTCTATACCTATAGAAAAACAGCCTTTACCTTAACTTATTTCTGGGGCTCATATCAATTCCTAGCAATACAGGAAAATTTTTTAGGGAAAATGTCCTTTGCATGTATACAGCAAAATATTAACCCTTTGTGAACCACTTAAATGTTTAGCTAATTTTATATTTAAATCAAATGAGTAAAATTATATTCAGCATACATTTACGTATAGTTTGCTTGCTGGACTTATTTTAAAAGACAATTTCTTTTAATTTTTCATATTCTGCTATTGTAAAATTAGTTGATTCGTTTCCAACGTAATATTTATATGCAAACAATAATCGTCAATGACACAGCAAGGTCTAATCTGCCTTTTTATCTTTAAAATCTAACACTATTGATTCTTTAATTTTTAAGATTGCCTAAACGAAGTGTAAATATGTGAAAATTTTTTTCGCTATAATGTGTACCTATTTGCCGGATCCCACTATACCTGGAATGGTTGAAATTTTCATAGAGAATTAAAGAGAATTCTTTAAGTGAGGTGATATTCAGTAAAAAAATGTTTTTTGTTTACCACTCTTTGTTCTTTAACAAGTTGAACAAATTAACCTTAAGAAAATAGGAGAGCGTTCAATGTATACTAAGGTATAATTTTTATACCTCTTTATCATATAAAGTACCTGACGGACTCGGTATGGAAAACCCAACTTCAGCTATCTTCATGGAAATTTTCATGCTACATCTCGAATTACTACACGTTAAAACAGTAATAGAAAAAACAAAATAACTGATTACTATAGATACGTAGATAACAAAATATGCATCATCGAATAAGGCAGTGCCGAACAAATTCTAATAGACTTAAACACAATGCACAATAACATCACATACACAATGGAAAAAGAACAGGACAGAAACTTGCATTATTTTTATTTGGGTACGGGTTTACGTCGACCCTCGTCAAATTTGGTTTGTGAACAAACCGGTTTCGGCCTTTTGCCATCTTCAGTGATTACAATAACACGAGGAACAGACTGTTTAACCTTTGACATTTATCAAAAATCAACTATGGAGGACAGATCACATCACCTCGAACCATCCTACCCAACAGTAACCAGCAGCAGTAAGACAAATGACACACAGACTTAAGTAAATTCCACTTACTCAAGATAGGTACAACAAATGAACTCGACACAATTCACACCAGCTAAAAACAACGCCTACGAACATACTACCATCGACAAATTGCTTAAACAATATAACACTAAAAACAGAAATAAATAAGACAAAGAGACAACCAATACAATACGATGACACACTTTTACTTATAAAGAAACAGAAATATATAAATTATGTAACCTTTTTCACAAGGAAGGTTTACTCAAACCATTAAAACTCTGAGACATAATCTTAGGACATCGACAAAAACAACTGAGAAATTTGGTTCCGGCGGAATATACAAACTTACTTGTACCTGTAAACATACATATATAGGACACACTGGACGAACACTAAAACAATATTTACAGAACACATACGCTCATACAAACGAAATAGCGAATACTCTAATTTTGCATTATGCCTTGACACCACATACACCAAAGGAAGTATATGAGTGTATGACATTACTACACTCTAGCAAAAAATATTGATGACCAGACTTTCTTAAAGACATGGAAATCTACAAAACAAATACTTTCAACAGTGATATTATAAACAAACAGGGAAACAGACATCATTTTGACACCGCTGAAACTACTCGTACACTCCAACAAACGAAAAACACCCTCAGACAGATACACTTACCAGAATAATAATAAAAAACGGAAATATTAGGTTAGCACGGCACTAAATTACAGGTAGCGATCTTCCTACATGGGTAGATACGATCCTATACCCGAACACTGACTCATCACGTCGAAAGGGCTCGCCGTTCATAATGAACAAACAGGCAGTAATGACGGCTTGCACCAAAGAAAATGACAGCAGTAGAATTATTATATTAATAATTGAACTCACATGTATTTAGTTAATATTTACAATAACTAAAAATTCCAAGAATGACGAAAAATAGCTTTATGAAAAAACAAGTTAATTAGTTTCTCTTCAGTGATGGAGAGATAAAATACACCAACAAGAAACCAAATAAAAGTTGTGTAGAAAAATTAAGCCATTGCATCAAGAGTTCTTTTGCAACATGTTTTGTGGACAAGACCACATTTTCTTTCTTTATTAATAGCAGCGGAAACACAAAGCTAAACAGAAAGCCAAAATAGATAAAAAGCAAAATATATAGAAAGCAAAATAGATAGAATGTATCACTTTTTATCAAATTTTAATTTTAGTTTTTCTAGATATTTCTTTTTTGATGCGTTGCAAAAATGTTTTTGCTCAAAGTATATTTTTTATACATTTTTGTAGATTTTATACAAAATTGTTTGTAACTGGTTTCAGTAGTGTTTTTTTTACATTTTTTTCTTTCAACTTCCTTTAATATTTATTATTATAATTGGACTATATCTTTTACTTTTTCTTGACACCTTGGATGTAAACTTTCTATCAAAATAAACTGTGATATTTTGAAAGAATTTAAAGTGCTTTTCATAAAAATAATTTACACGCAAAGAAAAAACGTGGTTGTTGTACAGTTATAAGTATTATATATTAGTTGTTATAACAATACTCCGTTGCTTTAATTAATTTTTAAATAAAAATTAAAAAGTTTTTGGTAACATTTTTTCGCTAAATAGCTAAAGTACAAAAAAAAACTTAGTAAGGCTGAAATAAGAAAAACTTTTTAAAGTTCCAACCAAAAATTAAAAAAAAATATTTACCCAAAAGTGTTTTCAACATCATTATAAATTATAAGCAGCTAATGTAAAATTTATTCTCATTTATTTATAGTGTGACACTGAGAAATAAAAGAAAAAATTCTTTCAATATAAATTGGAACGAAAAAGCTATTCTGTAAAGAAAACATTCTTTTAAAAAACTTTTAACTTCAGGCAACAACGCCTACTTAGTCAAGTACCGTGCTACATTATTTAGGAAAGGGATAGAGAAGAGATGAAACAGGTGGTGAAAGTAGAAGGATAGTCGGAAATTAACTGCCGTATATAAAGACAGCACGGCGATCAATAACTATGACTATGCCTCCATTGCTGAGCAGCCCCACCGACAGTCAATTTTTATTTTTGTAGTGAAAAAAAATCCAAGGTCTTCGTTGGGAATCGAACCCACAACCCCCATACTGACAAGCTAGTACACTACCTACTAGCCTACAGGGGCACCTATTTTATAACACGTGGGGCGTTGCACATATTAGTCGTTTAATTGAGCATTTCTTTGGTGTATTTCATCATAACTAAAGGATGGTTCTTAAAGTTGAAATGAAAAATAAAGACATAGCAGACATAGTGTCCTCTTAGTCAAACAAGACTTTTGTCTGTTCAAAACTTTCTAAAATGTTTAAAGAAAATTAGAAAAGTAAGCCATATACACATTTATGTCTGTATTTTATTCACAATTCGGTGAAGAATTCAACAAAAATTATAATCTGCCCATTCGTCAGTAACAAGCTCGAAATTTATGATATTGACTGTGATAAAGAAACGATCGCTTGACGTTTTCTTTTTGCTGCTAAAAGAGTAAAATCATAATTACAATTAAGCATCTGTAAGTCGCAAAAATATGAAATTTATTATTAATTTATTTAACCGTTGTTGAGCAATTGACTACAGCATGCGGTTAGCAATTATTTTGTAAACCAATTGATATTATTGACTATAGCGTAAAAGCGGTTTAAATTATTGTAGTCGTCGTCGCATGCTGTATTTAAAAACAATGTAGGATATACACAATCTAAAAACATAACAAGGGGATCTATTGATAGCGAAGCTTACGGGCTCGAATTAATCAAATAACTTAAGTAGACAGTGTACCCATCCAAAAGTTGTAATACTTAAAGTTATTGCAGGACCCAATCATTAAATAGTAATGTATGGCTATCAAAAAGATTTATGTAGTTAAAATTCCATAGCAAAGATATATGTGATTCAGATATTTTGAATACTGGGATCCTTTCTGCAGCAGCACAAAAAGGAAAAAAACTTGCAACGAATACTTATGTTTTATATGAATTCTTTTACAGAGGTTCAACTTAAAGAAAGCAATATTACTTTTCATTGTAAAGGGGTTTTCAACAAAAGCTTTGTTTTCTAAAACAAAATAAAACAAAATATTTATATTAAAACAATTAAAATTTTTATTGTATTACGAAGCGAAAAGTTCGGCAATTATTATTATGGATATGTGTACTACGACCACGCTGACAGTTGTCGATTTTTTCAGCAAAGTTTTTAATAACTTTTTTTTTGGCAAAATGGCGGTCCTATTGCGTTAATCGCATCACGGATTTTGAGTTTTAGAACTGAAATCGACTCGATTGGCTTCAACAGACTCTGTCCTTAGCATAGCCCCACAAAAAATAATCCAGTGTTGTTAAATCACACGATCTCGCTGACCACTTAATTGCTGTTTGTCGTAAAATCCCATAGATCGGAAAATTCGGTTTGCAATAAATTGATCGTTTTACTGGCAATGTTACATATGGCACCATCCTGTTGAAACCACACGTTAGTGATATTCACGTCCCCAATAATGTGCAAAAATTGAGTTGTTAGCATCTCGCGATGACCTGATACTTTGACCGTTATTGCATTTCTAGCAAGTAATGCATTTCATTTTCGAAAAAAAAAACGGGCCAATCACGCCTCCAGACCATATAGCGCACCATACAGTGATATGTTGAGCGCCAAAATGCGGCAATTTTGTTTGTTGACATACTCTGACAAGTGAAATTTGACTTCACCCGAAAAAATTATTTTTGCAGAACAAACAGCCGGTTGTACCCGAATAAATTGAGCAAATCTACAGCGATCTGAAAATTCGGTCAGCTTCAATCTCTGCACCAGTTGAAACTTGTAAGACTTCAAAGTCAAACCCTAATTGTTGAGAATTAAATTGAAATTAAGCATTTTTGTTTTTTTTATCATATAATTCGCTTGAATTGTTGAATAGTAATTTCAATATTTTTATGGAAAACACTTTACATTTGATAATCGGGTTACTATGATTTTGACTTTTTCACATTTGGAATAATTTTTTGAAATTTATTCTGTTTTCTTCAAATAACGTCAATACTAGAATGAACGCCGAGCAGAAGAGAGTAAGTAAGCTTTTTTTTTTAGTTTGCAACTGCAATAAAAAATTTAATTGTAATATAATTCTTTTAGATAAAAAAACCATCCATTCAATAAACTATTATCAGCCGCGTTTTATTATTGGTCCACAATTGTGTTTCAAGTTGCTGCCGCAACACTAATTATTGTAAACATCGAGTAATTGACAAATTTGGATCTCCTTCAATACTGTGGCTCATGACTGCAATGTTTTCAATTGTACGACCCGCTCGAACACGCGTTGGTGTTTGCACATTTTGTAACGAGCATGTCGACTCAAATTTGACGACCAAATTATTAATGGCGGTCTCAGAAGGACGATTATGTTTTCTGAAATAATCACGAATTTTACGAAATGTAACTTTAACAGAACCACAATTTTCATAGTGGATTTTATATATTTTAATGCGATTTTCGTGCGAAATTGAATTAATTTTAACAATTACCAATGTATCTACTACGAATACCTCAAAAAACTAAATGTCAAAACTATCATGTTGTTGGTGTTGCCACAATTGGAAAACTTCTTGTTGAATAACCCGATATCTGGGCACGATTCCGCTGTATGTCCACTTTTTAGAATGCCGAAATTTTATTTACAGGTTTTAAAATTAATTTAGATTCATTTTCAAGACAGTGTATAATTTTTGCAACAACATTTTAGCCTTTCTTTCTTAATTTGTTTTCGTTGTTCCATTAAATTTTATACTTTAATGTTAAGTGAGTCACTTGAGGATGTTTTTTGTTTGCTACAGTGTATGAGTACTTTTAGTGGTGTAAAAATTGTATTTGAGGTCGTGTTTACCTGTTCGTTTAAAATGTCACTCTTACAAGTTTTTACTTTGTCTTCAAGAATGTCTAGACTTCCCCTGTTTTGCTAGGATAACTAATATCGTACACTCATCTACTTTCTTTGATGTATGTCCGTGCGTATCAAGGTATAATGCAAAGTTAGTGTCTTCGCTTTTTCGTTTGTATGAGCGTATGTGTTCTGTAAATCTTGTTTTTAGTGTTCGTCCAGTTTGTTCTATGTATGTTTGCAGTTATTTCTGTCGATGTTCTGAGATTCTATCTCACAGTGTTGCTCGTTTTTAATGCTGTGAGTAAACCTACTTTGTGAAAAAGTTTACTTCATCTTTATAATTCTGATCCTGTGCAAGTAAAAGTGTACCGTCGTGTTGCATCGGTTGTTTTTTCGTCTTTGATATTCCTATTTTTGTTGTTGTATTGTCCAAGAAATTCGTTAATAGTAGTGGGTTTGTAGTCCTTATTTTAACTGAGGCTTTATAGGCTTTATATTTTCCTGAACAAATGAACAACAACATAAAATGAAAAATAGTGAGTTCAACTCACACAACCAATTTATTTGTTATTTTATAGTATAAAGTTAAAGCGAAGGTAATGAAAGTACTAATTACTTCAAATTGTCTTCTTTTTTTAAGAAAGAACAAGTAAGCTATGCTATTCATTTTTTGAAGAACGAATTTGCGGACTTGAAACCACTTTCGAATGGAAAGCTTAGACTTAAAAAATAAATTATTAAATGAATTATATTTTTTTAAAAAGCCATTACTCGGAAGGTTATATTTTGTTCTCCCAGATATATGTTTTCGGTTTCTTTCTTTTTTAAATATAAGCGCTGTTGTCTTTTGTGTATTACGCGGTATTTTAGAGTTCTTTAAAAACTTTTTTCAATTTTTATAAATTTTAAATTTTATCGATGGTTTAGTTTACGAATGTAAATTTGTTTTTTATCTCAAAAAATTTAATTACCATAATGTGTGTACAACTAAACTTTTTTCGCAACCAAACGTGATATTTTTTTACACATATATAACTGCATTCTTCATTAGATTGAAAACTTAGCGTTAAAAAATATAAATCTTGATAGGACCAAAAAATGTGGCTTCCCTATATGTAAATTTTTAACTTCTTCATGTGTTTTGACTTGTTCTTTAAAATGCTGCACTACTTGGAATCTTCTTTGTTATCTCTTTTTAATAGAAAAATACTTCTGGTGTAATGAAACAACATTTTAATTGTGACATTTAAAGCCAACAAAAACTATATAAGATTATCGTTATGATGTTGTTACGAAGATAATTTGCTTAAGTGTATTTTACAATCTACGTAGTTTTCTAATAAATTCTAATAAATCTAATACACATAAGACAACAACATGCTTATGAGAAATTTCACGAAATAAGCTCAACAAGAGAAAATAAAAACAATTAACACAGAACACATGATAATAGCAACAATAATAAGGGATGATATTAAAGTAGAATATTCTTGTATATGCAAGAAATGCTTAAAACAGATATATAAGCCCCAACTGCGGGGCAAACAAATTTAATTCGAAATGAAACATCGTTGAGAAAAGACAGCAAAAGAAGCGTTACAATAGTTAAGTTACCATCGTGTTTATTTTATTTGAATTGAGAGTGAATAAATCGTTTCATTTAATTTTAAACTCTGAAGTACTGTGTTTTTATATTCCAGTAAAAGGAATAAACGGACGAATACCAAACAAAAATTAAGGAGATTATAAAAAGGCAACAAGGATAATAAAACCGGACATATCGCACACATTAACAATGATGAACCCATCCGCACCATAGCACTACCAAAAATACACAAACCAAACACACCGATGAGACCCATAATTAATTACAAATCTGCACCGGGCTACAAACTTTCGAAATATATAAAAACAATACTAAAAGACACCTTGGACCTGGAATATAGGCATACAATAGCCAACACTACAGAATTGATTGATAAACTAGAGAATGTAAAAATAATAGAGAACACAAAACTGGTCTCTTTTGACATAAAGGACTTGTATCCATCAATTCCAGTAACGGATATATTAAACATTGTTCATAAGACAATAAAAAACAAAACGGAAAACAAGGAACTGGCAATACAATACAATACAGGCACACTGAAAGCGACACTAGAACAGAATTACTATAAATTTAACAATGGTATATATGTACAGACAACAGGACTAGGGATGGGAAATCCAACAGATGCAATCCTCATGGAAGTATTTATGCAGAACTTGGAAGAAGAATACGCAAAGGAACTAAAAACCAACTTCGGAGTAATATTCTATGCAAGATATGTCGACGACATCATATGTATACTAGAAGGAAATAGCAGTGAGCAAATTCTAGATTACTTGAATAGAAGACACCGGAACATAAAAATCACAATGGAAAAAGGAGAGAAGGGGAGAATTGATTATTTAGACCTAACGGTCTAGAGGAACATAATCCTGAACAGAGTCGAATATGAAATATACAAAAAACCAACAGCAACGGACACGATAATACACAACTCATCAAATCATCCCCAGCAACACAAAAACGCAGCAATCAGGCAGTTAATAACAAGACTCGAAAGAACACCACTAACACGGGAAATGTATATGAAGGAAATGGAAACAATATGCACCACAGCGGAAAACAACGGATGCAAAAAGCGCCTGGTAGATACCATTAGGAAACAAATTAGAACGAACAAAGAACAGGAGAATGAATGGAAAAAATGGGCTACGTTAACATATATGGGAAAATCAACGTACAAACTGGCAAAATTCTTCAACTTGTACATGCCAAACACGATGAAAAATTAAGACCAGATTTAGGGAACATATTAGAGACTATAACAAAAAACTACGAGAACCAAAATTAACTCCAAAATCAAATTTTGCCAACCATTCAACATCAAATGTACACCAGGACATATGAAAACAACGGTTAAACTACTTCATACACAGCACAAAGGAAGGAGACTAAATGTATTAGAAAACATGGAAATATACAAACAAAAAACATTTGACGGACGAATAATAAACGAACAAATAAACGCTGCTTCGGACACAATATTTAAACCGTTGAAACATTTTTACAGGACAACAAATATTACACCAATACAAACATGTTACGCAGGTGTACAAGACCATAGCAATTAAGAATATGATAAACGTACAGTTACAGATAAGCACAACGACGGAAAACCGTACCCAAATAAAAGTAAACGTAACAATATTTAAATAAAGAAGTTACCTTCATTTATATAAAGTAATGAGTTAATTGATAGTACTTTACACATTGTTAGTAATTTCTGAAAGCTGTTGAACGGATATTTTGATAATAAATGGAATTCGTTTGGAATTGTCATCCAGCTGTATTTGATGAACGAAACTGGTTACATACGAGGTAGAATAATTCGCTATGCGTTCAATTCTGTCGACATCATCATCTAAACAAGTTATAAAAAATCATCAATAAATTGTTTCTCTAATTTTCTATAGTCGACCACTATTAGCAATTTTGGCTATCATCTTAATTTTTGGGAAAGCCACACTTCACTTAAGTCGTCTGTAGCAATTTGTATACCTTTTCCATTAATTCTTACTCTAAGGCCTGTCCAAGTTATAATCCACAGTAGAGATCGGTGTTTTATCTATTTTTTATTTTATTGCTTTTTTTTTGGTTAGCTAACTTAAATACATTCATTACACATTTTCCTAATAAGAGTTTGAAATTTTTAATATTGCTTCAGTTTTTTCCATCGCTTCTTGTTGAGTTTCCTTTTGTACCCCTAAAGCAGAGCGAAGTGCACAATACCATAATACTTTCTTTATATACATATATTTCAAAATAGTAGTCTTCAAGTTAAAATGTTAATAATTTAAGAGAATTTAAATTTAAATCTAATACTTTTGCAATACAATTTCCGTAGATAAGAAATAAAAAAAATCTCCAAATTTCTAACTACATGTAATGTTTCCACTTAATTCTTTAGATTTAATTCCTTCTTAATCTAAGCAATAATCACGCTATCACAAATGCTTTCTTTCTTATGTTACCGTTACCAGATTGTTTGGTTTACTTACTTTGTCTGACCATTTGATTGTCTTTGCTGAGGCTTTATATTCTTAAGAAATCTTCTCATTTTTGTGAAAGATGGAATATAGCTTGTTCTTATTTTCAACAATTAGTTTTTTTATTTTTACCATTTTCATTAAAATTTTACATTTTACCATTTTTTTATATTATATAGTTAATTCATGTATTTATGGTATGTTTCACTTGATAATTATCCTCTTACTTTTACAGCCCACATACGTTCTGCAGGTTGAAAATTTTATGTTTAATTATTTATGATTATTATGATTACTGCTGACTGCAAAAGTCGATTGAAATATAGAAAGTAAAAAGTTTAGTAAATATATATATATATATATATATATATTTTTATGAGTAAACAAAAAAAAAATTGTTTTGTTTAATAACAAACAAAAAGTAAATAAAATAGAAGAGTTACAGAAAAGATTGCTTTTATGTGTATTTATTTGACAGCCCCAAAACAAAAACCAACAATCACTACAAGAAAAGCAACAATAAATAATGAGCTTCCAGCAAGTGGTGTTTGAATAAGTCACTTATGCAAACAATATAAAAATAGAGAAGAATACAAAAAGGATGCTGTCTGACCAAATTATTAAGTTAGAAAAACAATAACAGAGAGTAAGTTAAATATATCATCGTAAGTGACATTCTCCTCGAATTAAATATAATTCAAATTGTATTAATACTTGCACAACCTTAAACAGGTTAAATTTTATATAAAAAAGATTTACAAATGTGAAAACGAAACGTAACTAACCTGTTTTGAGGCTTGTATATCTGTTGTTTGGAATTTTTATCTCTGTTTTATATTGTTGGTTCATAAATTATTAAATTTCCTGATTGGAACTTCAAAAACGTATGACGATGTAAACTTACATTTTAGGATGGACGGTTGCATGACGAAAACTACAAGTCACATTATTTATGTTTTGATCAAAAAAACTCTTCTATTCAAAATCAACAAAGAAAGTATAAATTGCAAGTTATGAAATGTATATAAAAGAAAAACTCAGACAAAATCACTTTTTTGGCTCACATTATAAGTCGGATGCAACTGAAACGCTAAACAAATTGTTACGAAGATGATTTGTTTGTTTTAAAAGAAAATAAAACAAAAATGTAAACGAAACGACCCACTGTAAATTTTTAAACTGCGTGGTTTTCTAAGAAATCTTATACACAAGACAACAACATGCTTGTAAGAAATTCTACGAAATAACATAAACAACAGAAAGCAAAAAAAAAAAACTAGCATAGAACAAAAACAAAACATATAGCCAAGTAGGCGCCTAAACTGAATAATAATAACTTTAACAATATGGGGTGATGTTAAAGTAGACTATTCTTGTATATACTAGAACCAGTTACAACAACTGCTGGGCAAATAAATTAATTCAAGGTGAGTTTTCAGTAAGTAAATTTAAAATTCAGTGAGTAAATTTAAAATTCTATAGTACTTTGTTATTATTTAACAATAAAAAAGGTTTATTGAAAGAAGTAAACGTAGCAATATAAAGGGTCCGCCAAATAACTTTTTGTTTTTATTTTAAATGCTATAAACAAAACTGTTTTAAATGCTATAAACAAAACTACTGAATATTTTCTTTTATTTGAAAGTACAATCCTTCCGGTTAATAATGGAAAATAATTTCATTTAAATGGCTGCCTCGGCTGGCCATGCAGTAGCCTACACGATCGGTCCAATTTTTAAGCACATTATCGATTGTGTGCAGCTGCATTTCTCCAATAGCTTCACGAATATTACCCTTTAAAGCTTCAATTGTCTCTGGCTTGTCGGAGTAACACTTATCTTTGACAGCACCTTACAAATAATAGTCCAACGGTGTCAAATCGCAGCTCCGAGGTGGCCAAACGGCTGTAACGGCCACTCCTTTTCATTTCATTTTCGAAGAAAAATGGCCCAATAATGCCTCTGGACCAAAATCCACACCAAACAGTGACTCGTTTTTGATGCATCCGCTTTTCAATGTATGCGTGCGGGTTTTCTGTGCCCCAAATGCTACAATTTTGCTTGCTTACATAAAAAATCAAAATGAGCTTCACTTGAAAAGATGATTTTGTTTTGCAAAATCGACATCTTCTGTAAGTCGAGCGCAGACAATATTTCCCAGCGTTGTTCAAGCGTATACACAACCATATTCGTTCAGCGGAAGGATAAAACTAATTATCTGTCATATCAAACATGAGCTAATTGCTACCATTCACGAAATAAGTACTAGTTGAAAAAAAACGTTAGATGGCGGACCCTATATATGCATATTTGTTAATTGTTGTCAAAATTATTAATCATTATTGCTTAAACAATCATTCCGTGAACTTTGTTTGAAAAATGAGGCGTAAGATTTAACAGTTTACCCTTAAAGAACACAAAATAATTGGACTGCATTTAGAAAGAAAATTTTAGCACGGAAATAACGAAATTCACCAAAGAAGCAAATCAAAAGCTCACGAAGTTAGCTTGGTTTTTTATGCAGTATCCGAAATTGAACATGAGACCAAAAAGTTAAATTAAGCCTTCGAATATTTGAAATATATCTTCTTTATTCTTTTTAGATTGAAGAATTCTTGTGCTAAAACAGAAATAAAGTAAAACGTATTTTCTTAAATGACATGACTAATAACGTGTGGCGTTTTAGTGGGCTTTAGTAATTTTGACTAGATAATTTATGTTTAGTGAACACAATATTTCTTGATTTATTATAACAATTTGAAAGAGTTTTTCAAGTAGAAGTTTGTTTTCTAAAACAAAATAAAATAAAAAATTTAGATTAAGATAATCAAAATTTTTATCGTATTACGAAGACAAAAGTTCGGCAATTATGAATGAAAAATGATACATGGCAAATATCCACCACGACCACGCTGATAGATATTGATTCTTTTATCAAAGTTTTAAATCACTTTTAGGCAAATTGCCCATCGTTAATCACATCACAGACTTTGAGTTGAGTGAAATCGATTCGATTGGCTACGTATAGACTCTGTCCTTAACATAGCTCCATAAAAAATAATCCAGTGGTGTTAAATCACACAATCTGTCTGGTCACTTTACTGCTAATTGTCGTAAAATTATGTGATCGGGAAATTTGATTTGCAATAAATTGATCGTTTCATTGGCTGTGAAACATGTGGAAGTTAATTCCTAGAATATATTAAATATTTCTAGCGAGTAAGTGCTAAACTTCCGTGTTGCTGAGTTAATTGATTAGGTTTTCAATTTAGCATTTATTTATAGCATTTAATTTAGCATTTAAAAATAATTAAAGTTTTTGTTAAATCTAATATTAATACGAAATTCTATAAAACTATTTAAATTGTATAGAATTTAAATGTCCAAACTAAAATTAAAAATTTCCTTAATATATTGTAATAAATTATATATTTAAAAATATTATTCGGAAATGCAAGAATTTACAATTAAATATAATTTAAATTAAATAAAACGTATAGTTATTAAAAAAACAATGTAGAATGTCCCAGAAGAATAAAATAAAATGACACAACATACAAAAAGCAATTAAAGTAATTTCAGTTCACATGCTGTGACATAAAATAAATCTGTAGACAAGAGTATGCACTTGCATATACTTACATTACATTTTATTTTCTATGTACCTATTCCGACAAAGACATTAATATAGATATATTAATAGTTTGTAGTTTTGCTAAAAATAATATTAAAAAATATAAAAGTTCCAACTAAATTTTAATTTTTTTTTACATTTTAGTAAAAAGGTTGAAGTTGAATTAATAAAAGTATTTAATAGATTACGTTTTCAAATTGCTGGAAGCTATTTATTTAATTTAGAGATTGTAAAACTTTCTACTCAAATACAATAAAATACTTTAAATAAATTTGTATTTACAAACAGTCGACTAATTCGAAAGTATAAAAAAATAAAATATCACGGCTATAACAGTTTCTAGATATTAGAACTTGACTGAGAAAACTCATATGCAGTATTTTAAAACATGTAATTTAAATTACTCATCCTAGTCATGCCATTCCTACCTTATCCAAAGTTTTTTGTGGAAGATAATTTTATGAAAAACAATCATTTCTCCTTAGGTTTGTTTTAGTGTTTGATACTTCGCAATTTATTCATTTCTTAACGAATATAAAATATTGATATTTGCATTGTTATTAAACCTTATTGATAGGTCTAATTGTAAACAAAATTCTAAAACTAAAAAACAGGCGACATTTATTTTGAAGCATTATTATCTGGCTACACTTCCAAATGGTTATACCCACTCATAACTAAAGTCATTAGAAAATAAAAATTAATTTTTTCACCCTCACATATACGTGATTTGGATGTATCTGCATTTATCTATTCAAATATAGGAGACAGATACATTAAATTTTCGTATTTATCGTATCGTAAATCGTATTCGATTCAAAGAATCTATTACTACTTTAATTTTACAATT
Organism: Trichopoda pennipes; assembly: GCA_030448955.1. Lineage (NCBI taxonomy): Eukaryota > Metazoa > Arthropoda > Insecta > Diptera > Tachinidae > Trichopoda > Trichopoda pennipes. The sequence continues at coordinate 115,512 of JASKUP010000109.1, read as the reverse complement.
TAAATTTTGTTAATAATAGAGTAAACAGAATGTAGTCAAAATATTACACCTCATTCTTTTTTAAATGTCTATTAAATCGTGTAAATAGTAAAAATATCACTAGTATAACTTACTTGTCGCCAAATCAAAATTTACAATTTTAATATCCTTTGGCATGATTTTGTTCGCCTTTCTCTTTATGACTTGAGAAGCAGTAGCTTGCTAAAGTTTACCTGGTGCTGAGCGTTCCTTACTAGCATCCTGATAGTATTGTTAGGATATAAAGAACAAAAACATAAAAGGAACTTAAGCAACGTTCAATTGAAATATGATTATGAACATACATTGCAATTGTCCTTATTTACTAATTAAATTCTATGCATATCTTTATCAATGGTTCCATATCTTTTGCCATCTTGGCAATATTGACAGGAGCATTGAATACATTTTTCTCCACTGTTTTACTACCAACTTTGACAATGTTGAAGAATTGTGTGCACGAATATTGTCTTCAGTTTTTTCACACTGATACTTTGAAAGATATCGCCAACAACTTCATTGATATAATCGCAAGTCTCAAAATCGTCTAAACTGCCAGCAAGTACACCGTCAACATATTCCTTAAGCTCAATGCCCATTGCTGGGAATTCTTTTCTCAGCAGCTCTATTAGTTTGCCCATTTTAGTTAAAAGTTAGATGTGTTTCAAGGTGTACTTCTGTTTTAGTTAATATGTCATGTCTCATTTTAACTAAAACAGAAGTAAGTTTCTGTAAGTTTTTGCAATTTTTGTTATTTATACTGAACTTAACTTAATTGAATTATTTTTTATACCATTTCTAATTCTTGCTTTTTCTGTACAAACGTATCACGACTGTTTTATTCACCTCTCAACCACTTTTTTCCAACCCACTGGTCGTATTCTTTTGACTATCTTATTTAATTATCTACACAAATGCAAAAAGTCTAATCCTAAATGACTTTATGGTTACAATTTACAATTGTGTTAAAAATGTGTATTTTCCAGATTAAAGAAATCATTTATGTTTAGTTAGCCCTGGAAATTAGAGGAATTTGTTTTTAACAGTTATAAAGGAAATAAAATTTACAAATTGTTAAATAGGCATTAGAAATGATTTCTTCTTTTGGATTTGCGTTTGCCAAATGAATATTGCGGACGAGAAGCAAAAATAGGGATATTAAATTGTGCAAAAGAATTAAATTAAATCACAAAGTGGTTATAAATTTCTGCACTAACACAAAGTAATAAATAAATCAATCTCTATATATAAATATGGCAACAATAGTAGATGAATTGGCAGTTGTTACAATGATTCAATTTCGCACAAATACCGCAATAAAATAAAGTTAAAGTTCATATTATATTTCGTATTTCGTATTTTTGCAACCGCTGTTGAGTCAACAAGTTTGATACAAAATGTGCGAGCACCAACGCGTGTTTAATATAATCGTTTTATACAAAACATTGCAGCCGAGAGCCATAATGTTCGCCGTTTTCAACAATTGGGGTTATCCAAAACCACCACATGATGAATTTTGCGGAAGGATTTGACTTTGAAGCCTTACAAGTCTCAACTGGTGCAGAAATTGTAGTCAGGAATAACTGGCTGGCTGGTTTTTATGAAAAAATCATTTTTACAGACGAAGCCCATTTTGACTTATCAAGCAAAACATCCGTATTTGGGCTTCTGAAAAGCCCAGGGCGTATTTTGAGAAGCCCTTAAAAGCCCGTTTTATTTCAAGGATGAGGATGGAAATGCGGTAACTTGAGTATCACTGATATGTAGTGTAAACAGGACGATGCCACATATCACACAGCGAATGACACGATCAATTTATTGCAAACCAATTTTCTCAATCGCATAATTTCACGACAATCAGCAGTTAAGTAGCCTGCCAGATCGTGTGATTTAACAACACTGAAGTATTTTTTGTGGGGCTGTCGAATCGATTTCAGCTTTGAAACTCAAAATCCGTGATGCGATTAACGTCGTTTTGCCAAAAAGTGATTCAAAACTTTAATGAAAGAATCGACAACTGCCAGATACCTTTTTTTTATTCATAATGGCTGAAATTTTCTTTTCAAAATTTGTTGTTTTATTTTGTTTTAGAAAACAAACTTCGTGTTGGAAAACCCTTTAGTACCAATTTTTTTAATGTTAAGAACGTTCAGTTTACGTTAGGGTTATAATTTCACCTGTCGACAAATAAAAGGTAACTAAATTTAAGCACCGTCTGATGCTTTTAATTTTAGTCCTTGCTACTGAATGCAAATAAATTTAAAAATTTCAGAATAAATCACAATTGTGTAATACACTCACAATTTAGAATTTAAATTATTTTATCTTGTTATTTATTTTTTAACAATTTTTTTTTTTGCTTTTTATAATTTTATCATTTTAATAAGAATGTAGTAGACAGACAATTCTATTTTGTAGTTAATTACGAAAACAGTAAAATAAACAATTAGTAAAAGAAAAAACATTTTTTGTTGTTGTTCAAATGTTAACTTGTGCAAAAACAAAATGATAAGATTTCACTATTTTTACCCTTTACATTTTATTTCTTGGGAGTATAAAAAAATAGAGTTTTAAGTTGGCATTTGAAAACAATTAGGAAAATTACAGCTGCATAATTTTGGCCAAAAAAATTTGCTAATTTGAATTGCTGCGAGTTAAAACGAAATAGGAAAATAAACAAAATTTAAATAAAGTAGTTAAGGTTTACTTAAGATCATACACAGGAAAGAAGTGTAAATGTAGACGGCGGAACTTAAATCCTGCATTAATGAATTGACATTGGTATATGTGGAATTAAGAAATGTTGGACCTTAAATCATTTTTGGAAATCAAATACCCTTTTTCACCCCTTGTTAGCACATTTTTAACTATTTATGGATCACACAACCATCTAGACTTGTGTCTTGCGGGGGTAAAAAGGAGCCCAGTCCGCTAACAGGATTGCAAGGAGCCAACTGAAAAACCCATTATATTTCCACGGGAATCAGTAAAGCCCCAGAGTTCCGCTAATTGTCTTTTTAGCCTATTGGCTGTTCTGATTATTGAGGTTGGCTCCTTGGGAGTATCGTGGTGGCTGTGTGTTTCGAGACCCTTGTTTGAGTTTGTGGGTCGGATCATTCACAATGAACACAATGAATGGTCCAGGTCTAGTGAGTAAGAATGCCGTCGTGTTCTTAATTATATATATATATAATTATATATCCAAGTCTTCAGCAAGGAGTAGTGATTTGCAACCCTGCTTTGGAACCGCTGATATTGCAACTAGGAATGACCTGTTGCTAGAATTAGTCCCCGGGTTCCTAGGGCGTGAATGACGTTGCTTTTCATTCCCAGTGGTTTGACCACCATTTGATTAAGTCTTACGGCCAAGCGTAGATGTAAATCGTATCACGATATACTCTTTTTCAGTTACATTTAATTGATTTTGAGCTTGCTGCATTTTAAACTCATTTTTACCGTACTTTGTTTGGTAGCCATTATTCCGCTAAAGATTTTAAAATAGGATTTTCAATTGCTAAATATTTCTGAATCTATTTGCTGGTGGTGGGGATTTATTCTTTTTTTTGGCCTTTGCTTAACAATTATGAATAAATTAATTAAATGACTTTTGTATAAAATTTGTTGAGGACTTTTTCATCAGGGTGTTTCGGAATCGTTTATTTATTTGTTTTCTATTTGACATAAATTTTATGTAGAAAATTTGCACATTAGAATCCAAATTTGTTTTATTTATCAAGATAATCAGGTAAAATATTTGTTAAGCTTCTGCATTCTATTTCAAAAGCTATTATAATTGGAACTATTTACTTGTTAATTATTTATTTAAATTAGAATTATCTTTTAAGACAGAGAAGACATACTTAAACAGAAACGGTTAGTAAACAAGGCATCTGGGCAGGAGGGCGAGCAAGATTAAATTATGCATCGTGCACTACCTAGTAATTCCACGTAGTTTTCGTTAGCACAGTGTAGTAGTGCCCAGTTGGACACTGTGTTGTTGATGAGTTTGAAAAACCTTAACACAACATTCATTCTCATAATCGCCCTAACCTCCTGAAGGGATTATGGAAGCAATTGGCAGTCATGAAATAGTTTGTACAAAATTTAATTCAGTTTTTTTTAAATTTATTATATAGGTAATGTGTTATATTAATTTATGAGACTGTAAACATTTTACTAAACTTACAGAAACGTTTTAATTTTTTTTAGTAAGTATTTCTTACAAGACGATTTAAATATTGATATTTTATTAATTAATTTCACGTTGGTGATTAAATATCATACCTCCAATAAAATCTACACGTTATTTAAGTTTTTAAATACCACATCTTGGAATTCTTAAATTATCCGACTTTTTCTAATTATCTGTAAAACTTATGACTTAATGACCAATGCTATGCAAGGGCTTAAAGACATATCTTAAAATCTGGTGTTCGTGAATCCCTAAAAATGGGCAAAACCATTTTTCAAAAGTCACTACATAAACAAATTGAAGAATAGAGCGGTGATAAATTATAAAATATTATTTTACATACGTTGAATACAATAAAACATAACCCTCTTTTTATTATACGCATATAGGGCTGTCATGTAACTAATATGTGAATGTATCACAGACTGATATATTATGTTTAGTTTTTATGCTGTATTTATTTTTTAACTTATATATGTAAATGCGATCGCCATTTAAGCCATAGAGCTTTTCGTTTGTGGAAAACCCGAAAAAAGTGACCTTTACTTTCTCAGGAAGATCCGTTCAAAGTCGTAGCGTGCACATGTGCATTCCTAGCCTCCTGAGATAAATATAACTTAATTTATGTGTCAAAACTGTACACATGTAGTGAACCGAAATATAAATTAAATCGGCATATACCAACCTCATTTCAAAACAGAAATTAATATGAATGAATGAATAAAAAGCACCAGAAATTAATCTAAATAAAATTAAAAAAAAGTATTATTTGCGCGTTTAAGTTTATTATGTAATTGTAGAGGACTTTTGTTTATAAATTCATAAATAAATCATTTTTAATCACCCTTGAGATTCATCAAAGCACAACTTCATTCTCCCTTTTCCATTAGCAAAAATTTGCAATACTACAAAAATATAATCCACTCATTTTGGGTTTACCAAAGCCAATGTCGCAACAAAAAACTTTTGCAACAAAAAAACTTTTGCAACTTTATCCCTCTAGGAATAAAGTAAACTTTGTTTAGTAAAATTTTTTTACAAATAGATTAGAAACATTATACAATATGATTTTTTCTTTTGTTTTAGAATAAAAATATATTTTTTCCTTTTTACCACATAAAACAAACGGAAAAACTGCAACAGATTCTGGCGAAATATCTAAAAAATTTTGTTTAGTTAAACTATTGAAATTAAAGCCTTGTTGATGTCTACGAAACCCAAATGCTTTCGCTACAATGTCCGTACGTATGTCCCCCCGGGGGCACATTATAAGTCTTTATGAATCACACAACCATTCAGACTTGTGTCTTACGGGGGTAAAAGGGAGCCCAGTCCCGTTCAAGACTAGCAGAAGCCAACTGGACAATCCACTATATTTCCACGGGAATCAGTAAAGACCCAGTGTTCCGCTATTTGTCTCTTTAGGCATTTAGCTGTTCTTTGACTGATTATTGAGGTAGGACCTTCGGGATTACCGCGATGGCTGTGTGTTTCGAGGCCCTCGTTTGAATTTGTGGGTTGGATCACTCACAATAAACACAATGAATGGTCCAAGTCTAGTGAGTGTGAGTGCCGTCGTGTTCTTAATTATATTAAGTTTCATGCGTTCTGGACCAGGAATTGGATAGTCTCTAACTCTTCAGCAAGCAGTGAAGGCTCCGGCCTGCTTCGGGCTTTTGAAGTTGCAACTAGGAGTGACCGGAGGATATACGTACCCGAAGGCCTTCTAGGGAGAGGATGGCGCTAAATTTCGTCCGCAGTGGTAATGAGCCACCATCTGATATTGGCCCACATGGCTAGGTGCGGATATAAATCTGATCACGCATATCCGTGCGTATGTCAGTTTGTATGAACGTGCCTTTGTCACAGAAGGATTCATAAAATTTTCAGAATCGTTGTATTAATATAGCCGCAACAATTACTACTAGAATGGGTGTTCCGAAAGTAAGGGAATATTAATTAGCATTGCTTTCTTTGCAACTTTCATTGCCATGCACACAAAATGTGCACAGTGTATGTAACAAGAATCGTACAGTGTAGACAATCGCAAATGCGACTACACTGCTGCAGAAGGTGCCCCTGTAGGCTAGTAGGTAGTTTACTAGCTTGTCAGTCTGCGGGTTGTGGGTTCGATTCCTAACGAAGACCTTGGCTTTTTCTCTACAAATAAAAGTTGACTTTCGGTGGGGCTGCACAGTGATGAAGACATGGTCCCTGGTCGCTGTTCTGTTCTTATACGACAGGTTATTTCCGACTATCCCTCTACTTTCACCACCTGTTTCATCTCTTCTCTATTCCTTTCGTAAAGAATGTAGCACGGTACTTGTCTAAATAGGCATTGTTACCTGAAGTGTTATTTCTCTTTAAAAAAAAAAAAAAAAAAAAAAAACAAGAAAAACACTGAGAAGAAGATAATAATTGTCACTTACCAACTAATTTAATTTTGAAAACGGCAACCACATATTTCAGTGGTGCCGCTTTGCATATTTTTAATTTATATTAAACACATGCATACGAACACAAAATCGTACAGTGTAGATAGTAAATAATACGACTACATTGCTGCAGAAGACAATTATGGGCATAGGGTTTGCAATACCGGACCGAATTTCTAAAACCGGTATTTCGGTATTTGATTTTATTGATACCGGGATCCCGGTATTAATACCGGCATAGTTAAAGAAATTAATCGAGGACAAAAAAGGCTGTTAATATAAAAATAAATTCAATTAAAAAACAAATAAAAATTATTTAATTCACAAAAACAATTCAATTATAAAAAAATAACATAAATTTTTGGATTGATTAAAAATTAAACATAAATATAATATATATAAGTTAATAAATAATAATTTGTTTATTTTTTTGAAAGAAAATATGCCCGCAAAAATGTTAATTTGTCCAGAGTTGTATCGTTTAGTCTAGAACGAATTTTGGTACATAGCAGCCCTGCTGCTGAAAAGGCTCGCTCAGACTCGACGCTGGTTGGTGGTATACACATAAGGTATTCATATGCAAGTCGGAGATATTTTCCCCTTATATTTTCAGCTTCGAAATAGGCTATTTCCTGTTTAATAATTTTATTTAATGTTTCCGAATTTTCCTTTGTTGATACACCAACACCACTTGTAGTTTTCTTTATTTTAATGTTGACTTTCTTAGAAATAGCCATATCCAGTTTTTCCTTCATTGTCATTAATATTTCTGGCTCTGAATCGGAAGACATATCTTCATTTATTTCATCTTGAATAGAGGTGTAATACAAGCGTTGCAATAAGTATAAAATTTTCCTAATGATTGTTGTCTTATTAATTCGGGAAAAAATTTCGCTGCTTTGATTAACTTCAAATTCGCTTGAATTATGCAGGTATTGCAAGAGACTTGATAAATCAGTACGTCTTTGTTGTACACGAATAATGAGTTCTTCCTTGAATTCATTACTCAAGGAAGTATTCTGTTCTGTCAATTGATTAAACATGAATTGTAACGCGGCATCTGCAGTTATAAGAGGTGGCATCTTGACGACAAAGAGCCTCCACAGTTAATTCAATTGGAAGAAGTACTGAAATAACTGTTGATGTCAAAATAAATTCATTTTCCGAAAACGAGATTTCGCCGGCATTTAAATTGAAATCAATTAGAGCCTTTTGAACGCAAGTCTTTAATAGGACAAAGCGTTCTAGCATAACAACTAAGCTATTCCAGCGCGTTCTAGAATCTAGAACTAAATTCATTTCTTTTCTAAACTGTTCTTTAACATGTTTCTGTAAAGCTCTGTCATTTTTAGTTGGCGAACGTCTAAATAACTTTACAATTTTTCTAACTTTTTGAATCAATGGACCTATCTCTTCATGACTAAGCAAAGAATTACCTTTATTGTTATCTTGAATTAAAGTTAAACCATTGTCAATGTCATCAATATTATTCTCAATTTCATTTCTTGTGTCCATGTTATAGTCTTTCTCAGGATCAGACTTCTCGGAATCAGATTCATCTGTGACCTCATCTTCATTTTCTAAATTTTGGCGAATCGTATAAAGAACCTTAATTACAGCCAATTGTATCCCGTGAACTAAGCAAAGTTGTTGACTTGGAGAAATCAATTTTCCAACTTTGACCATAACAAAGTGTTTATTTAAAGAAAGTCCAAACATTTTAAGTTTTTCTTCAATCAGCTCGACGCACTTTTTTGCAGGCAAGGATCCATGCACACGAATTAATCCTAAGTTACTTGAATGAACATTTACATTTAAGTAACGTCGATTCCTTATCGATGTCCATTCATCAAATGTCAGACTAAATCTCTGATCCGAAAGCATTTGTGACGCTAATTCTTTAACTATATGGTCACGAATTTTTCCACTATACTCCATAACTAATTTTTTCATCGATTTTGGTATATTTTCGTATCCTCTGGCAGCTAAACATTTCCTGATATCAATCGAAGAGCGAAAACTGTTAAAGGATAAACCATCACATGCCGTCATTCGAGGTAAAACTGCAGCCAAAGAATTTTCCATACCAGAAACAGAAAATGATGATATTTTTGCACTTGAACTCTTTTTTAGTTTAGAGGTTGATGGTTCTGGCCCACTTCTAATACTCAAAGTATTGGAGCTAGGAACATCCCTTTTTTTAAAATTAATTTGATGCAATGTCTTCAGATGGGTATGTAGACCACTTGTACTACCTCCCTGAGCTTTAATTATTTTATTGCATTTCTTACACTTTCCAATTTGTCCTTTTTTTCACGAAGGAAATAAAACCACACTGAATTTTCATCAGCCGATTTCTATTCAAAGTCATAATTTTCCATAGTCTAAAGAAAACCAGCGATGATAAAATTATCCATAAAATAAAAACATAACAATATTTAATTTTAATACTTACTTATTAAAATTAAAATCTGTTTTTTTGACTACGATTTATTTTAAGTTTTAAATATCCAAAAAACAAATAACACAATTTCACAATAACTTTGGGGAATCACAAACAACTTGTATGCAATAACAGCTGACAGCTATCTGTAGTGCTGCCAACTAAAATATAAGGTATCTTAACCCCATCTGTTGGCATCATTTGAAGTTTTATTGAAGTTATTATAAGTTTTATATTATTGAATCATTTAGAAATGTGTAACTTTGTTAAAACTTAATTTTATTGTAATACCGGAAACCGGTATTTAAGTTTCGTGTAATACCGGTATTGCCCGGTATTGAAAATGTCCGGTATCCCGGGATCCCGGTATTCGGTATCCCGGTATTGCAAACCCTATATGGGCACCTTCCAACTGAATTATATTGATAACGACACCCACATATTTCAGTGGTGCCGCTTTAGATATTTTTAATTTCGATAGTGTTTTCATGTGAACCTCTCAGAAAAAAAATCGAGATACACGGTCTACAAAGCTGAGAATCTTGCGAGGGCAGACTAACAAAATTGATAATATTATTGAAGAGAACAAAACAAACTTTATATGAAATTAACATTTCTAAGTACTCATCTGTTTTACATATTCGAATACATTATCAATACTTCAATATTCTTCAATTAGCAGCTGTACTTAATGTATATTAAATCTAAAAATTGGACTCGTTCGTAAATTTAGAGTTTTGTAGATATATACTTAATCTAAATGTTTTAACTGATGCGCAGTCAGTAATTTTTATTTGGAAAACTAAATGAAAATAATTATTTACTGATTTTTTAATAGTTAGTCGAATAGTGTAAATTATAAATGTTTCTCTATAAAAATGATTTTAGTGAAAAAAATGTAATTTTTATCAATAATAATGCTAAGAAAGAAAAATTAAGCATTTTTATGGCCCCTCTAAAGAAAATAGAACTAATATACAAAGTGACTAGGTTTAAACACATGTGTCTTTAGTTTTTATATCGCAGTTGGCAGGCATGTGCCAATGCGTTGGCTATGAATATAACACGTGTTTCCCTAATCACCGTGGTTTTTGCGAATTTTGCCTTATATTTTAACCCATTGTAGGCACGCAGACTATGTCTTCTTATACGAACATGTACAAAAAAATTAAAATAAATAATTGTTGGGATTATTCAATAAGAAGTTTCGTTTTTATAATGAATTCAATTTCGTACGAAAATCGCATTAAAATAATTATATCCATAGTGGATGATGGATGAAGATGATGGTTCTGTTAAAGTTACATTTCGTAAAATTCGTGATATTTTCGAACAACATAATTTTCCTTCAGAAACCGATAGTAAGAATTTGGTCATTAAATTTGAGTTGACAGACTCGATACAAACTGAAAACATCGCAGCCATGAACCATGGTGTTGAAGCAGATCCTTGACGATCTTAACAGTTGGGGCTATCCAAAACCACCACATGGCGAATTTTGTGTAAGGATTTGATTTTGAAGCCTTAAAAAATCCAACTGGCAATAGAATTGAAACCGACTGACTATTCACATCGCCGCAAATTCGCTCAATTCATTCTGGAACAACCGCCTGGTTTTTCTGAAAAAATATTTTTTTCACTTGTCAGGGTATATCAACAAGTACAAAGGCTTCTCAGTAACTATTACGAGATGCTAAATACTCAATTTTGGTTTATTATTGACGACGTGGATATCACTGACATGTGGTTTCAACAGGACGGTGCCAGATGTCACACAGCCATTGAACGATCAATTTATTGCATACCAAATTTCCCGATCGCATAATTTCACGACAATCAGCAGTTGAGTGGCCAGGCAGATCGTGTGATTTAACACCACTGAAATATTTTTTGTGGGGCAGTCGAATCGATATCAGCTTTAAAACTAAAAATCCATGATGTGATTAAAGCCATTTTGCCAAAAAGTGATTAAAAACTTTGATGAAAGAATGGACATCTGTCAGCATGGTCGTGGTGAACATTTGCCAGATATCATTTTTCATTCGTAATTGTCGAACTTTTCTCTTCATAGGACAATACAAATTTTAATAATTTTAATCTAAATTTTTTGTTTTATTTTGTTTTGGACGACAAACTTCTTGGTGATATGCTCACTGTACAAATAAATATAAAACAAATACTTAAAGATACCAAGAGGATATTTATATAGAAATCGATTTTTATATACAATCTGTTATCTTTGATCTTTTTTTTTTGTTTTTAAAGAGAAGTATCACTTCAGGCAACAATGCCTATTTAGTTAAGTACCGTGCTACATTCTTTAGGAAAAAGATAAAGAAGAGATGAAACAGGCGGTGAAATTAGATGGATAGTCGGAAATTAACTGCCGTATAAAGACAGCACAGCGACCAGTGACTATGCCTTCATCGCTGAGCAGTTCCGCCGACAGTCAATTTTTAATTTTGTATTGAAAAAACCAAGGCGTTCGTTGGGAATCGAACCCACAACCCCCATACTGACATTGTGCACCTTTTATTATCTTTGTTATCTTTGTTCCAGATATTCAACAAAATATAAAATTAAAAAATAAAATTGACGCGAAATCCGTGATGTGTAAGTTCCCTCCATGTTTGATAGAACATCTCGGAAACGGTCAAGCGTTTCATCACTAAACATTCTCCGGAAGAGATGAAAAAGTAGATAATATCAAAAATAATTTTGATGAGAAATTCGTTAAATACGGATGCATAATGTAAGTGGGATTTTTCTCATTTTGATTAATCTGAAGAAGAGGAATATAATTTAGTTTTTGTTTGTAATTTTATTATAGGATTTATTGCGTTGTAAAATTTTAGAGGAAATTCCTTTAGTTTTTTTCTTCCACACTTTATGCAATTATTGAACGTTTTTTCTTCTTTTTATAGTTAAATGTATAAATCAAAATCAACTCCTTGCAAAATACTCAGAAATGCGAGCAAGACACCTGATTTTTTTGTCTTTTTTGGCAAAACTACGTTTCAAATACTATTGAATTTTATAATTATTGTTTCTTTAATCTTAAGACCTTTTTTCTTCCAGTTAAAGTTGAGTTGTCAGTAAAAAATTAAAGAAAAATAAAATTAAATATTTAGTGGTTCAATAATATGCTGCAGCAAACAATTGTTTCTAACAAATATTGAAATTAAATCGCTTCTTTGTATAATAGGATACCATTGCTTGCCACAAACACACTCTTATTGGTGCCCCTGTAGGCTAGTAGGTAGTGTACTAGCTTGGGGAAATATGGGGGTTTTGGGTTCGATTCCCAACGCAGGCCTTGGTTTTTTTCACTACAACAAATAAAAATTGACTGTCGGTGGGGCTGCTCAGCAATGAAGGCATAGTTACTGGTCGCTGTGCTGTCTTATATACGGCAGTTAATTTCCGACTATCCTTCTACTTTCACCACCTGTTTCATCTATTCTCTATCCCTTTCCTAAAAGAATGTAGCGCGGTACTTAACTAAATAGGCATTGTTGCCTGAAGTGCTACTTCTCTTTAAAAAAAAAACGAGAATTACTTGGATGTGTGTTGATAACATAATGTATTTCAAGAAACGAATTCAAACTAATCAAACAATTTTTACACGTGTGTGTTAACTCAATGTTAGGTCAGATAATTCACTATATTATACGCTGAAATATTTTATGTAATCAGTCTGTTAACATTTTTTTTCTTATATTTTGAGGTGTCGCACGAAATGGTATAATCGAACGCAATCGAAGGCAACGAAAAATGGCTTCAATTTAACAGTGAATATAATGATCAATGATATAATGGATTTGCTTCATGTTCGTTTCATTATGTTTTAATTAATTTTATATTTCTAAAATAGGAAATATTTAGAATGCCTTTAAAATTAATTTTTTTGAATTAAATATTGAACAAATTTTCTAACCAGATGTAAATTTTCTGAGTTTTTGAAAGGGTTTTTAATAACAAATGGTAAAATGTAATGAGAGAGATGGTTGCAAATGAACTTCCATTAGCCTTTTAATTGTCAGCATGCAACAGATATAGCGCATATTACAACCTTGTTGTTATAAGCCTTAATGAGGAACAATTAATTAGTAATAATTTTATTATGTTTTGGAAAATTTTTTATAATTAATATTTTACAAAATATAGAATATATTTTTGTTAAATATAAGGCACTTAAATTTTTTAAAAGTTTATTTCAGTTGTGTATTAATTGACTAAATATTATTGTTCTTATAAAAACTTATTGCAATAATCTGTTGTATGCAGAGCAGATTTTAATATCTTCAATAGTAACGAAAAACTGCTAACTACAAACTATCTCATCGGGAAAATAATAATAATGATAATAATTGATGTAGGAACAGCTGGGTAGGCTTTAATTCGAAATATCCTAAAAACCAATTTTTGAATAGTTAACCTTTAAATCACCCTTGTGTGGAAAACCACACAAACTGAACCATGTTTATACGATAAACCAAAAAAAAATTTGGGGTATACTAAAGAAATTTGCTGACTTTGTTAACAATATCAATTAAGCACAGAAAACACCTTTTTTATTAAAAAATATTTTTTAGTAACGAAATATATCAAAACTTACGTAAGTTTCCCTCGAGTGTGGTTTTCCACACATATGTAGTTTCAATGCAATTTGCAGTTATAATTATAATATATTAGATCAAAGAATAAAACAATGTTGGATTTGCTCGATAGTGAATATGGACGCCCCGATAATGTCATAAAAAAAACATTTCAATACATGAATCGTGTTATTTGTGTTGATGACGTTATGAGCAGACGTCAAACCAAGCTGTCCACATCGTCAAATATTCGACAAATGGGCCGAGTTATTGACTAATTTTTTCAATCCATCTGAGTGTGTTACAGTTGATGAACAACTGCTTGGATTTCGTGGATGATGCAAGTTTAGGCAATATATGCCTTCTAAGTCTGAAAGATATGGAACTAAATTTTGGCTCTTAGTTTGCTCTAAAACGTGCTACGTTTGGAAAATCCAGCAATATTTGGGTAAGGCTGTTGGTAGCATAGCTGAACAAAATCAGGGGGAACATGTTGTTTTGGAGTTAGTTAGACTTGAGTGCCACAATATAACAATGGATAACTTTTTCTCATCCTACCAACTTGGGCAAAAGTTGTTGTCCCAAGGGCTAACAATGGCAGGTACTATGCGCAAAAATAAAAAAGCAAGGATAACTGTGTAGTACTGCAAAGCACAATGCATCATTCGAAGGAGTTTCGTTCGAAATTCCTTCAAAAAACAACAAACTATTCCTCCTATAATCGAAGGAAAATCTCGATGTCATATTTGTTATAGCGAAAAGTCAAAATATAAAAATTATATTCACTAAACGATGTGCTGTTTTTGCAAAAAGAGCGCTTGTAAGCGTACCCATAACCGCAAAGTTTGTGAAAAATGTATTGAACATAAATTAATGAAAAATAAAACGATATAAAAAATAAATATGCCATTAATACTCATAAAAAATCATGATTTTGACTGAAAAATAACTATGTTCCTTCAGAAAAATACATAGACATTGCATATGTGTGAAAAACACACAAGGGTAACTAACGTAAGTTTTTTTGAGGGTGATTTGAGGGTTAAGAAAGGTGTAAATTGAAAATGGTCAATTATTCAAAAACATATTGTGACACTTACCTACTATATAATTGTATAATCATTCGACTGGTTTTCACATAGCTCACCAATGGTTTCTACTCAACTTGCTGTACAAATTAAGAAACCGTATACAAAAAGTATCCATCCATAATTAAATTTAATAAAATATTGAAGATCTTAAAATGCAATTTAAAAAATTATTCAATTTAAAATGACTAGAACCACTTCATTTCTATAATTACAGGGTTGAAGCTTTTATTATTTTACTTTTTTGACTATCATAATTTTTCTTTATTTTTGTATTTTAGTGACTCTTTCTATAGTTTTTTGATTTTGAGCTAAAAGAGCAGAGACTGATGAAACTTTTTTCTTTTTCATTTGAACTAAGGCGGGCGAACACCTTCATTTATTTATAAAGTAATTGCCATGTAGGAAGTTAAAGTTTTAAGAAAAAAGTAATATTTTTCTTTTGCCATAATCAAATTATAAATTAAATGCAAAAGCTTTAAAAAGAAATTTCAAATGCAAAGTTGTTAGATCCATATGGACAGAGGTATTGTATTTGCTTAGCTTTTCTATAAGCACAGCTTATCTTTTGTTAGAACGCATTCTAAGGTAAGTGAAATTTAATTTAATTATCTGATTGAGCGTATATTTGATATGTCTGTATGTTACTTAAGTGTTTCGCATCAAATAATCTCTCAAATATAGAATATAATAAAATCTTTTGAAGAAATTACAATTGGAAATACTTTTTCATACTTATCGCTTGGACAAACTGAAAAAAAACATTTTAGCATTTCAGTTTTTTTAAAATGTTTAATTAAAAATAAATGTAATATATAAAATATGCTTTCATTATTTTTTTTGGGCATTTAGTTTTTAATTGTTTCATACAAATCGTGCTTTAAGTTTTTCTCTTAATAATCCTAATCAAACTCTAGAACCAGGCTTTTTAAATGGTGAATTTTACTCTCCTCAATTATCAAGTTATGGAGATAAAGATAAAAGTAATACAATTATGAATTATTGTTTTAGATTATTCTTAACTTACGGTGTTAGAAAAAGGAAAAATTGTGATCCATTTATATAAATTCAGTTCAGTCCTTCTTAACCATTCACAACTACACTTTTTCAAATACTACTAAAAGCAGAGCAAAATGTCTAATAAAAGAAAAACGTTTTTAATAAGAACAGAGAAACAAAAAACTCTTGCTTTAAGGGAGCTCTATTGTGATGAGAAGATATTATTTGTAATAGCTTCGATAATTTATTACATATGCTATAATCTCAATCGCTTCTTTAGCACATTTACATACATGATCCTTTGAATTTAATTTATTGTTCATAATCTTATTTATTTACATTTTCTTTTTTTCTGTAAGTAATTATTATGGTTCATAACTATTTCTTATTAACAATAATTATGTTTTCGTTATTATAAAAATCATATCCTTTGTTTTTACACATGAAGAAAAACTGTTCACTGTTCATTTGAAATCGTAACCCATAATGCTTTCGATAACATATTTAGTCTCAAGCAGTAGTTACATTCTTATTATGAACAAAATTCTAAAACAGTAGGGCAATAAATATTACTTAACTATTTTTGCTATAAATTAATTTCAGTTTCTTTTTACTGCCTATAATTATTATTGGCTTTATCAGTGTAATTAATGTGTATATTAAATGTTATAATTAACAATATTGTAAACACATATCCCAACAAACCATGTGAATTAGAAAAAAAAAAACAACAGATTAATTTCCCGGGGCTTATATGATCGTAAAGGGGAAAACATAATTATTTGCGATACACAAATCTGCACAAATTAGTTCGTTTTTATTTTATTATTGGGTTATTATAAAGAGTTAGTAAAATATTAAATTTTTATTTGTGATAACTGAAAATAAGTTTGCAAGCAAGTACATTTCAAACTGCCTCTAAAGACTATACTCATAGGTAACAGACACTTCTTTTCAGAAGTTCCTTTTCATGAGTATTGAATATTTTAAAATTCAATTCAAGTTTTGATTACAAATCCGGGAAATTAGTGTTTTGACTTAAGTTTTCATGCTGCGTAAAATTCATAAATTAACACTTATTAGGAATCATTTTTGAGTTTTAATACAGATTGTCTTACCTCTAAGATATAGCGTGAATTATTTTAAGGAGAAAAAGATGTGTGGCTGGTTGCTGGGATATTTATTTTTGATAAATTTGTGAAGTACACACAACATTGCTTAGGCGACCACACAGCAGAGGCCGTAAAACCAATATTTATAGTAACCAATGATAAGCATTTACTATTATATAGCCCGTTGTGAGTAAAATTAACGTAATATCGATATTTTGCCTTAAACAAAATAATTAATTGACTAAATTCCTACACTAAATGTAAGGACTCATACCAACTTTAAGCAAAAAAGATTAGGAATTTTTTATTATATTTTTCAAATATTTGTATGTTGTCAAATTGGACTTCCATAGCAATTCGAGTAGTCAATTAAACTACGCTTTTAATATTGTTTGTTATTCCTGCAAATAAAATAATAGACAAAGCAAAAGGATGAGAATCGAAAACAAGAACGTACGTTTTTTTCCCTACCACCTTTCGTGGCTTTTCTAGAATTTACTGAAGTGGATATCTTTTCAAATCGAAATGAGCACAAACACAAGTTGAAAACTAAAGAATAATTTTAGAAGTTCAACATCTAAGACTTAAAAAGCAATGGAAGTCCGGTTACGGTTAGTTTTAAACAAATAAATATTCAAATTCATTAGCCAGTTCAACGCAAACAAATAAAGGGATTTTCAACAAAAAGTTTGTGTTCTAAAACAAAATAAAAGTATAGTTTTAATTAGGATGATTCAAATTTTCATTGCATTACTAAGAGAAAAATGCGGCAATTAAGAAAAGTGATATCTGGTACATGTCCACCACGACCACGCTAACAGATGTTGATTCTTTCATCAAAGTTTTTCATCACTCTTTGGCAAAATGGCGGTCCTATTTCGTAAATCACATCACGGTTTTTGGATTTGCTAAAATCGATCCGATTGGCTCCATATATACTCTGCCCTTAACATAGCTCCACAAAACAAAATCCATTGGTGTTAAGTTATACGATCTGGCTGGCCACCTAACTGCTGATTATCGTGAAAATATGCAATCGGCAAATTTGGTTTGCAATAATTTGATCATTTCATTGGCTGTGTGACATGTGGCACAGTCCTGTTGAAAACACATGTTAGTGATATCCACGTTGTCTATAATAGGCGAAAATTAAATTGTAAGCATCTCGCAATAGCATGATCCATTGACCGTTACCGCATTTAAAGCCTCATCTTCGAAAAAAAACGACAGACCGTATAGTACACCATACAGTCACACGTTAAGGATGCAAAGGCTTCTCAATATGCGCTCTAGGATTTCCAGAACCAAATGCGGCAATTTTGCTAGTTGAGATACCCTGAGAATGGGCTCGTTTAAAAAAATAATTTTTTCGAAAAAACCAGCCGGTTCTTCCTGAATGAATTAAGCGAATCTACAACGATGCGAATGGTCGGTTGGCTTCAACTGCTGCACTAGTTTAATTTAGTAAGGCTTGAAAGTCCAATCCATGTGGTAGTTTTTTATAATCCTAATTTTTGAGAACGTCGAGGAATTGATAATTTTGGATCTGCTTTAACACTGTGGCTTAGTGTGACTTAAATGACCCCGTCGAATACGTGTTGGTATTTGCACATTTTGTTTCGAGCTGTCGACTCAAACTTAACGACCAAATTTTGATTAGCGGCCTCAGAAGGATGAATATGTTGCCCGAAAACATCACAAATTTAAAAAACAGAACCACCATTTTCATAGTGGAATTTAAATATTATAATGCGATTTTCAAAAGTAAAATTTCAATTAGTAACTCTTATTGACCTAAAATATAAATATAAAAATTAAATATAAGATATTAAGATAAGATATTAAATCAAGCCACTTTGTAAAGGTGTCGTTATAAGAATATAAAATAAGAACTTTGTTAATTTAGTTTTAGTTTTAGAAATCAAACTCAATAAAACACAACGGTCGTGAAGACCATAATAAAAAATTATTTTTTTTAATTCTTGCAACATGCAGAGTATAACTTATATAAGAAAAATAATATCAAAGGTATAAAACTTATTTTCATTTTATTACATAATAAAAATTATTACTCTAATGTAAATGCAAAAGCAAACAAAAAATATAATAAATGATTTATTATAGAGATTATTAATAAAATGCATATAATAGTTAACACTTTGTTAAAATTACGGTTAAGAAGATAAGGCCATGTTCTTCCATAGTGATAGCCTTTGTTTATAATTTTGTTTCATTTATTCATAAGATTTAATATAAAAATCATGTCTCTCACTTCTACAATTTTTGGGTTAGTTTTTTTACTTCTTTGTATTATTTGGATTCATTACTCTAATAAATCAAGTTTAACACTTTTGAGAATTAACTCTAAACAAGCAACAAATTTTAGTAAAAGTAACCGAAATGACCTATCGTGTGTATTAAAAACTGCTTTGTTTAAGTAATTGCAAGAAATAAGCAACAGAAAATAGAAACAGCCAACACAGAACAAAAGCAAAACACACAGCCATGCAAGCGCCTTAACCGAATGATAACAACAACAATATGGGATGATCTCAAAGTAAAATATTGTTGTATATTGGAAAACCCCTTGAAACAACTATATAAGTACCACTTGCTCGGCAAATGAATTATTTTAAGTTACGTCATCGTGAGTAAACACAACAAAGTTACCATCGTATTTATTTTGTGTGTATTAAACATAAATAAATCGTTTAATTTAAAACTCTAAGGTGCTGTGTTATTATTTTGCAATAAAAGAACTCAATATAGCAAAACGTTTATTAAAAGGAATAAACTAACAACATGGTGTTAGAAGTGGGACTGCAAATTAAAACAAATTAATTAAATTACAATCAAGTTTGGCGAGGTAAAAGTTGATCAGCTAAAAAAGGAGCTGAATTAGTTAAATCTGCCGATAATGGAAAAAAAGACAGAACTATAAAAGTATTAATGAATTCAAGCAGCATGATATTGACATTGGGACATACGAATTTGAAGAAAAAAAAATAGATTGAGGATATACCCCACAACCAAACAAGATGGGCTTGGATTCAATGCTTGCCGCCAGAAGCTTCGAAAATTTTTTAGAGCCAACAGTGCAGTTTAAGAAAGTTCTAGAGCCAACAGTGCAAAAATTAATGACATATGTAAACGCATAACTTCTAGACAAAATTTGTGCAATTCAAGAAAGTTCCAGAACAAACAATGCAAAAATTGGTGACAAATACGCAAAACTTCTAGACAATATTTGTTAAGAAAATTCTAGCGCCTGCACTGGTAAAATTGGTATGATGCAAGAAAGTTCTAGAGCCAACGAAAAGGCTTCAAGAAAAAACAGGAGGTTGCCCTAAATGAGTGGATGTCGTGAATTGGAGAGTTAGTGAACTAAACAGAAAATTGTCAGGCCTATAAGGAAAATGATGGCAAAATTGTATGAACTAAAAAGCAAATGGGCGATCTTCAAATCCGAGAGGAACAAGTGAGAGTCGTGTCCGAGAACGTTAACAAGATAAACACTCCGAGCCTTGACAGTAGCGCACCTTTTAATGTGTTTAAGTTTCATTTTGAAACAGTGGCCAACAAAACAAGATGTTTTATTTCGGTACGGTTTTCCGTCGACCCTCGTCAAATTTGGTTTGTGAACAAACCGGTTTCGGCTGTTTGCCATCTTCACAAACCAAATTTGACGAGGGTCGACGGAAAACCGTACCCAAATAAAATTAATTATAACCCCGTCGGAAAAGCCAAGCACATATTTAAAACAAGATGTCAAATACTCGGGGCATCATGTAACAGCAGAGGGCATATCAACTGATGAAGATAAAGTACTGATAGCAAAGAATTACCTTGCCCACAAAATCTTTATGAGCTGCGTAGTTTTTTGCTCTTTTGCACATAATGTAGGAGATTCGTGTCGAACTTTGCTCAAGTGGCTGCTAACTTGTAAGAGTTGACCAGAAAGTTGCAATCTTAACACTAGAGTGAGGCAGCAGAAGAAGCGTTATAGAGTCTTAAGGAGCTTTTGTGTATGGTACCAGTCCTCGCCTATCCGATAGTTGGACATGAATTTGTATTGGACGCAGATGCAAGCGGCTATGGAATAGGAGAGTACTTTCTCAGGTGGTTGGATGGACCAAAAAAGTTATTAACTATTACAGCATGGTACCGTCCAAGCCCAAAAAAAATATATCGTTACACTTTATTCTAAGGACACACTTTATTCAAAACGTAACAAAATGTATGTTAAATTAGTAGCTTTTATCGGCAGCTTTAGAACCATGTCTTAGTGAAGAATAAAAAATTGATATGTGCATATAGAGAGAATACTGAAGATGGCAAATAGCCGAAACCGGTTTGTTCACAAACCAAATTTGACGCGGATTGACGTAAAATAAAAAAAATAAAATTTTTCTCCTTACAAGAATTACATAATATATAATAAGAGCTTTAATGGTTTACCAGTATTACTCAATCGTCATAGCAGGCTTTATTTGGGAAAACCTTTCTACAATAATACCAATCAATTAAGATTAGCTTCCGACGACTGCCTGCAATGACATTTATCGCAGTTTATCTGTCAATTTGACATCGACACGTCTACAGTTTGAGAACTATGCATCATTTCAATAACGTAGGGAGAGAGACTTTAATATATAGACACGTTGATGGCTTTAAATTAGGAACATATTTTTTCTCAAAAAGTACTAGATTTCATAAGTCAACGCGTGAAGCATAGAAAATTGTAGTCCATTGTTATAAAAAGATATTTTGAATAAAAATTACCTTAAAAATAACTTGTCTTCGTTGTTTGCAAGAGTTTCTAAGTTGACTTAAATAAATGTTTTTTGTACCGCTGCTTAGTAGCAATTTTTTCCTTTTCATATTTTGCCATTCGTAAATCTTATACTTACAAAAAAAATGCAGAAGTGAGCATACGCAAGTAAAATAGCACTAGTACTATTTGTTACAAATATTGATTGATTTATTACTAGCAATTTGTTGCCTTTTTTCTAAAGATTGAGTTAACTTTAGAAATTTCGACGTTTGATTTACAAATACGTTTCTTTTTTCTTAATATATTTTACTGTTGACTTTGTTTTCAACTAAAAAATAAGTGTCAAAAAAAAGTTGCAGGAAGTGGTAACAATTTATAAATTATCTTGAAGTCTGAGAGACTTTGCGTCGTTAAGAGTTAAAAATATTAAAAAAAAAAACCTACAATCGCTTTAAAGCGCAAACAAAAGTTAAATGGCACTAAAATCACCACTTTAAATAGCAATCAATATAACATATTTTAAAAGGATTTTTAGCACCCGTAGATACGACTTTAGCATTGTTTTGTGCACTACTATTTTATAGTAATGGCCTGGCATATATTTTAGCTTTCCTAAAACAGAAAGAAAAACAACAGTCTTGGATCTTATTTTAGTGTTAAAGAAAAGCTCTGTGCCCACTTCCACTTAATTGGGCGCTAATCTTATTCATAAATAATATTTGATTACTTATTCTATCCATTTAAATTCTATTCATACAAATTTAAATTAAAGTCGGGTTTTAATTAAACAATGACATTAGCGCGACTTAAGGGGAACTACAGTCACTATTAAATTGTTTAGACGGAGTTTGCACGCCACCACGTCTTTGCAAGCCGTTGGTTTGGCAACAAAAGCCATTCCTTTCCTTTTTATTTGTAGTAAATTTCGGTAAATACTCAGAGAAAAAAAATAACTTTTTTAGAATTTTTGTATAGGTATTATTCTTTCATACATTTAATTCTAAGCATATCCCTCAGTGAAATTTTTGTCTGTGTACAGCTTCGATATAGAATTTAGAGATTAGAACCAATATGTGTTAAATTATTACCTTCCAAATGATTTTCAATTTTAGAAATTGTGGCTGCTACATTTGAAGTGTGCAGTCACAGTAGACAAATGGTATAAAGAGTTATTAATTTCACCATTGGCAGATATAAATAATTTAATGAAACTGTTTTAGTAACAATTATTAAAGACTAAAACACATTTAGTGAATATATCCATCAATAAGTTTCGATTTTGTTAAAAAGACTTAAATATTAGAAAATATAATTAAAAAGGACAGGGGAATAATGTATAATTCCAAATATTACCTTTATTATCTTATACAAACTTTCAATAGGTTATCAGGTTAAGAATTAATATTTCAAAGTGATATACATATCATTAATATGACTACATATTAATACTCTTACAGATAAGAACATATCTTTCTTAGTGATAATAAAGAACAGAAGAATAGTAAACATCAGATAAAATTTTAGAAACCAAAAATAAGTAAATACAATAAAATGTTCATACCTAGCGTTTTAGATCGAGATTAAAAAATAAAATCAGTTTATGAACAAAACTCCAGAAATACAGACGTATCTTATTTATATGTGCGTATAATGTCCGAAGGGGTTTTATTTATTTGGGCATGATCTTGCGTCATCGCGGGTCAAAATGGGTTTGTGAACATACCGGTTTCGGCTATATGCCATCTTCAGTGTTCTTTTTTTTCTTTCATATTTTATTTACATATTGTTAAGAAGATGTTTTGCTTAAACTTTAAAGGAAAATAATTATCAGTAAAGAAGTAAACCAAATTAATTATTGTGTGTTTTGCAAACTACGTGCTTTTTAAGAAATCTTACACCCACAAGACTACAACATCATGCTTGTTATAAATTCCACGAAATAAGCTTAACAACAGAAAACAACTAACACAGAACAAAAACAAAACACACAGCCAAGCAGGCGCCCGCACTGAAAGACAATGCAATATAGGGTGATGTTGAAGCAGAATATTCTTGTATATGCGAGAACAGCTTAAATAACTATATAAATGTAGTAATTCAAGTTAAATCATCATTGAGTAAAGACAACAAAGTTACTATCGTTTTTATTTTGTTTGTATTGAAATTTTGTTTAATTTAATTTAAAACTCTAAAGTGCTGTGTTATTACTTTGCAATAAATAAGCTCAATATAATAAAACGTTTATTAAAAGGAAGAAACGCAACCTTTTTTTAATTCAATTAATTAAAATTACTTTTCTGCACTTTCTTCTGTAGCGTTATAGTAATGCATACTCTGCGCAAATATCGAGCGCCTCCCTATTGCGATTTAAAATTACGTTTCTTCAGTTATACCCGTGTAGTTATATTACAAGACAGGAAAAATTCGCGCAAATTGTATTGAGACACTTCCGAATTCTAACCAACATTTTGTTTTTAGAACTGAATCATTCCGTAAGCATAAACTTTTAAATAAAAACAGTGTTTTGAAATCATTCTAAATAAATCAGGTGCTTAGGAATCCAATGTAAGTCACATGCACCAACTGAAAGGAACCATCTTTTTGAAATCGGCTTAAGATAGAACATGAAATAACAATAGTCGTTTTTGTATGAGTGCAAAGAAATCATATTATTTATCGTAGAGGAAGTGGTCACTACAATCATGAAAACCATTGACAACAGTTTTTTAAAAAGCACAATTTATAATTTTGATGAAAGAATAGAATCTTCCGAGCCAGAAGATCGAGGTTGTCACTTGATCGACATAGTTTTTAATTTTTAACCAGTAACTTGTTTTAAAAACTGAATAAAAATATTTTTAATATCTGAAAAAGCTTTTTTTTTCTTAAAATTAGAATTATATAAATTTTGGTGACAATTACATCTTCAATATTTTGGTCACTTTTCTTCCTTTCTTTGTTTACTTCCTATAGCCTGTCGAAAACTTTTAAGATAACTATTCCAAGCGAACTCCCCGTGGGGGCATATGATAGTCTTTTTGGAGCCTACTATTCCATCTAGACTGTTGTCTTGCGGGGTAATAGGGAGCACAGGCCCCTTAAAGGCTAGTAGGAGTCACCTGGACAATCCACTATATTTCCAAGTCTCTTTAGGCATTTAGCTGTTCTTTGGCTGATTAATTGAGGTTGGCCCTTTTGGGAGTATCGTGGTGCCTGTGTGTTTCAAGGCCCTCGTAAGAGTTTGTGGGTCGGATCATTCACAATGAACACAATGAATGGTTCAGGTCCAGTGAGTATGAATGCCGTCATGTTCTTAATTATATTAAGCTTCATGCGTTCTGGACCAGGAGTTGGATAGTCTCCAACTCAGTGAAGGCTGCGGCCGACTTCGGGCTTTCGAAATTGCAACTAGGAGTGACTGGAGGATATACGTTTCCTAAGGCCTTCTAGGGCGAGGATGGCGCTACATACCATCCACAGTGGTTTGACCACCATCTGGTTAGGACTAACTGCCAGGTACAGATGTAAATCAAATCACGTAATTCCAAGCGAACTTATATTTTTCTATTGTTATAAATTTAAAAAGAATTATAAAAGCACCAAATAAAACTGACAGCCGCAGATAATACCACAAATCATATACCCGATGATACCAGCTGAAATATGTCAAAGAGTTAATGGTTAAGTGAGACACAAATTTATCTTATAAAGTTTAACATAAAATATTCACAAAAACTCGTTGTGGTTCCCTTAAACTTACGTGCTGTAGTGTATTTGTTTATGGTTGCGGTTAAATGTAGAGCATAGTGCTAATGACACAATATGATCTAATTCATTAATTGGAGTTTAATAATTGCAAATTTAAAATTAAACAAAATAAATTTGAATCTTGTTCATATTTAATATATATACGATTTTATATTCTTATTTTTAGCCAAATCAGAACTTTTTTGTACTACTATTTTATTATTAGAAGTAACAAAAGGACTCCAATATGAGGTATTTACGAAACTGAGAAAAATAAAGCATGCAATAATTATGCACTGTGATAGTTGTCGATATATTAATACCTTAGTAAAGTTGTACAATATAAAGAACCAACCTTTGTTTATAGTAGTACGCGATATATTTACAGTCCGTTTAAGAAAATAAACTCTAAACAAATGAAAGTAACATGCAATATAAGGAACATTTAAGCTGTTCCAATCGTTCTAAAGAATAATTAGACTTATACGAATGTATAATGCAGTTAAATTTTCAATCAATTAATGTACTAGATAGATAGAATATATGTACTTTCGCCAATACTATCTTATATATAAATGCTACTCAGTTGTGACTCCACAATTGTTTTCACGTTATGATTTGCCTATAACATATGATATAATTCCTGTAGTATACGATTTTCCACAAGCAATCAAATAGTAGATGTAGTATATATAATAACAATACACAATTTCACAATTTTACTATTAATTAAATTTGTGCAAATTTAGGATTTATTAACCTTTAACCGCAAGATTGATTTGAACTTTATGGCAATATTAGGCCTTTTTTATAATTGATTAAAATTTTATAACCAATTTTCCTTGTTTAAAATTAACAGATATTTGCAATAATTCTTATGCGGCATTTTTTCTTTATAAAATATAATAAAAGAATATTTTCTAACGACCACTTAAGAAATATTTAAAACCTTACGACTAAGTGTACTTAAGGCATAATCATATCTTCTTAAAACTTTTAAAATCTGAGTAAAGATTTATCAGTTTTTTGTAAGCGAAAAGTTTATATTTTTTTTAAAAATGATTAAAATTGTTTATTCATTATATATTGTCTCTTTTGCAGTTAAAGGACTTTTCTTCTTCTATATTCAATCGTTAGGTTCACTTTGCATACAAATGCCAGGTGGCTGGTATTCTGCTTACCTGAATATATACGAACCTAATAACAGAATTGCCTGAACGCCAACACTGACTCACCAGTACAAACTAAACCGTGGCTTGAAAATGATGCATTCGCATCGAAAGCGCTCGCCATCGAATACAAACCAGCCAGTTACGACGGGAAATGGCAATATTATGGTTGGATTTTTTAAAGTCAGCAAATCTGGCCTCAAATTGTGAAAAGACTTTTAACTTCTCTTCACTCACAGGCCCCAAAGAATTAAGTCTTGGAAAATGAGTCGAATCATTTTTTCTCAAACATTTAGAATATATAAATAATTGAGTATTAAAAGACCTCAAACTGCCCCAAGTTTCATCTATAAATTGATTTCTTCCCTGTAACTTCTTGTTCAGTTTATTATAGTGCTCGCGTAAATCCGTGAAAAAGCAAATTCGATGCACCAATTCTTATCCTCCAATATTTCCCACTCATCCCAAATTTCAATTTTGGTTTTTAGAAAAACTTTAATTTCTTCGAGGAGACTCCAAACTTTCGAGAAGGCATGCCCACAACTCAGCCACCTCATCTTTGTGTAATAAAGTACATCTAAAAATTCTGCATCAACTTCCGACAAAAACTCTTGAAATTGTCGATGTAACAAACCAAGGGCTCGAATGGTATTAATTAATTTTAAAATAATATTAAGTACGTGGTTAATATCCAAGGCAGCCTTGCAAAGAACATCTTGGTGGATTATACAATGTAAAAAAATTGTTTCGCCTTCAGGATAATGACTTTTATAAACTCCTGCAAACCCCGTATTTTTTCCCACCATATTAGGTGCTCCATCAGTTGTTAAATTAATTAATTTGGAAATTGGGGCATTAAGAGATTCCATCCCCTCTCTAAATTCATCATAAATTATTTTTCCTGTCGTCTTTCCTTTCAAAGAACTCAAACAAACAATTTCTTCGGTTATTACAAAGTTTTCATCGATTGATAAAAATTAGAAGTTGGGGTGTATCGCTCCTGTCAACACTCTCGTCCATAGGGACTGAAAAATACTTAAACTTTTTAAGACGTCCATCGAGTTGATTGGTTAAATTAGAAGAAATCGCTTCAATTCTTTTGTGACCGTTCTACTTGACAGCCCTATAGATTCGAAATCTTTTACTTTTTCTGGGCAGAATACTTTTCCAATGCTAATTAACACATCCTTAATAAATTCTCAGAAAACGGTTTGTTACTTTTCGCTATTTTATAGGCAACATTGTGACCAGCTAACGTGGAGGATCGCTGGACACTTCTTGGATTTTGAAAAAACATTTGCTGACTAGATATTTTTCTTTTCAATTCCTCTGAATGAACTTTCTTGTCTTCATCTGTCATTTTATAGTACTTCGACCCAAGATGTTTTGAATTGAAGTGCCTAGCGAGATTATAATCTTTTAGTACAGCTACCGGTTCTTGGCAGATAAGACAAATAGGTTTTTGGTTATATTCCATAAAGAAGAACTTAAATGTCCACTCCTCTTGAAATACTCGACATTTCGAATCAATTTTTCTCTTTCTATTTTCGATTGACATTTATGGGGGTATTTACAATACACTTTATTATTTTAATTACACAAATAAAACTGTACGTTGGCAACTTTATAATTTTACTCCACAATTTATTCTTTACGTCACGAGATTTACACTTTTACTGCTTGCTGATTAATTCATCGCTGACCCTTTTATATTTGTTGCGAATGTTGTCTTAAATATTCAAGAATCTTCTAGATCTCACATATAATAGTTGTTGTTATGTTATACGTTCCGTTTTCTATATTAGTTGTTTTTGTTTCATGCTTTTTAAGTTTCTTCTTGGAATATTGTATAAGAAAGTTGTTGTTGTCTTTTTGAAAAACGGTCGGCGGGCCGGATGTGGCCCGCGAGCCATAGTTCGCCCATTACTGGGATAGAGTGTACGCGTTAAAATATTCAGTTTATTGATTATATATTGTATATGCTCTTTGAATTTCAATTTTGGATCGAGGATTATCCCTAAATATTTAACTTTTTGTTCCCATATAACTTCCGTATATGAAAAGGTTTTCTTTTCCTTGTGAGTTTTGTCTGCGTTTAATGCTATTTTCCATTTGTTGAAATAGATTGCTAGATTATCTAGATCTCTTTGTATGTTGGTAATTATGTTTCCAGAGTATATGTCAGAACATAAAGCTGCTGTATCATTTGCAAATACTGACGTGGTACAGCTTTCAAGTTGGGGTAGGTCAGAGGTATATAAATTATACAAAATAGGGGAAAGACAAGAGCCTTGGGAATATCCTGTCGGTATACTAAAACTTTCAGAGCACGATGATCCAATAAAAACTTTAAAGGACCGACTCGACAGGAAGCTTTTAGTAATTTGAATCAAAAAATCGGGGACTTCGAGTTTAATCATTTTATAGATAAGACCATAGTGCGATACAGCATCAAAAGCAGCTTTGACGTCAAGTAATACCATTGTCGTTGATTTTAAAAGTTCGAAATTTTCAGTTACCCAATTCCTAGTTCGTACTAAGGAGTGCACTGTGTTATGTTCCTTTCGGAAGCCGAATTGGTGATTTGGAAAAATTCCCCTGGCTTCAGTGAAGGATAACAATTTATCGTTTATAATTTTCTCAAAAATTTTTCCTATAGATGATAACAGGCTAATTGGTCGGTAGGAAAACGGGCTATCTGCAGGTTTATTTGGTTTATTTATTGGAATTACTTTTGCCTTCTTAAATTAATTGAATTAAAAATGATGGATAGGAATTCAATTGATTTTTTCGGAAGTTGTTTAAGGCATTTAATATTAATTCTATCTATTCCTGGAGCCTTTCTTGCTTTCAACTTTTTTATTACATTATTTGTTTGAGAAGTAGTAATTATTATATCATTAGAGCTGTTAATTTCATAATATAATTTTCTTTTTAAGGAAGTGAATTTTTCATGATATTCTTAGAAAATATTTGCATTAGTTTTATAAAAAATAAAATGTGGTTACGTTGGTTATAAGTATATTGCATTGGAGAAAAATTAAATGAATGTGTTAAAAATTTAATATATAAAAATAATTAAGCAATTTTATTTTTTGGAGTCAACTCCAATCCAATTCACACCAACTTGTGCCAGAGTCCTTCAAAATAAAATACTCCACTATATTCTCATAAAATTTTTATTATTCAAAAAATATATTTGAAATGTACCACTGTGGAGGAAAGCACATCCATACAGGTATTTCACTATGGCTCATACAGCATATCACTAGATTTCCCCCAAATTTTGTAAAGATAATTCTAGAGTCTTATATCTGAAGCCAAATTGATTAAATGAGAGTTTTCATTGAACTAACAGAGCAAAAAGACAACGAAACTTACTTCTTTACAAAAACACAGCAAACATTTCGGTAATAAAAACACTTTTTATTTTCAACCTTTAATTATAGTTAATTGAACTTTTTAATATTTACTAATTAATTTTTCTTCAAGAACAAGCCTTTTATATAAAACTTAAGAAAATTAATCACTTATTGATTGATTTGTTAAATTATTTATACACTTTTGTGGCGAAATATCGAAAATAAGAAAAGTATGAAGAAAAATTATTAATAAAATAAAATATATAAATAAATTTCGGAATTTGTAAATGGTATTTTGAATTACTTTAAATAAAGTAAGAACACAACCTTATAGTTACAAACTATTTTTATAGCGCAATTTGTAGCTTAAATAACGACTCCAAATAACATGTTTCATAACAAAACTTTACTAAAGAGATATTTTTTAACTAAACAAATTTTTTTTTAATATTAAAATTATATAATTATATAAATTAAATTTACATATATAATTTATTAAAATTGCCTCTCAGCCCTCTGCGGTGTTGCTTTCAATATTACGACCTTAAAACTATAAAAAACTTTTATTAAATTACAGCCAAAAATTTTAACATGCATGATCATTTTACAATGTGCATATTTTATAGAGGTATAGAACTTTAAGTTGACAAGCCTTTTTGAAATGGTGACCATTTTTTTTTAAGAGAAGTAGCACTCCAGACAACAATGCCTATTTAGTCAAGTACCGTGCTACATTCTTTAGGAAAGGGATAGAGAATAGATGAAACAGGTGTTGAAAGTAGAAGGATAGTCGGAAATTAACTGCCGTATATAAGACAGCACAGCGACCAGTGACTATGCCTTCATCGCTGAGCAGCCCCACTGAGAGTCAACTTTTATTTCTGTAGTGAAAAAAACCAAGGTCGTCGTTGGGAATCGAACCCACAACCCCCATATTTACAAGCTAGTACAATACCTACTAGCCTATAGGGGCACCTAATTTTGTCAGCTGTCAAGTAATTTATGTTTAATTTAATTTACCATTTCAATATGAATAGACTGATGTCTGAAAAACGGGTCCAAAAATTAGGAAATTAGGTACAAACAAGGTTGACGTTGATCTCGATTTTCATGATCGAATTTTGTTGGTAGGAAGGATACATCAGTAAATACAACTGCCACAATTGGAGTGATGATAGTCCTCAAATGTATGTTGACACCCTTGGATCCAAAAAAACTGAATGTTAGTTGTGTTTTATGAACTGGAATGGAATCATTGGTTTGTACTTCTTTAAAAATGATGCTGGTCAGAACGTTACAGTCAGCAGTGGCGATCGTATAACAATAGTCATATTTAAATAATACTGTCAGAAAATTACCTTTCGAAATTCATGTCAATTTAAAAAATTCATTTTTGTTTTCTTCTATTTCAAAGTTGTATACCTCTATAAAAAGCACATTTGGGAAGATTATAATTACATACATTTATTTGATACTCAATATTTTTTGCTTAAATGCCATAATCACTGTTGTACAATCATAGTCTACTTAGTCAAAACTAGCATGTCTGTTCAAAATTGCAATTGTGAGAATGTGAGATTGTTGACAGTTCTGTCCTACATGCAGTGGCGTACCTAGACTGGGGCGGTGGGTGCGATCCGCACCGGGCGCCACTTACCTTGGGGCGGCATTTTTGATATTTACTTATAGTTGTAAAAAGCAACTTATTCATTTCATATTTATTTTCTTTCTTGAATAAAAAATGATTATTATGATTATTTATTATAAGTTTAATATTTGATTTATATAAATTATGATTAATTATGTAATTTCGAATATTATCCTCGGTGTATAAGTTAACGACTGGAATAAATTCGTTAACTGTAAAAAAGATTATCAGGCAATCATTCGTCTCCTCTGTGCAAAATTCTTTCTTGACTGTCTTTTTGGTAACCTTGAGACTGTACCAAAATAAGAGCGTCACGAATTTTGTTGCTGACACAGGAGATGGTGATTGGGCAAGACTGGTTTTTTCAAATTTTGCCTAATGGCGGAAAGCTCTTAAGATCGTGGATGGTATATTCACCATCGAAGAAAAGTATTTATTTTTTCTGCTACAAACTGTTTGATAATCTTTGTCAAGCAGGTTGCAATACAGAAAATGGTTTTAACAAATGGTGGAAATTTAATCCCGAAATCAGTCAACATGAGGTGAGTCCACTGCACATTCGATCATATTCCAAATGGAAGGAATTAGAAATAAGACTTGGACGTGGCGCAACTATTGACAAACTACAACAACAGAATATTGATAAAGAAATAAAAAAAGGAAGAAAATTCTAACAAGAATACTTGATATAATTAGATTCTTAGTAAAACAAAATTTGGCGTTTCGAGGACAAAGTGAAACTGTTCATCAGGAAAACATCGATTCAATGGAAAATAGAGGAAATTTTCTTGAGCTTGTTGACTTATTGGCTAAGTACGATCCTGTATTACGAGAACACGTAGTAAAAACTAAGATGGGTAATAAATATGGTATCTCCTATTTGTCGCCGAAGATTCAGAACGAATTCATAGAGCTATTGGGAGGCACAGTCAGAAAAACAATTATGGATCAAATAAAGCAGGCTAAATACTTTTGTATTATATTTGACAGCACTCCTGACATTTCTCACAAAGATCAAACCAGTCAAATTATTAGATATGTAGTTATTGATGGTAGCAAAGTTAAAGTTGTAGAATCGTTTATTGACTTTGTAGAAACTAAAGGAAAAACTGCTGGTGAAATCACAGATATGATTTTAACGAAGTTAGAAAATGACGGTTTAGATATAAAAAATTACAGAGGGCAGGCTTACGATAATGCTGCCGCCATGGCAGGAAAGCACAGCGGTGTTCAAGCTCGTATTAAAGAAATAAATCCAAATGCAGAATTTGTAGCATGTACAAATCATTCTTTAACCCTGGCATGTTTACACGCAGCTTCTACAGCTATCAATTCCATCACATTTTTTGGAACTATCGAACAGTTGTTTTCGTTGTTTTCTTCTTCCACTCACAGATCGAATGTTTTACTTTCTGTCACTGGTCAAGGTGTTAAACGCAGTGTAGAAACTCGCTGGAGCGCTAGAGCTGCCGCGGTAACTATAGTAAAAAAAAACATTTTTTTCACATTTTAAGCGCTTTGAAAATATTGTCATCTGAAGAAGAAAATAGTAAAACGAGATCAGATACTGGAATATTACTCAATTCTATGCAATCTTTTTCTTTCCTATGTTACCTTCATTTATGGGAACCCGTCCTTTTGGAAATTAATGACGCTCAAAAATACCTGCAAATAAAATGGTTAAATGTCCACCAATGCCATAGAAAACTAAATTCTTTGCAAACACATTTCATTGATCAAAGAGATACTCTAGTACAAAGCGCTGTTATACCAGCCAAAATAATTTGTGAAGAGTTGGAGTCATCGACTGAGCGTCGAGTTAGAAGGAGAGAAAATATGAGTGGGGAAAATTCCCGAGACGTGGGGCTATCCTTAGAAGAAGAAGTACAAAGAGAAATGTTTTCATTTATAGACAGAATTATAAAGAAAATAAAAGATCAGTTGCATGGCCTTGTAAGAAAATATTCGTGTATAATACCGTGTAACCTACTAAATGAAGAATTTGAATGTCTTGATTGATTGATGACTTGATTGACATTGATAAAGAACAGAACGAAAAAGGATCCAGGTTTTTATGGCTGTACCTACACTAAAAGAAGAGACAAAACATTGGAAAAACGGAGAGAAGGGCCCTCTAGATCTGCTAAAATTTATTCAGCAGTATAGGTTGACAAATTCTCTTCCCAACATTGTAATTTTGTTAAGAATTTTTTTAACAATTTCAATCAGTGTCGCTAGTTGCGAAAGAAGCTTCTTAAAATTGAAGTTGATAAAAAATTATCTTCGTTCTACAATGAGTCAATTAAGACTACAAAATCTTGCAATATTGTCAATAGAACAAGAAATTAAAAATAATATAAATTTTGAGAGCATTATACACGATTTTTCTAGTATGAAAGCTAGAAGAGTAGATATTATATAAATATGTTTACGAGTGCATACAAATAAATATGTCTAAAAAAATTTACTCTGTGTATTAATTAATATTGATTAAATAACCTAATAATTTATTTATGTGTATTAATTTATAAAAACCACTATTTGATTGACTTATAATAGAAAGGGCGGCTAACTGGAGATCGCCCCGGGCGGCAAAAGTTCTAGGTACGCCACTGCCTACATGCTTAAAACTTTTGAAAAGCTTTATAAAATATTAGTTTCAGTGTGATTAAGTGGCTAATAAATAAACATTTCCTTGGAAATTTACTTCTAAAAACTTTATCGGATAGCTTCTTGTGGCTGAATTGTACGATTATGCTGAAAACTGAATCTCCGCTCAGGTGAAAATCACAAATGTTTCCATATCTTTAGTCCACAAATCATTCGGGAAGAAAATTAATAACTTCTCCAAAAAACACTTGATTTTAACGCTTTTTAACTGGAATTGTATCGTTTTTATTTTATATTGTATACTAGTTGTATGACCCGGCTTCTTTCGGAAACTATTTGCTACTGAATAATATTTCATATGGAGTTCGAAAAAATTTTCAGTACAAAGAAGAAACGACACAATTTTTTTTCAATTTATTGTTTTAATAGTTCTTAAGGTAATCCAATAAAAAATAAATAAACAAAAAAGGGAAGCACGCAGATTATTTTAAAGCTTGATAGTAAACAATATTTTTTGTTTTTCTCCCAACTTTTGAGCATGCAACATACAATTGATCGTGGGAAAAACATTGGGATTCTAGGTTTAACCCACACACTTTTAGCGATTGTCTTTGGGATTTATTAATCGTCATTGCGAATGAAAGGCGAACGGGAAATTGGAGACGGTTAAAAATGGTAAATGGTAAATCACTTAGTATGATAGGTATCATTGGAGTAAGCAGCTACAAACTTTCCTATAATTATTATTGCTAAGATTTTGCCATCAGCGTCTTAATAACCAATCTAGTATTGGCTTATTCAGGTTACGTAACATGACTATTACCGCTCCAACGTTAAGCTGGAAGTTATGTG
The DNA here is from genome assembly GCA_030448955.1 of Trichopoda pennipes. NCBI lineage: Eukaryota > Metazoa > Arthropoda > Insecta > Diptera > Tachinidae > Trichopoda > Trichopoda pennipes. The sequence goes on along the minus strand of JASKUP010000109.1, from coordinate 80,465 downwards.
ATGGCATTCCCGGTAAGTTTAATGAATTCAGGAACTCTGCGGGGTAGTTAACAATATTTTCGGGATCGGTAATGGAACCAATCGATTTATACGAATACCGTTCGCCATTAATTAAGCTTTGGATTTTATAATTTATTTAATCAACGTATTTGTGTTTTGCAGCTAAAGTGGCTCTTTCACTTAACCAATGTTAATCACTGTAATTTTGAGCAATGTATATGAACAGTTTTGCAATTGTTGACTGTTAACAAAATCGTTCGCTTTTATTTTTTATTTTAGAACAAAAGAATTTTGATATTGGATTTTTCAGCATATATGCTGATACATATGTATGTATCGTTAAAATTGCATTAAGTAGAAAATTATTTTTTAGCTTCAAAGTGAAATGTAATTGTCGGTGACTTAATATTTTTAAGCCCTCACTATCCAATATATCAAGGTTTTTCTTCTCTTATAAAAACTATTAATTTTAAAATTATGTGAATCAAATCGCACGAAAAATTTTAAAGCACGAATAATGGGCATACATACATATGAACATATGTATGTAGAACATATATTTAAATTTTCTCTTTTAGTATTATCCAACACGTCTAAATTAAACGTAGGCTAAGTAAAAAAAAATGAGAAGTGAAAACGATTTATTTATGTTTTCACTAACATTTTTCTAAATTCAAACAAGTTCACCAAAAGATTTGAACCTTTTATTTTTTCCAAACAATAGACATATTTCAAAGTATTGAAAAATATGCAATCTATTTACATACTTATGTACATGTGATTTTATTGTGAACTTTAAATAAAGTAAGATTTTTCCCCAAAATTGTGATGGTATTATCTCTAAAAATCTGACAGCTATGTATAGTAATGAATTAAAAAAAAATTTTCAAACATAAAAATACTTTTTTGGCTGTTGAGATGTTTGAACAATGCTTGGTTTCGCCGAGTTGAAGATGTTACCTCTCTTTATTTGGTCTTTTATTTTGTTTTCTTTTTGTTTTGTGTTTTTTTTTTTTAATTTGATCTACGGATGTTTTTAGCGTATGCTAAGAATGTATACGTGAGTTTGCACGTATACAAACTCATTAGCATACAAACTACCATAAGCTTCATCAAACCAGTTCGAACAAACATGTCGAGTCGTGAATATCTTATTTATGTTTACAACAACAACAGAAGAAAATTAATAAATGATTTTTCAAAGTTTTCTGGAAAATTTTATAAATTTTTTTCAGACAAACCATCTCCTGAAAATTTCGAATCGAATAAAACAAAAATCAGCCAAATCGCTCTAGCCGTTCTCACGCGCCAACTCATTACATACGTGGACCATTTCATTTTTATATATATAGAGATAACGTTTCTATACATTGCGCGTATTTTACAGTTTATATCATTCTATTTTTGTGAGTGTATACAGTAGAAGTTTTCTTTTATAATTCAACGAAGTTTCCTACATATCACAATACTCGGTACAAGTATTGTATTTAAAATAAAATTTATTTGATACAATAAAGGGACTTCGTTATATAATAAATAAAAGACGATGCCATTTTAAAAAAATGTGACCTGTCTGCTTATAGGCTTTTTGAATTTGCCAGCTTAATAGAGGAACTGAATTTGTCTCATCATTTTACGAGAGTTTTCAAAAAGTTGCTGTTATGCAAAATGCTGCATAACAACAAATTTAAATTGGTTTTGGCTATGTTATGCCTCACTTGAGGAAACATTGCAATAGATGCTAATAAAAGCCAATCAAGCGTAGAAATATAGAAATCAATAATGGACATTTGATTACACAAATATACAAAATGTTGAAGTACTATATGTTTTATAAGGATACTTGCTGCTTAGCAAAGGGTTTGTTAACTTAAGGTTTAGTTTTCTATTGAAGTTTATTGACTTTAATTTTAATAAATATTTAAAACAGTTTCTCATACATCAAGTTATTATTTTACGAGGCTAAATTAGATTCTCTTATAGTAACTACATTATAATACGGTGTACAGACATAAATATATAAGGAATTTAGTTTATCTATTTTATAAATAAAAGGAATTATAATACAAACTATAAGAAAACCGTGCATAACTTCACAAATACAATGTAAAAAAGGCAAACTCTTTCAATAAAGAAGAAAAAATTCATTTCGAAACAAAATTGATTCAAAAAGGCAAATTTAATCTTTGGCTATTTGCAGACATAACGAAAAACGAGCAAAACAACTAACGACTGAATGAAATCTTCATAAAGTTTAAGTAGCAATAAATTGAAAATTTCACAATATAAGAAAAAAGTTAAAAAGACTTTATTTTATAATATTTGGCCTGAATTGTTACCGGCCAAAGAGTTTTAGCATATTACCAAAAGAACAATTTTTAATGCACTCAAGGAAGAGTGATGGATCGACAACGAAATTGTAATATAGTACTAGCTAAATCAATTTTTCTTGTTCATTTAATACACCAACATATTGTTACGACGATGATTTTTCTTTTTTTGTTTTTTAATCCAATTTTATTTATTGTATCTTCAAAATTATTTTTGAACTATCAATAAGTATCCAAATCTTAATTCTAAATGAAATCAATTAGAACCGGCCATTGTCGGATCCAAACTTAGGGTAAACAATTATTATTATTATTTTCCTTCTTCTCTTTTTCTTTTCTCTTTTTTTTTTCTAGTTTTAGTTCTGACAATATTTTTGAAGTATGAAAAATAAAGTTATTTTCTTTATCAATTATTTGTGATGTTGGCGATTTAAGCTGCAGTGTCTTTCTTCTTTAAACGAACATGTCCACGGTAGTTTAAAATATTACGTGCAAAGGGATTAGGATGGCACCCAATCTTTTTCAAGTATTTGTCTGCGTATTTTTCAATTTCACTTATCACAAGTGGTATGCTAAGATCCCTATGTATGCTTGTGTTTCTAATATACCAAGGGGCCTTAGTTATCATTCGTAGAATTTTGTTTTGACGACATTGAATTCTTTTTATATTTGAAGCTGAAGCAGTGCCCCATAACTCAATTCCGTAACACCATATTGGCTTTAAAATCGACTTGTATAACAGTAGCTTACAGTCTAGGCTGAGTCTTGAATTTCTGCCCATCAGCCAATGTAATTGAGCTAATCTTTAATTTCATTTGAGTTAACTTAGCGTCCAGGTGAGCCGACGATCAAGGTGTATGCCGAGGTATTTCACGTTAGAGTGATGAGGAATCAGTTGATTGTTAATGTAAATTGGAGGGCATGTTTCTCTTCGCAACGTGAACGTTATATGAACACATTTTTGTTCGTTGACTTTAATTCTCCAAAGATTCAGCTAATGTTGCAGCTTAACAATATTTTATTTAACTAGTGCTACCTTCCAGGTGTGCGGGAAGTATTGTATCCTTAAAATGGCATTAAAGATAAATAACATAATCTTAGTAGCAATACTGGGCAACTCCATCAGCATCTGGTTACTAATCCCATCAATACCTGGGGCTTTCTTTGGGTTTAGTTCTGCACAGTGGCAGTGGCGGTAAAGCTGCAGCACTTGGCAAGTCGACATTTTCAGAAGTAATATTTGGGGTGAAAACCGTTTTTAAATGTTCGGCAAACAAGTTCCCTTTTTCAGCTTCACTTCTCGCCCAATCTCCTCTCGAATTTCTCAGGGGAGGTTTAAAATTGACTGGCGTTTTAAGTTTTTTAGCAGCTGTCCATAATGAATAATTGGAGCCTGGTGTTGCATCGAGGCCCTCCAGATAACTTATGAGAGATGCAGTTTTTTCAGATTCAAGCAATTCTCTGAGACGTTTCGTGCACGCTTTAAATTTAATTTTGTTTTGCGGAGATCTATGCTGTTGCCATTCCCTTCTTGCTCTTCTTTTTTCGCATACAAGGCGTTCAAAATCAGCGGAATAAATTTTTTTAAAGCCAGTCTGTGAATGGGCGGGTGTTGCGTGTACAACTGCCTGTTTCAAGTTTTCATTGAAACTGATGATATTTAATTCAATTTCATCAGGTGTTCTTAGTCGTATGTTTTCATTGCAGTGGGCACTGAGGTATTTTCTAAATTTAAGCCAATTTACACGATTGATCATTCCTACGTTTGAAGAGGACAAATGCCCTCTTTGTGGGTTACACATTGTTACAATTGTTGGAGAGTGATCAGAAGATAGATCAAAAGAGGCTTCTACCTGGATCCATTCTCTAAATATATTTTTAGTGAAGCCAAAATCTATAACGTCTGGAATCTTTTGTCTATCAGTGGGCCAGTATGTAGGCTCCCCACTCGAAATGACGTCCAAGCCCATATCTGAGATGGAATTGAATAACGCTCGGCCCTTTGGTGTAATGAGACGAGAGCCCCAGTATGTATGTTTTGCATTATAGTCACCAGCAGCAAGGAAACAAGTCCCAAGTGATCTATAAAAATTTGTATACTGACTATCTTCTGACAATAATTTTCAACACAAATGTTTGTTGCCTGCAGGTAATCTTCAGCTATATTGTCTAGAGGACGATGTTTAAGTCTAGACTTTATTAGGATCGCAGAGCCACCACAAGCTCTACCCCTCGGGTCCTTTGTATCATACAAAGAGTATCCATTAATTTTAAATAAGCTTCTCGAAGTCAGATGAGTCTCCGAGACCAGCATAATGTCAATATTCCCATCCCTAAGGAAGTGCTCAATTTCAGTTCTATGTTGGCGAATGCCGTTTGCGTTCCAGTAACATATTGCTAAGCAGTTCATGGTTTATTAATCATCGCTTGCAACAAAGTATTTTGCATTTTTAACACGTCTTGCATCAAGCCTGTAATGTTTACTATAAAACTGTTTATTGTTTGTACCAAATTGTCTATGTTTGCTTCGAGGCGACTAAAGTTAAAGTTCGTTGTAGAATTAGGTAAATCCTTTGAGAGCTCAGGTTTTTGTGTATGAGCGGAGTTTGTCTTCAGAGCATCGGCATACGAAAAATTGGTGGAGGTTAGAAGAGCCTTATGAGGATGAGTGGTTTGGTAATTACTCCTAGATTGAGCAGGAATGTTGCTAGTTTTTCTAACCATGGACTGCTTGACCACAGAATATACCGGGCAACCTCTATAATTCGCAGTGTGATTACCACCGCAATTACTGCACTTCATTTGTTGTTTATCATTTTTGGGCTTATTACAATTTGCGCTACCATGTAATTCACCACAGAAGACACACACTGTAGGTAATTTACAGTATGTCTTAGTGTGACCATACTCCTGACAGTTATGACACTGGACTGGGCCTGTACGTTTATGCGGCTCTTCAACAGTAATCTTTCGGTGTAAAAGATACTTTACATCATAAACGGGGTGAATTTCATTTTTCTTTAATTTGATGTCATTCGGCTCAAGCTCAACACGAAATATAGGTTGAGGGACTTTTCCCCGATTTCTAATGTTGGCAACGTTTTTTGCTTTAAAACCGCTATCAACGAGCGCATCTTTTACGTCTTTGGGATCTACACCCGAGTCTATACCTTTTAGAATAATCTGCATACCTTTAGCACTTTTTAACTGGTAAGTATAATAAACCATATTTCTCTTCTCAAATTCGGCAGTGATTTTACGATAATCTTTCTCATCATTAATTTGAATTTTAGTTTCATCGATGTTACCACGTTGAAGTGGTATAACATGGAATGCATTAACTCCGATGATGGAAACAATTCTTTTTACGAGGTCATAAGAATTTTTCTCTCTGAGATAGATTGGGGGAGGTTTAGTGGACTTGATTGGGATATCGGTACCTTCGCTTTTGTCCTGCAAAATCGAAAAGCGGTTTTGCGATACAGTATCATCATCTTTTGACACTTTATTGACGATGATTTGTTTAAGTTTTCAAAGAAAATAATTATCAGTAGAAAAGCAAATGAAATGATCTATTGGGTGTTTTACAAACTGCGTTGCTTTATAAGATATCTTATACACACCAAACAACAACATCATGCTTTTAAAAAATTCCACGAAATAAGTTAAACAACAGAAAGAAAGCCCAAACAACTAACATACAAGTAAAACAAAACATACGGCGACTAAATGATAAAAACAACAACAATATGGCGTGATGTTAAAGTAAAACATTTTTGTATATGCGAGAACCTGCTTATATATGCACTACCTGCTAAGCAAATTAGGTAATGCAAGTTGACACATCGTTGAGAAAAGACAACAAAATAAAGTAAAGTAAAGTACCATCCTGTTTATTTTATGAGTTCCGAAAGTGAATAAATCGTTCAATTTAATTTAAATGTCTAACGTACTGTGTTATTATTATGCAACAAAGCAATTCAATATAACAAAATGTTTATTAAAAGCAGTAAACGTAACAATATTATTGGATTTTTATAATTTTCTTTTCACTAAGAAATTAGAATTAAAAATATAATTTGTTTACTTGATTACGCTTTCAATTTTTTTCATGTAACGTGTTATTTCTTGTTATTAAACGCTTTTATTTATGCCAGTTTAGTCTTTTGTTTAAGTAGACAACAAATTCCAAATATTAAAATTAAAAAAAAAAAAAAAACAAAAATAACGTTGTTTAATAGCAAAAGTATTTTGTACTATAATTTGTAATAATCAGCTAAACTTACAGAATAATTTTGTGAAACTCAAAGTTTCGGAATTGTATTCCGGTGGTTTATTAATTTCAGCAGTATTTTCTTAGATGTTTTCAGCTAATTTTATAAAATAAGAATTTTAACTTTTAGCCGTGAAGTGAGTTTATGTGAGAAATTAAACGTTTTAGGAATATTCAGCAACGACTACCAAAGACACTAAATTATTTTATATTCCTAATTATATCTTCGTACTTCGATTTCCACATCCATTTATTTTTTTAAAGTCTCCTTATATTTGCTTATTATTTATTGATAAATTTTATATTTTCATCTTAGTTATTTCCTTTTTTGTCTCGAAGAAAAAATTAAATTTGGGAAAATTATATTTCTTCCTGCTGATACTAATAGTAATAGTAACTGAAGCATTTCGATGTTTTGCAGCAAATATTTTTTTAGCCTATAATGGAAATGGAGTCAGATTTCCTAGTGTAATCTAGCATATTATTATATTGCAAACTGCCATTGTATTCAATTCTTTGCTTGGTTATTTCTAAGCAACATCTAACTCTTTCTATATTCAAATTTTGCCTCGTATATATACAATGTTGTACACGCTGCAATTTGATCGTGCGGAATACAATATTGTACAAAATAATGTAATCATATATTGGGTTTTTAACAAGCAGTTTATTTTTCAATTGAGGCAATGACCACATCATGATAGTTTTTTAACGTATTCGTACTCTATACATTGGTAATTGTCACAATGAATATAACTTCGCATGAAAATCACATTAAAATAATTAAAATCCACTATGAAAATGATGGTTCTGTTAAAGTTACATTTCGTAAAATTCGGTTGTTAAATTTGGTCGTTAAATTTGCGTCGAAGGGCTCAATAAAAAATCTGTGAATATCAACGCGTAGTCGAACGAGTCGTGCAACTGAAAACATCGCACCCGTGACCAACAGTGTTGCAGCAGTTACGAATTTGCCAATTCCTCGACGTTTTCAACAATTGAAGTTATCCAAAACCAACAAAGCCGTACAAGGTTCAGCTGGTGAAGGAATTGAAGAAACAAGCGGTTGGTTTTACTGAAAAAAATATGTTTTCCGACGAAGCCTATTTGCACTTGCCAGGGTATGTCAACAGCGATTATTAAGAAGTCTTTGGTGCGCTATGTGGTCTTAAGGAATGATTGGACCGTTTTTTTTCGAAAATGAGTCTTGAAATCAGCAAGATGCTGATGCTGTCGCAAGATCCTAACAACTCAGTTTGGACAATTTTGCCAAAAAGTGATTAAAAACTCTGATGAAGGAATCTACATTTGTCAGCGCGGTCGTGGTGATCATTTGCTAGATATCATATTTCATTCATAATTGCCGAACTTTTTTCTTGGTAATATAATACAAATTTAATTAATCTTAATCAAAATTGTTTGTTTTTTTTTTCTTTTAGAAAACATACTTCTTGTTGGAAAATTATTTTTCAGGAATTTGCGTTATGTAAAAACCATACAATGGCAAAACAGTACGTACTACATCTTGATAGAAATGTAAAGTTAGAAGTAAGCGCTAATTAAAATTAATTCTGCATCATGAGCAATGGACGTGGTTGATGATTGTATGGGTAAAAAAGCACAAATCATCAACATAAATGAAAATTTGTCCTTGTAACCCGATATTATTTAAATCGTTGATGTTAATTTTACTTTACATATTTCATAGGAATTCTATCCAAATTTGCTATATATTATTTTCTGTTAGTAAGATAGCTTTTAAAAGATGCAAGTTCCCATCGAGTTAAGCAATAAAACGCCAGTTTTTCAATTAAAATTGTATGTTATACTAAATCAAAGACCTTAGAGAAGTCGTAGAATAAACCACCAATGCCAGCAGAGCCTTTACACAAATAGTAACAAATATAGTTTACAATATTGACCACCGCCTCATCCGTGCCACATCCTTTCGAAATGCTTGTTGGTTATCCGACAGAAGGAATTCTTTTCCTAAAAATATTTATAGCTGCTTAATGATAGAAGTGCTATGAGGCGATATTTCTTTATCGATATTTGCTTCGAAATTGGAATTATCTTTTGGATTTTTAAAATATATGGAAAAATTAAAGACTTGATTAAATTTTTATATAAAATGATCATGTGTGAAAAGAGTTCAGCCACACACTCAACAGTCAATGTCGTGGCAAGACTATTTTTGGTGATTTTTGTACATCTAAACTTTCGATTATTACCGAGTTAGAGTGATATTTATTTCATGAAGTTTAAAAATATTGTGATGGCGTTGGAGCGATTTAAAATCATTCCAACTTTCTCGTGGTATGAAAATAATTTCTTGTTTCTAATCTTTCACGGAGTTTATAAAATAAAGATTTATAATATATCGTGATACATAACATTTCCTTGTTGATCTTTCAACTTTATTACAAACTTGACTTTTTTGCCAAGTGTTTGATTTAAAAACTATGTTAAGAAAAAAACTTGTTATGGCTTAAATTCTGAATAAATTAAGAGTTAGTAAGAAGAAAAAGCAAATGAAGCATAATTAAACACTAAAAGTGTTGGAATCGATTATGTTTGGTTCATCACATATTTAATTGTACTCGCTATTAATTAATCTCTTTGTGTGTTTAGTCGCTATATTGTTGTTATAGGTTTAAGTTATAATTGTTAAATGATTTTGTTGTTTAAACATAATAGTCAATTTTTATATTGTGAAATGTTTTTGTAGCCCCAAAATAATATTTGTTAATTTTAGTTTTTAATATAAGAATCAATTAGAAGTACAAAAATATCTGATATTTTAATTTTATTTATTTTATTTTTACAACTAGATTAATAGTAATTGACAGATTTTTTAAAAAATTTTACGGGAGCCATTAGCTTGTTTTTTAAGGAAATGTAATAAAATTTTTTTTAACAGTTAATTTTTTCATATTCTTAACAATTTAAAAAAATCGAATAACATCATTAGCTGATAAAACAACAATAATCGGGCAAATGGATTAAATTTTGGATCAAGGTAGACCAAAAATTTACATTTTTTTAAATTAAATAAAGTCGTTAATAAGATTGAAGCTTTGTTTCTATTTAAAAATTAGAAAAATCCACGCAGTCATTTGATTGTATTGTTGCTCTTGTCTATCGATTTAAAGTTTTTATAAAAAGGAATTTATAAGGCTTAAAATTTTACGTGGTGTCTTATTTACATTAAATATTGTTGCGTAAATTTCTTTTAATAAACATTTTGTTATATCGAGGTGTTTTATGCAAAATAATAACACAGCACTTTCGAGTTTTAAATTAAATTCAATGAATTATTTGCTTTCATATACACAAAGTGAACACGATGGTAGCTTTGTTGTCATTCACTTGTCCAGCAAGTGGTGCTTATATAGCTGTTTTAAGCGGTTCTCACATATACAAAAATATTATACTACCCCTTATTATTATTGTTGTAATTATCATTCAGTTAAGGCGCTTGCTTAGCTGTGTGTTTTGTTTTTTTTCTGTGTTAGTTATTTTTGTTTCCTGTTGTTTATCTTATTTCGTAGAATTTCAGCTAAGCGTGTTGCTGTTGTCTTGCGTGTATATATTCCTTAGAAAACTACGAAGATAGTAAAGCAATTGCTATAAAATTTTTAGATTTCAGATTAGCAAAATGTAGACTTCGTGAAACTTGTCTACGCTTTTAATGCGATGGGAAAATAATAAATTTTAAACCACGCAAAGACTTTACGACTTTTAACGTCTATACAAATTTCATCGATTTATTCTCCATAGTATTTTGTGTTTAGAAGCCAGTACAGTGACTTCGACGAACCACGAGAATCTAGTTTTTCAGTAGGTGGCGATTACAATGCAAGAAATGTATTCTTAAAAATAAATCACGCAACCATTTTGGCTTACTTTTTGGCATTAATGTGATATAATTGGCTTTTCTAAGGAGTATTAGTAGAGAAGAGATAAAAATCATGGTTTCATGTAAATTATCTTTACCCATTCACCCTAAGTGTATCTTTATGGAACGTTCAAGATATTATAATTAGAAGTCATTTTTTAAAAACCGGTTAAAATTTAAAACAATGATTGCTCGGAAAATATATCACTTAAAACTCTCAAATATCAGGATCTTGTGTTGTTGATAGAATTTCTGCTCCATATACAATAAAAGCTATTACTATTTTTATTACTTTGGTCGTAAGCTGGCATTCCATAAGCTAGTAAAGTCGAGCATTCGTCTCGAAATGTCTAATTTTACTGAAGCATCTTTTCTAAGCATTCAGGAAAGCTTTTATAAACCATCCTGATACAGGACTGCTTCTTACACGCTAAAAGGTAATACAAAATGCTGTGAAAGTTTCACTCTATATTCTTTAAAATTATTATAGGATTTTGTCACATTTGCAGGTAGTTTTACTTTTCGTTTGTTTTATGTTTTAAAGAAACCGAAGAAGTTGCTAGAATAGGTTAAAAAGTTCCGCCTAAAAAGCTTTATTATCACAGTAAGAAAACCATTTTGTATCTGGCTTTTTCTTCCGTAGTGTAACAAATGCCATACGCTTTGTTATTGTTTGTTTATTCAGTAGTATGGTAATTGCTATATGCCTGGATATTAGTCTTTTAATTTATAAAAAAACTAAAAGATAAAACATATTATTTCAAAAAATAGTAGACCACCATGACTACTGATGGGTAAATAACTTCCCAAGCAAGATGTGAAAAGGCATTTGCAACCATACACACGTTTTTGCTGTGAGAAAATTATTTTCATTCAATTACAGTCTGTATGGCACTTATGGACTTTGATGGAATGTTGGCTGTTGCTGTTGCAAGATGCTATACAGCTTCAACTGAAGTGGCAAAAGAAATCAAACTATATGTGTGGCTGTGGTGAATTTAAAATACATTCCAGCAAAAATTAAAAAATATTTTTAAATTTTCCTTTCGAACATTTTTTTTTTGCTTTTAACAAAAAAGAAGATATTTTTTGCCATATAAAGGAAGCTGTAAATATTATCAAAAGTCTGAAAAAAATAGCAAAATAAATCAATCAATGTAAAGTATATACGAATTATATTTTAAAATTTTTCGACTTAGCGATAAATTTTCGTTTCTATTTAAATAGTCCTGAGTTCTTCTTTTAATAAAAATACAATTTTCTGTTTTGTAAATTTTTCGCAAACCTTGGCATAAAATGCAAAGGAAATAAACAATTTTGTGTTATTCCAGCATTAGAAAGTCAAATGGATTACCGGGGACAAAAAATATCATTGCTATCGATTTTATAGCTTATCAATGAAAATCGACACATACTTATTTAATGGTGAGTAAGATACTGCAACCATTAAACTCAATGATGATAAAAACCCAAAGAACAAACTTTAGAAAACTTTTAATACACTCTATGCCACATGAATAGGACCCCAGTTTGTGTTTTTCACAAGTGAAATTCTCTACGATATTTGCAATCAACTATCAGTGGTTTGTTTTGTGATTTAAAAGTGTCCCCGTGGGCTAGTAGGTAGCATGTCAGTATGGGGATTGTGGGTTCGATTCCCAACGAAGACCTTGGTTTTTTTTCACTGCAAAAATAAAAATTGACTGTCTGTAGGGCTGCTCAGCGATGAAGGTATAGTCACTTGTCGCTGTGCTGTCTTTGTACGGCAGTTAATTTCCGACTATCCTTCTACTTTCACCACCTGTTTCATCTCTTCTCTATCCGTTTCCTAAAGAATGTAGCACGGTACTTGACTAAATTGGCATTGTTGCCTGAGTGCTACTCTCTGTAAAAAAAAGTTCCTTAATGACTCCTTTTACTTGCTCTGAGAACAAATTTGTGTTCTGGAAAAGTTCCGTTGTAAAATTTTTTTCATATTGTGTTTTGCTATTGACCAAAATTGACTACATATTTGACGTCACTTTATTAGAACCCTGCATTAACTTTAATTACCTAATGCAAGTGAACAAGTGCAGAAAATAATTTGTTTTAATTAAAATTGAGTTATTTTAGTGAATTTCTTTTTAAATGGGGCGACGAAGAGCGTTTACAAAAGCTGAAAAAATTAAAATCAAAACCAGGAATCTGGAATTGTTGAACGAATCAAAAGAAGCTGAAATGTGGTATCAAAGTTTTATGGAATAATTTAAGCTACGGTAAAAATATGAAAAGCTGTACTAAAACTGTGCTTTTGTCAACTGATAAACGTGCTATTCTTAGAGCAGCATCAAATTCTCAGGACTCCTCTGCACAATTAAAGCTAGAACTGGTCTTTTAACAAGCTTAAGAAAAGTGCAGCGTGCAATTTCGAAGGCTGAATATCTAAAGCGACTAAAACTTAACGATGGTCGCAAAAATAAGCGCTTCGAGTTTTGTAAAACTCACATGACGTGGAAAAACAATCAGCACCGTGTATTTGTTTAAGATAAAAAAGAATTCAATTTTGAAGCACTTAACTTCAATTATTACTTTTACGATCTCTGGAAAGAGGAGCAGCAATTCGATTGTTTGCATAGCAGAGTGGAAGGTGTTTATGGTGTGGGGGCTAGATCCTGTTATGGTACTTATGAACCTGAAAATCATTGAAAATGGGTGGGGATGGCTAGCTAGTCTTTGCTTCTGGAAACCAATAGAGTATCAAAGAAGAAATTGTTAAAGGCGTAAAAGTGGCGTGGTCGCTCGTTTACATAGAATCATTATACGATTCACTACCCAGCCGAATTTAAGAAAAAAATCGGTAAAAAAGGAAGCTCTATGCATTATTGAAAAGACTTTTTAATGTAAAAATTTTCATAAAATATAAATAAAATTAAAAACTTTTATTGCAAACTGTACATAAAATATTTTTGATAGTAGGCTCCAATTCATATGACGCAAATTTTTAATGCATTATGTTTACTGGATTTAAAAAATTTGTACATTTTTGCAGTGTTCAATGAAAAGTAAACAACCGTTAAACAGAAATAAAAACTAAGTTCCTAACATTACTTTTGTAGAAGCTACAATCTTTCGAAAAATATTTTGTCTAGGCTCCTACTCATGTGGCAAGGAGTGTATATATCAACGATAATTTGCAAAGACAGCCAAAAGCAAAACTCAAACGAATAAAGAATAGGATGTTGAACTTTTGAGCGTTGCAAACATTACAACATAACCAATTCAGCAAGAAACAGATGTCAAAATCAAATTTCTTAATTCTTCGTCTTTTAGCGAAACGCGACGAAATACCTTTTTTCTAGAATTTAAGACTGTTTTTGTCTGAATTCCACCAGTGCGGTCATTAGTTAATTAAATTTTTTTCGCTCCTGTCAATAGTGCTTAATGGCATAGAAATGGTATTAAATTGTATTGAAGCAATATAAATGTGGAAAAAAAATAAAAAGCAAGAGAGAAAGTTTAATATTTTTTATTGAACTTTTTTAAATTATTTGATAATAAAAAATATGCATCACAAGGAATTAAATTAAATAGCATTTGTTAAAATAGCTAGCATATACTGTAACTGCTTAACAAGAGAATATATGATTCCGGCTAACAGTTATAATAAAAAAAGAGCAGTAACTGTTTCCAAAAAAACAATTATATAAAATAATTAAAATTTCTCGTATTTTTCTTTGAAATTGATAAGACCTTCTATAGGTGATAACACCTTCGCTTAATAAACGTAATTAAATATAACTAAGTAGTTCATAATGGACTCGTCGTACTAAAATATTAATTAATTAATTTGTTAATACCAATAAATTATAAAAGAGTATTTCTTTAAGCTTAAAACGAAAATGCTTAAAATCTATACATTTAAAATAGTTTTAGTTGCTAAAGATTTTATTTATTTATATTTGGTCTATGGATTCAAGATCCCTATAGAAATTAAAACAATAAATAATAATACTAAATAAACTAAAATTTTAGTTATTCAAATACAAAATTAGATGACATTTAACAGTACAAATTCTTAAAAACGAGTCAGAATTAGAATAATTTGATCTGAATACTTTAATTACCAATGGATTAAAATAGCGTGTGGAATAAAATGAAACGTAAAATAAAATATTACTAAATAAATCTGAACAGACATTTTCTTTTATTAAACTTAAAACAAAAGTGACATTTAACATTATTCTTCGGCTTTTTAGAATTGGCAAGTCTACTAGGGTGGGATGGTAGAATTAAGTGATTCCATTGTAAGCCTTGAAGGCAAAATAACAAGAACTGCTTGTGCACCGATTCCATGCTGTTATTATGGACTTTATAAATTGGGTATTGAGCGATATTCCAGAATAGGTCTTACAGGAGATGTATATAGATCTTTTGTGACACATGGCCCACTAATCTCCTTCGGCCCGTGTTTTATAGATAAAGGAATTGCATCTGCTATCGAAATATGCTGTACAAAATTTAAGTTAGCATAAAGTAAAATAAAATAGATATGAAACTACATTCAGTTTCTCAAGTTCTCAAAGCTTTTAAAATATATTGTCCGTATTTAACACTAGAAATTAAATGCATCTAAGTCCCTTTGCAGGAGAATATGATCAGCGTGACAATTATATATTCGAAATATCCTCACGTCGTCCGCATATAACAGAACGTTTTAGTATTTAATGGCATTAGGTAGATAATTAATAAACAAGATAAACAAAAGAGGACCCACATGGCTACCCTGCATCACATCAGATGAAACAATAACTTTCTTGGAAGTAAGCGTGTTGAAACAAACTCTATATATATATAATATATATATATATATATAAGTAAATTGTTTGTAAATCCCATAAGGTCAAGGTCCTTATCAGAAGTTTGTGGTTAACCTTATCAAATGCCTTATTAAAGTTGGTGTAAATAACAGCAATTTGTTGACGTTGAACAAATATCCGGTATAGCGATAAGTTTAGCAATACAATTGTAGTCGGCATCATTATTACTATAACCAGATTTAAATAATGGAATAATAAAAGAATCCTTCCACATTTTAGAAAAATTACCAAATTTTAACGATATTTTTAAGATTATTGTAAGTGTGGTTTTGCCAGTGCCATAGCACATTTGTTAAGTATGCAACTCGCAATATTATCGGGGCCATATTTATATGAAAATTTTTCAAACAGGTCAAAACTATTGGTTCATCAAGAAATGGAATTGATACAGCCCCGTATGCCACCTCTGATAAGAGCGAATTGTTCACCATTTTTAGAAAAGAAATCTGCAAAGAAATTTTTTATTGTCGGCTAAACATCAAATTCAAAATTTGTATATTTCATAACAGAGGAAAATTTCACTGATCTTTTTTTTGCCGTTAAAAAACTTGCAGAAAGCTCTTGGATTTGATTTAAAATTATTTCGAATTTTATTTATCTATATCGATAAATAAGAATCGCTCTCAATCAGTACTATTTAGTACATTTATACACATACTTATTATTTGTTATCAAATTACACAAGAAATATTTTATTTGTAATTTACTGAATACATAAATCTGATTTTAAGTGTATTTGCTTATATGCTAAATAAACCAATTAAAGTAAAAAATGTATCTATTGAAGGGATGAATTTTACCTTGACCTTATTGATTTTGCACAAAATTAAATCAGCAAATGCAATTAAAAGCTACTTCTATCTATGATAAATTAAAAATTATGAATTATTTTCCATTGCTTATTCTATGTCTTAATGTATATAATTGCTATAATAATTTTTGTAATATGTGCAGCCATCATCATTTTGTAAGCAAATTGCTTAGTTTGCCATAATTATTGAATATAAAAATTGCTTAATAAAATCTTCAATGAGGCATGATTGGAATAAATGATAAAGTTTTTTGACTTCAAATCGAATATATAAAAACACAAAATTTTAGTTGTGTCCTTGAACTAATGAATTCAGTTTTTAATTTATTAAATAATTGTTGATATATTTTTATTTATAAAGAATTTTTTTAAGTATATCTTTATAAAAAATATTTTTAACTTAAAATTCATTTTAAAAAAAATTGCTATTTTAAACTACTTTTTTAATAAATATGGCAAGTAAAATTTCTTGTTGCTGTGAACATCAGATTTGTTTGTCGATTTAACAATTCGTGTTATTTGTTTAGTATTGATATTTAAGTGTAAAGCTGAAAGCCCATACCACGCGTTCTACGCGTACAAGCTTCAAAAAAGTAGAATCAGTGTAATTGTATGTGACAAGTTACACAGCACATCGCATAGAATGCTTATGACGCATAGAACGCATGAAGTAGGTTTACTTTCTACTTTCCTACGCGTCGCAAGCGCCATGAAAAAATTTTAGCTGTTTTTGACTTTGTATTATTTCTGTTATTTTGATTTTTCAAACGTTGGTGAAAAAAAACCACTCACTTCCCTTTCCAAAAACAAGGGACGCACCCAAAAGCGTCTTCTTTTCTCTTGACGTTTTCCATAGGTCCTCATTACACAAAATATCATATGCACAAATTCAATAAATTCTGTAAGTTCTTGAAAAATTTTAATTTCAGTTTTCATTTTTGCAAAAATTTTTTTTATTAGATAAAATCATTTACACCACAGCTGATCATAACAAAAAACTTGGCGCATTAAAAGCGTTGCATGTAACTTGAAGTTTGAAAAGCGTAGAACACGTAAAAAGCATCAAACGCATACAAAGCGTGTGCGCGTAGAACGCGTGATATGGACTTTCAGTTTAAGAGTATAGAGTTCATCGCTTTCTCTTCAATAAATCGCCCACTCACATTCGTATATAGATCTGCCCAATACTGGTGCCTTGCATTGAGATCAGCCCCGATCACAATTCAAGAATTTCTCGCAAGCCGTTGCACTACCGATGCAGCAAAGAGAGGTAGAGATTTGAGGTACATGGGTATAACAATTATGTCGGGGCCACTTGTTCTCCGAATATGTAAATCTGAATCGTGAATACACCCCTTAATATGAAATATCTCTTCACAACGCTAGACATCCGTAATGAGGACAGCTGCGCCACCTTCACAACTGCTTTATCGGTCATGTACAAAAATTGTATACACTGCTACATTTAATTTGTGACAAGCATCAAGACTGTGCTACGCCACCAACATTACATCCGATACAATGGAATTTCCGATTATATGAAAGTTCTACCTAAACCTAACTACTTCGCTCAGAAATAACTGACCCATTTACATTTCTGGAGATACAGTTTTAAGCAGGCCGGCAGTATCACAGATAACATATCTTACTGGTAATCCAACTCTACATAAAACCTGACCAGTTACAGGGTCAATAAGTTTATATATAAGTTTATAAATTTATTAGTTATTTTTTCCCCTTAGGTGGCACTTGGCAGTTGTACGGGCCATGAGACCCCCTGCATTTTACACACCTTTTTTTTTTGTTTTTTTAAAGAGAAGTAGCACTTCAGGCAACAATGTCTGTTTAGTCAGGTACCGCGCTACATTCTTTAGGAAAGGGATAGAGAATAGATGAAACAGGTGGTGAAAGTAGAAGGATAGTCGGAAATTAACTGCCGCACATAAGACAGCACAGCGACCAGTGGCTATGTCTTCATGGCTGAGCGGCCTCACCGACAGTCAATTTTTATTTTTGTAGTAAAAAAAACCAAGGTTTTCGTTGGTAATCGAACCCACAACCCCCATATTTACAAGCTAGTACACTACCTTCTCAGCCCCTTTAAACTCTTTTATCTTGCAATGCAAGATGTACCTTATATAATAAAATTTTTTAACACCAGAATTCCAATCCAACCTGACAACCGAGTTATCTCTACCTAACCTAACTAAGTCTATAATATTATCTATGTATAATATTGTCTACCTGAAGACTATTCAAATATTCAGTAATTTCCTCGCATTCAAAGGACTATGGGAGCCCTTTTTACACAAGTGTAAAAGGCCGAAGTCCCCTTCGGTTATATGTATAAAAATGTAACCTTTCGTTCGCTGGTAGTCTTAATCTTCTGATATTAAAATTCTTATGGCCTAAATTTGCATCTATCTTCCATATAATTCTTTTAACAAACTTACTTCAAGATTTCCTCCATACTTATGTTCTCTAACCGAAAGTACAATAAATACTTCCCTTGGCCAAATTTTGTATAGTAAACTCAAGAGTCTTATATCTCAAGCCAAATTGATTAAATAAGAATTATAATCAAACAACACAGCAAAAAGAAAAAAAACTTAAAAAAATGTTGTACAGTGTAACCATGCAGAATTTATTCCTTCATTTTTCATTTTTCTGCATAACAGACTTGTAAATAAATCATTCATTTTTGAATTGATTCACGAATCTTTCATGCACCGAATTTGCATGAATTTTTAATTAAATTTTTTACACAAAAAATGAACGAATTGGGTCAATTCAAAGAAATTTAGTAAAAATGAATTAAATTCATTTCAAAGTCAAATGAATTTTTCAAATGAATTGCAACTTGTTTTCAATTCAAATAAATTTGTTAAAGGGAATTGCAATTCATTTCCAATTCATTTAAACTGAATTGCTTTTGAATTAAATCAAATAGTGTGAATATTATATTAAAGTGTTTTTATCAATCATTTTTTTTTGTTATGACACTTTTTTAGTAAGTGAGCGATATATTTAGCATCTTTATGAAACACAATTCTGTTTTGAACTGCATATATTGTTATTTTTTCCTGGGTGTTGTTTATTTCCGAAATATAGTTTTATTTATATAAATGCAACATAAATATTATAAAAAGTTTGTCGTTGGGTTGTTCTGAGTCAAAAATTTGTATTTGTCTAATGAATATTATGTATTTTTTTGTTCAGCGTGCTTCAAAATAAAAATCAGTTCTTCTTTAAGTAACAAACTACAAACACCTTTCTCATATAGGTTAGACGCATATCCACGACAAGGCTTTTCTCTTCTTGTGCTGAATATTTCCATTTTTCATTCCCCTAGATCCGCTCTTGAATTTGATAGATTGCAACTTATTTTTATTTTATTCATTTGAGTTGTAATTCATTGTTCTAATTCAATTCAAAGGAATGTGAAACGAATTGAAAATCATTTAAATTGGACACGAATTGAAATCCATTTCTGCCTAATTCTTTTGAATTGATTGATATTTCATTCAATTTATTTTTGTTGTGAAAATAATTTAGTCCAAATTAGCTAATTCGTAACGAATTAAAATAAGAATGAATCATTTACAGTTCCATTGGAAGCCATTAATGTGTAATTTGAAAAATAATGAAAATAAAAAACTATATTTATAAAAAATTTTGCTAACACGTAACTTTCAATAAAAAAATTATTATTTGAAATAATTTTTAAGTTAATTTACGCTAATAATTATTTTTTGTTTCTTTGTCACATATCGGTTTTATCATAATATTTTAAAAAATTTGCCGCTTTGTGTACCTAGCTGTTTGTAATATGAGTACTTTTCAAATTCACAATTTTATTCAGCAGACAGAATGAAAATAAAAGAACTCACACAACAAGTGTTATACCACTCACTTGTTGTGTGAGTTCTGGTAACCTAATTAATAATTTAGAATAAAATTGTGTATATACTGGAATTGTAAATAATAAAATTGAGAATTATTTGACAATAGAACGAATGTCCTTTTAATTCTTCAGCAAGTGGGCTTTTTAATGCTCTTCTAGAACAGTAGCAGTGCTCAGTAAATATTCGAAATTATTTTTTTTATAATCTAGAACAAATATGCTTTTACATACTACACTCCATTAATAGCACAATCGTTCTGTACTCTAACATCATTTAAACACTTCACATTTGATTTTAGCTCTATAACTTCATTACGATATTATTTACTACACGTTTTAAAATCGTGACATAAAACTAATTAACTAATTTTATTAATTGACTTCCTAATATTATCTAGCTGCTTAAGTTTAGGTTTTATTTGCACGCTCATTTTCCTTATCTGACCAGTACTTAGAGAATGACCCCTACTCATGTAATACATGCACAATGCACTGCATGCGTAGAGAGAAGTTGGAAAGAAAGTTTAGTGTTTGTGGACATCCGATTTAAATTTTTCTTCACTGAGAGTGACAGGAAAGTCTTCTGGAGGAAATTTATTCTACATACGGACTGTTGTTCTGTTAAAAATCAAATTTTCCCTGTAATACATAGTGCGATCCACTGGCCAATCAGCCAAAAAAGGATGGACTCTCAACGAAAAACATGTTAAACGCAAAAACGTGCATTGTAGTAACGATTAAATTAAACCCACATTGCGCCGATGCTCCAGATAATCAATAGAGTCCGCAATGATTCTTGTCTCTCTCGTGTATGCGGTCAAGCAACTCCAAAATAGACTTTGAATGGATATAGGTGGTATAAAGAGTACGAAAATCGGATAGAGTGAAGTTTCTCTTAAACTGTTTTAGAAAACCGAGGCACTTGAAAGCTTCTATAGAAACCTGCAAAATGTAGTTAGTTCATTGAACATCACACTGGATTTTCATGCCAAGAACATCAAGAGCTTCCGATTACTTAATACTTATGTACCTATATCACCCATAATAACAGATGCAGCTTCATTTCTGAATACTGTTTCACCACCAGTACTGGAATCCCATCTAGCCCAGTACTCTTGTTGATGTTGAGATCTGCTAAAACCTCTTCAACCGCTCGAGCTTGAGAGAATATCTTCGGCGTAGTAACAGATACTCTGTCGAGCCCAGGAGGCGCTTGTCTACTTTCCGGCAAATATGATATGTGGTTTAAGCAATTTTTCAATTTGCTTTTTATCTTTCTTGGTAAATACTGAATGAAACGTTTTGTTACAATATCGCACTGCAATGCTTGTTCAGTTTTACATTGCAAGCAAGTAATTTTACTTTTATCATTTAAACTTTAACGTCTATTTGCACGTATAGTTTTTTTGCTCAAATCATAAGAGCAGCTATCCAATTTTACTTTTCACCATTTTTAATTTAACAACAATGATAATAATAAAGAAATTAATTATATTTATTAAGATAATCATCTACACGATAATTTAACTTCTTATACCAACGAGGTTTTTCAGTGGTTTGTTATCTGGCAGCTGTTACAATGCATACAATTTCGGATGAAAATCGCATTGAAATAATTAAAATCCACTTTGAAAATTGTGATTCTGTTAAAGTTACATTTCGCAAAATTCGTGATATCTTCGGTCAACATATCGCCCTTCTGAGAACGCTATTAAGAATTTGGTGGTTAAATTTGAGTCGACAGGCTAGATACAAACTGTGCGAACACCACTGCGTGTTCGACCGGGTCGTTCACCTAAAAACATCGCAGCCGTGAACCACAGTGTTGAAGCAGATCCAAATTTGACAAATCCTCGACGTTCTCAACAATTTGGGCTATCCAAAACGACGTGTATATCACTGAATTGTCACACAGCCAATGCAATGAATGATGAATTTGTTGCAAACTAATTTTAACGACAATCAGCAGTAAAGTGGCCAGCCAGATCGTGTGATTTAATACCACTAGATTATTTTTTGTGAAGCTATGTGAAGGACAAGGTCTATGTGGAGCCAATCGAATCGATTTCACCTTTAAAACTCAGAATCCGTGATGTGATTAACGAAATAGGACCGTCATTTTGCCAAAAAGTGATTAAAATTTTTAATGAAAGAATCGATATCTCTCAGCGTGGTCGTGGTGGTCAGTTGCTAGATATAATTTTCATCCATAATTGCCAAACTTTTCTCTTTGTAAGACAATAAAAATTTGAATCATTTTAATGTAAAGTTTTTGTTTTATTTTGTTGTAGAAAAACAATCTTCTTGTTGAAGAACGCTCTATAATCAAGTTTTAGTTTTGGTATTAAAAGCTCTTCCCATTTTACGTTGTGGTTCCATCTTAAATCACATTTGTTTTTGTTATTGTTTTGAGTTGAAAATTAAATAATTTTAGGCGTTTTTACATTTGACTGTCTTGAAGTTTTACGGTAAATTAAATTGAAAATAAATAAAAATCATGTTATTTTAAATTAATAATCATAATTTGTAGAAAATGAATATTGATTAGATAGTATATTTTGGAAATTTACATTGAAATTATTTGTTAAAACAGAGTGAGTTTTCTATTTTCATGTTTATTTATTTTATGTTCAAAACTAAGTTTATTGCTTTTTTGGTATACAATTCCTTTCTAAAGTTGATGGTTCCTTGTAAAATGCTTAAAGTAGTATGTGTTGCATGCACAAAATAACTGATTGTATATTTTTAAAAATTCCTTAAATATTTTTTCATTCTCCTTTTATTCCTTTACTATTTTATTATTGTTTTGAAAAGTTTTCGACATTTTTTATTTTCTTCGCAAAAAACCTTGGTATTCGTAGTTATTCTTGAACATCAAATTTTTCATTATAATTTACCTTAATACAATGTAGGTACGTTGTGCTATTGTAAAACGGTTTTTTATGCTATTGTTATTTTTTTTTCTTATTTTAAAATAAACTGCTGACCATTTGTTTATTGACGTAAAACAAACAAAAATTCTGTTCCAGGAACATTTGCTTGTTTTTTTGCATATTTGAATTTAAATTTAGCCTGATGTTTGTGCATATGTTTCATTTCCGTTTAAATATGCTGTTTTATTTTACCATTTTCAAACAGAAAATAGAAACAGCAACTACAGCATCATCAATGTGAACAAGAACACGTGAATACTCCCTTCCAGCGGTTGTTTTTTATTTAAAAGTTTTATCAATATATTTTGTCTGTACTCTGCCAATGCTAAGGACAGCGTTATAAAATTTTTATTTGTTTTTCTTTTATGCTTTGTATAGCAATTTGATTTTTTCTCTTGACCTTTTTCATTTCTAGAGCTAAGTAACTGTTGTTATTAAAAAGCTAATTGCCCAATTTTTATGTCAATGGAAGCAATTGATTTTTTAATGTTTTAAAATAAGAACAACTAAATTTAAATACATGCAATTAGCTTTTTATGCGCAACAAAAAATTTTAACACATTTTCTAAGATTTATTGCTAAAATTTTACTAGTTTTCAATCATTCTGCTTTCAGTCCGTAATTAAGCCAAATTATTTAACAGTTATTTTGGTGAAGTTAACAAATCTGATATTTTTCTAAGCTTTTTTAATACAAAAATATTAAAAGTTCGTTTGCATAATTTGTAAACGAGCAATAGCAATGATTTTAATATTCATTGGAATATAAAAGCATGTAATAGAACAATGTAAAAGTCACTCAAGTATCGGTAGAGGTTAAATAAACTGCAAATAGATCAAACATCTAAACTCCTTATTTAAAGTTAGTAACATTACTTCCAGAAAGGCTTATGTTGATAATTCGACGAATGACACAACTATTGTAGAACCAAAATGTTTATGTAGTTCCTTTACAACTTCAAAGCAAAATCTCTGAGTATTGTAAAAATATTCGCCCATCAGCAATTAATTTTTGCTGGCCGATATTTTTTCAATAGGCATAGGAAGGAGTCTTCAGAAATAATCAAACCAAAAGTAAATGATATATTAAAGCAAACTTCTGAACATTGTTTTGATTGATTATGACTTTTTTTTCACTATTTAAAGCTGTGAGTACGTACCAGATTTAGTTTATTTTAAAACTCGTTTGTACAATTGCATGAGAAGGAGAATATTTTGATAAGAATGCAACATCTAAAGTAAAACTATCTGCTCGAAAACCAGTTATACAAAATGAATTTGTACGGAAATACTAACCATGATAACAGAGAATTTTTAAAAATGATGAGGTAACGGCCCGAGTTACTGGGGTCGACAATCATATTATATAAAGTTTCTAGGTTATACTAAATGTTATAAGGTTATCTTTCAAATGCTTTATACATTTAAAGTAATAAAATATCTATATATATTTAAATTCATGATATTTGGAGTGAAAAAAATTAAAAGGCCTCACTATGCATCTTTAAGCCAATAAAAGTAATATTTTTAAAAGATAATTCTGTTCTCTCATATGTGTAGCCACTAATTAGTTAACTTTAACAGGGCAAGACAAGCGATTTATTTAGATATTGTATTTTCTAGCAATGCAACCGAACATAACAAATTAGCATTTTACTTAAGACTTTACCTAAAGCACTTAATATCTGGAAAAATTCAATTTAATTTTTCATTTTTTTGTATAGCGAAAGGCAATTTATATTGTTACTTATTTTTTTCTTTTGAGACGTTTTGGGCACAAAAATTCTTAATTGAAATTTTAATAAATTTATAAAGCACAACACAATGAGCAATGTATTGATTTAAAAAGTAAAGAAAACCGAGGACAACTCCATAAGTAATCAGTTCTGCTGACTTTGTAGTTTTAATTAGCTCCTGTGTATTACATATAAAACTCTCGGCAAGATGGGGCTTTCCACAGAAATACAAATTCCAAACCAACTAGCAGATCATAATTTCTTAAAAGAAGCTTTAATGTATCCTACTGTACAATTAAGAGTTTACAACAAATTTCTAATAACTCGTAAAGATCAAAAGAATAAAAGCCTTCACCTGCATTTTTCCGGACTGAAGATCAAACGACTAGCAAAAGCCTATAGCAACAGCCCAATTTTGTAACCGAATGAAACAAGCTGTTCACTAATGATTTGCTTGCAGGATGGTAATAACAATATTTTGCTATTAACTCGTCAATATAAATATTTTTATAAAATACTCTCTCGTCCAAGGAACGATGTAACGGCTCTCAGACATAATAGGGAGATAAAGTAAAAACTATCTGTTTTTCTTTTTTGGAAAAGTAATATGATTGAAGATTATCGGAACGAAATAAGTTTGATTTTATCAAAGAGTTCCACTGGCTCAATAGTCCCTCATTTCTTCACATACTCGATTTAATCTTTTACGAAATTCAGAGCTTTGGAAAGGACTTAAACTCTGCGATAGAATGTGCGGCATATAGGGTTTTTTTGCTTTATAAGTCTTGCTAATTTACTAATTTAGTTTGCATACGTTCAAAATTTACGAAAGCGTCAATAGTACCTTTAATAGCGTTGATAGCATCATTTATTCCTTAATACCTTGTTCATTAGAAGTGCGTATATATCAGATGAAATGCTCACTTAATTTTATTTTTAAAATATTCTATATTTCTGGTCTCAAGCCAAAAACGAATACAGTTATTGCAAATTTTGTGTATTTTGTTTTTGGAATTCAAATTAGAAAATATTTTGATTTTGACTTCTTTCTCTAGACAGACTTAGAAAATATTATAACAAAAAAGATAAGCCACTATTCTGTTTAAAATACACCCTCAACATTTTATTTGTAACAAAACATTAATTATCAAGTGGTCATGCTATATATGACTTAATAAATGGCATCTTTAAAAGTGTAGTTAAAATAAAAAAGTTATAAATTACAACAATTTGTTACAACATTTACTTTTGTACTTTGTACTTTTAAAAAAAGGAAGGATGAAAGGAAACTAAGTGATGGAATAAATAAAAAGACTGACGAAAAAAATATTTGGATAACTAAAGAAAAATATTGCTTGGGGTAAAATTAAGACTTAATTTTTTATTCTGTTAGCTTTCTTCATCCTTTGGACATACATTTATAAGAATAATGTAAAAAAGACGGTTTTAGCATGAGATAAGTGCTCTGTAATAAGTCAAATGCAATTATTTTCAAAGGACTTGAGAAGATCTTGCGACTATTAAATAGATATTTTATATACTCTTAAGAATATGATAAAATGTGGAAATATAAAATTGAAATGGATTTTATCAATTATATACTATTTATTAGTTGAATAACGTGGATACCGAATGCAGCACCATCTGCTAGGCTGGTTTGTGAATGTAAATATACACACGTACAGTAGAACTATATACATAAAGAAGATTTTGTAGCAGAACATAAAATATGTTCACTTAACCGAAATATCAAATTCTGTTTAAATACCGTTAGCAGGAGCAGAAATATTGGATTCTTAATTTGTGGTTTGTATGGGAAGTACCACGCCCCTTTGTTCTATTGGACCGAGTTATAAATCTAAATCTCCCGGAGCCCCAACCAAACCCATACAAAAAAAAAATTATGCAACACACGTATAGCAGGATTATATATATAAAGATATCACGTTGGGCGCGGCCAGAAAGGTTTTGTCACATTACTTTATACAAATATATTTTAATATCTAAAACTACATAAAATGTATGTAAATATGTCTGCCATGTATTACAAACAATATCAACCGTCTATACCATACATTGTGTAATACTATCCTCATTAATTTATGCACGTCCTGAAATCAAAATATAAAATTTTTTTTCAAAGAAGGTCTTACTATTAGACTTTTTCACGACACAACATACAGTCGAAGCAGGATTAATTAACCATCCTGCACTAGACAACGAACAAATATTAATGCGATTAATATTTTTCCTAGTTAGTAGAACTAATTATTTAGAAATAATAGATATTGAAAGCAATATAAGGGTTTAGAAGGACTTAGAAATAAATTATAAACGACTCAAACTCACTATGGATAATTATAACGACGCACACTGGGGATTTCGCGGAAAAAAGTCAAATTGTCAACATACTCTTCATGCAATATTCAATGATATTTTGAAATTTTAGACTAAATGGTACAATCAAATCAAAAAGAATTTAAAGTAGGATATTTCAGTATACTAAAATTGAAAAATAAACTCTGCAGAGACCAATTTTATGAACATATAACAAAATTCCCTTTTTTTACAAACATTTGGGCCTGCAATTTTAGCTTTACTTTGCTACAGTTGGAAATCACTACTGATACATTTTCTCATATCTGTTTTTACATTTTTAATCAATTTCAAGTGCCACCAAGTGCCACCTTTCAATTTGTTGCATTACACAGTACAACATTTTTCAGCTGATAGATTCGCGACTCAATTCTGATAAGGCCCTTTTGTTTAACATAACTCAAAAACCACCAGTCTGATTTTACTTAAACAAATTTAGAAAAGTCAAGAATTACAAGTACTTTCATCTGTTTATATAACGTTTCGCTAAATAAGCAACAGTTTCGAAGTTATAAATAAATGTATGAAGAAAAAAAAATATTTTTTCTAAAAAGTTATTATTTTTTTAATTTATAAAAAATCCAAAACGGTAAAAAAAGTGTCAAGTCCTATTACTTTCACGTAAAGTTGTATAACCTATTAACAAAATATATCAATTAAATTTAATTTTCGTCATCAATAGGAGTGTTGAAGTTCTCGGAAACCGTGTTTTGTTTCGAGTTTTTCAAAATAAAATATATAATTGAGCAAGTCCATCATGTCTTTGTATTTTGCTGAAGAAACAGGACGAGATCAGGGTATAACGGGCCCGTCTCTATTTGTGAAAAACGCCTAGGTCTTCCTTCTTTGGTGACAAATCCAAAGTTAGAAATTCATCCTTTTCATCTAAAGTTAGTTTATAAAATATTTTATAGGGAATATCATGGTTAAATCGGTAACCATTAAATTTCTAGGCAATTCACTTTGTTTTGATCTGTACTTACTTTTCTTTTTGAAACAGGTTTTTCTGATGATTGTATTGAAATAAAATCTTTTTCCTCCATGTTGTAACTGTAAAGAATTTTTTCGGTAGACGACCATCACGCTGCAGTAATCATTCGAAATGCATTAAAAATTTATTTTTTAAGGCCTAAAGTCACGATCATTTGGTTAGTGATTCAGAATTTCAATATCGTTTTGTGAAGACTAAACAATTTTCATTCCAGTTAATACCGTTTTATGTTGCGATTTTTTCCTGTATATGAGACTATAGGCAATAACATACTTTTGCCACTGTGGATAAAATGTTGCGTCATTTTCGCCCTAGAAGGCCTTCAGATACGTATATCCTCCAATCACTCTTAATTGCAACTACAAAAGCCCGAAGCAGGCCGCATCCTTCACTCCTTGCTAAAGTGTTGGAGACTATCCAACTCCTGACCCAGAACTCATGAAGCTTAATAAAATTTAAGAACACAACAGCAATCATGCTCACTGGACCTGGACCATTCATTGTGTTCATTGCAAATGATCCGACCCACATAACTCAAACGAGGGCATCGAAACCACAACCACCGCTATCCTCCCGATGGACCAAACTGAATAATCAGTCAGAGAATAACTAAAAGGCTAAAAAGACATATAGCTGAATTCTGGCGCTTTACTGATTCCCGTGGATAGTGGAATTGACCAGTTGGCTCCTGCTAGCTTTGAAAGGAACTGGGCTCCCCTTTACCCCCGTATCGAGCCTGTTGACTCAAATTTAACGAACAAATTCTTAATGGCCGTCTCAGAAGGTCTGAAAATATCACGAATTTTACAAAATGTAACTTTAGCAGAACTACTATTTTCATAATGGATTTTAATTATTTTAATGCGATTTTCGTGCGCAATTGAGTTCATTCTAACAATTGGCAATGCACCTACTACGAGTACGTCAAAAAACTAAATGTCAAAACTATTGTGTTGTTGGTGTTGCTATAATTTAAAAACAAACTTTTTGTTAAAAAAAACCCGATATTTAGTGTTGCCACAAAGTCGATTAATTTGAAAAAAAAGACTTATGCCACTTTTAAAATAAACGGCTCTAATCGTGTAAAACAGTAGAACAAAATTGTTTTGAACGCTAGACATAAAAATAAGTTAATTTAGTTTAAAAGCAAGTTAAAAAACAAATAATTACAAAATTACTTGAATATTATAAAGATTTATATCATATATAAAAATCATAAAACATTGAATAAGGTGAATCAATTTTGATATGTAGTAAAATATATTATAATATCGCTTCGTGCTATCATTTTTGTAGGCTGATTAGTGTATATGGAAGTATGTAATTTTTCTTATCAAAACCCTTTTGAAGTTGATTTCATTTGATTATGTAAATTAAATATATTAATATTTAAAAAACTAATTCCACGAGAGAAAGTAAATTTGAACTAATTTTATGTGATATCACAGATGCCATAAATCTACTTAAAAAATAAATGCATTTTTAATTTCTTTTAATTTCAGTAAATAAGTAAATTTGCTTAATTTTGCTATGATTAGCCATATGTTATGGCGAATGCAAAAGTACATGTCGTACCACAAGATATTTTATTATATGAAAAAAAAATTAAGTAAAAATATCTTTATCTAAAATATGTAAAGTTTTTACAAGTCAAGAAGTTGATTCAACTCAGTTGTATTTGTAAACAGAAGTTATTGTAAAGATTAATTATACTATGAGTGCCAAATTTTTTTTTTGTTTTTTTTTTTTGGCACAAGTTTAGGAAGACTTTTAAAAACACTTTGGCATTAATATTAGTTTTTCTACCCAATCAAAAAAGGAATAAGACTCTATGAAAAGCAAATATTTGCGAGTTAAGCTAAATGTTATTCATGCATATTATGGCATTTGATGCTTTAAGTTTGTTTTCTTTCTTGTAGAAGTGTCGTTAAATTTTAAAATATTCTTTAGTTGAAAATTAAATATATTATTTAATAATAATAATGAGTTCAGATTTTCTTATTTTTAAAGTTTTATGTATATTTATAAAATATTTATATTTGAAATTTAAATCTTTTCTTTACTTATTTAAGCAATCGGTTAATCGACAGTTTAAAACCAGTGAATAAACCTTTTATAAATTTATCGTATAATTTTTAAAATTAGAAACGAATATTTATCTTTGTGATAAGTTGCTTGAACGATAGCCTAAAACTTGCTAAGCATTAATGATATTCACTTTGTGTTTCTTTGTATCTACCAAATGAAAAAGGAATAAAATTATTATTCGTAGATTATATTTTGGTTTCTTTTACCTCTTGTTCTTTAATATTTATAGACGTAATAAAGAGTTTTTCAACAAGAAGTTTGTTCCTAAAACAAAGTAAAACAAAAAATTAGATTTATATGATCCAAACTTTTATTATATTATGAAAAGAAAAGTTCGGCAACTATAAATGAAAAATGATGTCCGGCAAATGTCCACAATGACCACGCCGACAGATGTTGATTCATCAAAGTTTCCAATCACTTTTTGGCAAAAAGGCGGTCTTATTTCGTAAATCGTTTAACCCTGAAATCGATTCTATTGGCTCCGTATAGACTCTGTTCTTAACATAACCCCAGAAAAACTATCGCAGTGGCGTTAAATCACACCATCTGACTGGCCACTAAGCTGCTAATTGTCGTGAATATTGCGCTCGGAAATTTAGTTTGCAATAAATTGATCGTTTCATTGCGTGTGTGACATGTGACACCATCCAGTTGAAAGCACATGTCAGTGAAATCCGCATCATCGATAATAGACTAAAATTTATTTGTTAGCATGCGTTACCGCATTTCCAGCATCGTGGGAAAGAGGCATAACAGCGCCCTTACAACACATAGCGCACCATACAGTCGTCACGTTAAGCATGCAAAGGCTTTTCAATAGTCACTCTAGGGGTTTCAGAAGGCCAATTCTGGCAATTTTGCTTTTTGATATACCCTGACAAGTAAAAATGGGCTTCGGCTAAAAAATTATTTTTTCATTAATGCAGGCGGTTGTTCCTGAACGAATATAGCGAATCTACGGGGATGTAAATGGCCTTTGGGGCTTCAATTCCAACACCAGTTAAACCTTGTAAAGCTTAAAAATCAAATCTATACGCAAAATTCGCCGAGGAATTGACAATCTTGGACCTGCTTCATCACTGTGGCTTACGGCTGCGTTGTTTTCAGTTGAACGACCCGATCGAGCATGCACTGATGTTCATATATGTTGTACCTAGATTTGACGACCAAGTTGTTAATAGCGGTCTCAGAAGCACGATTATATTGTCCGAAAATATCATGAATTTTACGAAATATAACTTTTACAGAACTAAGATTTTCATAGTGCAATGCAATGCATCTACAACGAATACGTCAAAAAACTAAATGTCAAAACTATGTGTTGCCCCAGCTGAAAAACAAAACTCTTGTTGAAAAACCCGATTATAATGTTTTTTGTCCTGATGTTATATTTTTACTTTATTATTATTGCCCTATATCCCTTTGTTTAGAATAAACAGTTAGAGAGTTCCAGCTAAAAAGAAGGCGTTTGGAAAAACTGCCAAATTAATGATAATGAAATCAAACAAGGCAGATAATGCCGGTCTTAGATTGCAATCGGCCTGCAGTCATTTTTATATTTAGTTTACATTTTTGTCTTAACTTTTCTAACTTATTATAGCTTATTATAAATATACATTCATTTGTTTTCAATGACATGTGGCGAATCGAAATGCTTGATAGAATAAAAAGACTCAAATAACTATGACACCCAAAAGTGTGTTACTTAAATAGCGTGTGTTCATCACTTAGATCAATTACATTTAAGCCGACACATGCTATTATTTGATAAGATTTGCATAATACACTTGTGTGGTACACTACACCATACATAAATGATTATTACAATTTATTATATTTAATTATTTAGCTTTTTATTTAGTGAAATTAAAAGTAATTTAGTGACTGGCAACTATGCTTAACTAGAATTTAACTGTTAAGTTTATAATTAAAAAACCTGTTTAATTGCTTAAAGTACTAAAAGGATTTACCCATTTGAAACAGTCAATTTGAAATGATTCGACCTTTGAAATCTCAAAATATTATGAAGACCCATAAAATTCTTAAAAATTTATATATATCAACGTAGATTTTTAAGTTGATTATATAGTATTCGATCACATTTTTTAAGCTAATGAGAGACTCGCAAGATTTGTCTTTATTTTGTTCTTTTCAAATTAATAATGCTAAAATACTGATGAACAGTTTTTAAAATGACCAGTTCATGTATTTCAAGTCAAAAAGTATGTCCTTAAGTGTGTAATACATTAAATATAATCCACTACTAGATAACTCGTGATTTCCGTTTTTGTCTGGTTTCTTGACTGTTGTTTTTATTATTCTTGAAGTTGTGTAAGTGTTCCTAATGCAGAAAACCTGTTTTATGCTATCCTTGTAAAAATAATTGGAATTTAGTTTATAATGGACTCTTGTTATGTCGGTGTTACAAACATAATATTGGCAAGATTTTCTTAAACTATAATAACAAAACGAGTGCTGTTGTTGTCGCGCGCGTTTGTTCGGTTAACAGTGTTTAATATGTAAGTAGTTTTGATTTTTAAAAGTTGTCTCCTATCACTGTGTGATTGAGATTTTTGCTTGTATTTAAACAGAAGATCTGAGTACAAATCTGAACAGAGACAGAGTAAGAAACAAACGAGTAAATGTAAAAGAAAGTTAGCTTCAATAAAGAAAACGTATAAACGTTTCACTTCATTTAGAAGACATACTAATTTATTTTTTCTTATCGATGTCAACATTATCACACTGATGGCATTTAAAGTTTAAAATATTAAATCCGCAAAATACCTACTAAATAATAAAATTGTTCTTATTGTTGCTTTAAATGTTAATTAAAAAATGTTTTTTTTTTGTTTTTGGAAATAGTGGGACTGACTTCATTTTCTATTTCATTTTATATACTATTAAATTTATAAAATCAATAAAAACGGATACTTCTGTTATTAGACTGTATAATTTCTAGTGAAAAACACAATCATCTTTGTTGATTTTTTTATCAGCATCCCAAAATAAAACTCTATTTTATTGTTTTCTTACGTACAAAGCACATACACAGAAATAAGTATTAAATTTAATTTAAAAGCACAGAAAACAATATCGATTTAACATCAATTGACTGCTTACCTTCCAACTCTAGTTATAGTTGAAAGTTTAAATTAAATGCAAGCAAGAATACTATTAAAATTTATTTAAACAATAGCTACGATAAATCTAAGAAGAAAAATCCATTCAAGCAACACATTATTTCTATAAAGATGGGATGTCGATGTATTTTCAGACAAAATAAATATACCGTAAACTCTCGTTTATTTAAGTGAAAAGCTGCTGTATTTATAACAGGTACTTAAGCGACTATCTTTAAAGTGTGACATACTGTCATCACAGTCTTTAGTATCTGTATGCAGCACTTGTTTAAATTGCATTAAAATGTAAATACACTTTTCGCCAACAAACAGTCAGTATAAAAGAAAACGAAAGATGCATTTTAAATATATTGCAACTATCTACTAGGTGTAGTAGAAATATATTACAAGCATATTCCTGCAGTATTTTAACGTAAATAATTATAAAACTGATTATATCCACCAGCAAAAACACCGTTTTTATTTTTATTTTTATAAAAATTGAACAGTGATTTTAGATAAATAAATATACTTTAGGAATTTCATTTGGATCACTTAAAATTACTCTAGACCAGTGATGGGCAAACTACGGCCCACGGGCCATATCCGGCCCACCGAGCGTTTTTCAAAAAAAAAAAATTAATCACCTATTCAAAAATTATGCCAAAAAATAAATTTACATTATGTTTAAAAAAAGATATAAATTGACAATTTTAGCAAAAAAATGCGATGTTTTCATATTATATTATGTACAAACTGCGTAGTTTTCTGGAAAATATTGTACACACAAGACAACAACAACTTTCTTATACAATATTCCAAAAAGAAACTTAAAAAGCATTAAACAAAAACAACTAATATTGACCTATTGTTTTCTGTCGAAACTGCGTAGTTTTCTAGGAAATATTGTACACACAAGAGAACAACAACTTTCTGATGCAATATTACAAGAAGAAACATAAACATCATAAAACACTAACAACTAATATAGAAAACTGAACGTAATACATAACAACAACTATTATGTGTGAGATCTAGAAGATTCTTGAATATTCGAGACAACATGCGCAACATATATAAAAGGGCCAGCAATCAGTAAAAGTGTAAATCTCGTGACGTAAAGAATAAATTGTGAAGTAAAATTATAAAGTTGCCAACGTACAGTATTACTTGTGTAAATAAAATAATAAAGTGTATTGTAAATATAAGTGCAATAGTAAAATAGTCTAAGTTTTTTACCCCCATAAATGTCAATCGAAAATAGAAAGAGAAAAATTGATTCGGAATGTCGAGTATTTCAAGAAGAGTGGACATGGAAGTACTTCTTTATGGAATGTAACCAAAAACCTATTTGTCTTATCTGCCAAGAACTGGTAGCTGCACTAAAAGATTATAATCCCGCTAGGCACTTTAATTCAA
Organism: Trichopoda pennipes; assembly: GCA_030448955.1. Lineage (NCBI taxonomy): Eukaryota > Metazoa > Arthropoda > Insecta > Diptera > Tachinidae > Trichopoda > Trichopoda pennipes. The sequence goes on along the minus strand of JASKUP010000109.1, from coordinate 45,726 downwards.
AACATCTTGGATCGAAGCACTATAAAATGACAGATGAAGACAAGAAAGTTCTTCAGAGGAATTGAAAAGAGAAATACCTAGTCAGCCAATGTTTTTTAAAAATCAAAGAAGTGTCCAGCGATCCTCCACGTTAGCTGGTCACACTGGTGCCTATAAAATAGCAAAAAGTAAACCGTTTTCTGAAGGATGTGTTAATTAGCATTGGAAAAGTATTATGACCAGAAAAAGTAAAAGATTTCGAATCTATAGGGCTGTCACGTAGTACGGTCATAAAAAGAATTGAAGCGATTTCTTCTAATTTAACCAATCAACTCGATGGACGTCTTAAAAAGTTTAAGTATTTTTTAGTCACTATGGACAAGAGTGTTGACAGGAGTGATACAGACCAACTACTAATTTTTATCAGAGGAGTCGATGAAAACTTTGTAATAACCGAAGAACTTGCTTGTTTGAGATCTTTCAAAGAAAAGACGTCAGGAAAAATAATTTATGATGAATTTAAAGAGGGGATGCAATCTCTTAATGCCCCAATTTCCAAATCAATTAATTTAACAACTGATGGAGCACCTAACATGGTGGGAAAAAATATAGGGTTTGCAGGAGTTTATAAAAGTCAGAATCCTGAAAGCGAAACAATTTTTTTACATTGCGTAATTCACCAAGGTGTTCTTTGCAAGGCTGCCTTGGATATTAACCACGTACTTAATATTATTTTAAAATTAATTAATACCATTCGAGCCCGTGGTTTGTTACATCGACAATTTCAAGAGTTTTTATCGGAAGTTGAAGCAGAATTTTCAGGTGTACTTTATTACACTAAGATCAGGTGGCTGAGTTGTGGGCATGCCTTCTCGAGCGTTTGGAGTCTTCTCGAAGAAATTAAAGTTTGTCTACAAACCAAAACTGAAATTTGGGATGAGTGGGAAATATTGGAGGATAAGAATTGGAGCGTCGAGTTTGCTTTTTTCACGGATTGACTCGAGCACTATAATAAACTGAACAAGAAATTACAGGAAAGAAATCAGTTTATAGATGAAACTTGGGGCAGTTTGAGGTCTTTTAAAACTCAATTGTTTATATTTTCTAAATGTTTGGGAAAAAATGATTTGACTCATTTTCCAAGACTTAATTCTTTGAGGCCTGTGAGTGAACAGAAGTTAAAAGTCTTTTCACAATCTTTATTAAAACTGTATTCAGAATTTGAGGCCATATTTGCTGACTTAAAAAAAATTCAACCATGTTTAGATATTTTTTCAATGCCTTTTAATATTAATCCTGAGAATGTTCCATCTGATCTACAATTGAAAATTATAGAATTGCAATGTAATAATAATTTTAAACAGCTATTTTTAAATACAGATAAGCTTAATTTTTATAAATCCTTACCAGAAGATGAACTTCCAGAGCTAATTAATCATGCGCAGAAAATTATTTGCTTCCTCATATTTATGTGAACAGGCCTTTTCAGTAATGAAATGCAGAAAAAATTCAATAAGAAACCGATTGTCAGACGAGAGTCTATATATTTTATTAAAAGTTGCACCCTCCCAGCTGGAACCAGATTTTGAGGAAATTATGTCAAGTCAAAAACAAATCCATGCTTCCCATACTTCTGGAAAATTTTAAAATCATAATAACCCGTATCTTATAAAGTTTTTATGTTGTTTTAAAATATTACGTAATATAACTAATAAATATATAGCCTAAACCGAACTTTTAATTGAACAGCAACCCCATAATTTTTGAATGAATGACCCTCTATATTTTTTTTTTAATTTAATGGCTCGCCGCAAGATTTTTTTTAATTGGTCCGCCACCCAAAAAGTTCGCCTATCGTGACAGTTGATGACACGAAAATTAACTTAAAACTGTATTGATTGGTAATCGATTTTTGTACATCGTACCGCTAGGTCGATGCAAGACAAATAAAATGAAAGGAAGTAAAAAAAAAAACTAAAAAATATTGAGCTTCAACGCAAATTTCTTACTATAGGGCTGCTCGAAACCAGCAAAGAGGATAAAAAAATTACATATTGCTACGTTTATACCTTTTATAAACGTTTAGTTGTTGCTGAGTTCTTTATTGCAAAATAAATAATACCATATTTTAGAGTTTTCAAATTAATTACAAGTTTATTTTCTCTAACCACACACAAAGTAAGATTTGTGCGTTGGCACTACAGAACAATTTGCTAAAGAAGTCTTTACTGCACGAGATGTATGTTTCAACAGACTAACTATCCACTCAGACGCTGCCTTTTATATTTGTGCACTAGAGGTATAGAAAAATTAAGAATCTTCTACTCTTTTTGTATCACATTTTTGTCTTGCGCGCATAAGTTTTCTTTACAAGCTACGCAGTTAGTAAACAGCATACCCAGTTGTTAACTTTATTACTCAATCATTTTCTTTTAAAACTTAAGCAAAACGTATCCGGAAACGCACAACTTGAAACGAAAGCAAATAGATATGTTCGTTATGTATATTTTGCTTGAATACCGTCCAAAGTATAGCATTAGTTTACCGGTCAGCTAATGCTCACTAAAAACTCTAAACTGCAAAACGATTCTTTTTATTATAACTCATTACTATAGATGCGTAGATGACATCATATGTATCCTCGAACAAAGCATCGTCGAAAAAATTCTGACAGACTTAAACAAAATCCACAATTACCTTACATACATAATGGAAAAAGAACAAGACAGAAACTTCCATTATCTTGACATCAAAATATTACGGGGCACTGACTGTCAAGACTTTGACATTTATAAAAATGAACTATGACGGACAATACCATCCACATTACCTCGAACTACCCTACCTAAAAAAAACTATTAGCATGACATAAGAAACACAGATTTAAGATAAATCTCGGCACAATTTACATCATAGCCAAAAACGACGGCTACAAATCCACTACTATAGACAATACAACAGTAAAATCAGGAATATACTTAATTTTACCTGTAAACATACTTATATAGGACAAACTGAAGGAACACTAAAAACAAGACTTACAGAACACATACGCTCGTACAAACGAAAATCAGACGACTCCAACTTTGCCTTACACCTTAACACCTATGGGTACGCACTAACGGAAAGTAGATGAATGTATGACATTACTACATTCTAACAAAAAATGCCGAAAGCTAGATATACTTGAAAACATGGAAATCTAGAAAACAGGAACTTTTAACAATAACATTATAAACGAACAGGTAGACATGACCTCAGCCACAAGGTTTACACCACTGAAAAAATACTCACAAAATCTAACAAATGAAAAGCCCCCTCAGACCGACTCACTTACCTAGCAAATAATAAAAGACATTGATATTTAATTAGCCCGGTATAAAATGACAGGTGGCGGGGCAATTTATTTGCATAAATCGATATAACCTTAATGGAATGACAACCTAAATCCAACACTATTTATACTAGCAGACCTAATACAAACTGATGTTATCGGTTCGAAAGCACTGACCGATGATACAAAATAAACAGACAGCAACGACGGTTTTCACTGAATGGAATGACAAGAGTAAATCAATTCATGTAGATCACCATATGATTTTTTAATTATCTTTAAATTAAAAATTCTAGAGAAATGTATGTGTTAGCAAGGGTGCAGTTAGGAAATATTAGCTGTTTGCTGCTTCAAATTATACGTTAATAATTCCATTAAAATTTTGCAGCATAATGAAATAATTAACTTGCAATTTCTTGTAAATTCATTCTGCTGCATTATTGTGGTTAATTTTTGTTGTTGCAAAACATTTCCTTGATATGCATATGATATTTTGCGGTTAACTATTGTGCATTCCAAGGGAATCTTAATTGGGCTTTGGTAACTCAATAAACGCATCATGCATAAATACAATTACACTTTTGAAAATTTGCATAACCATACACTGATTTCATTAAAAGAGCACTAACAACCAGCATTGACATTGGTGTTTCTACTAGAATAGTTTTCAGATACCACAATTGTTAATTAATTCTGGTTAGAATTTTGATTAACAAAACATAAATGATTGTTTAGACCAATTTAAACGAAGTTCTTAGTATACCCGTATATTAAAGGTTATGAAGTTGCTTCTCAGCAAAAAACAGAAATATGAGTTTAACAAGAACCCTTCCTTAAAAGAGCAAAAATAAAATAAAAATGAAAAAAATAAAATGCTGGTTCGATTAGAAGTCCTTACGTAAATGCGGTATGTAATTTAGTTTTTAATTGTCGTAAATTAAGTTTCAATCGAACATACACAAAAAAATAATATATTCTTGAAGTTAATTAATAATTTTAATAAGACGAAAGGCTAAAAATATTAAATAATGTTTAACATTTTTACGCAAAGGTTCGTTTTGCAGAAAGATATTAAACGTATACTACATATGTATAGGATTTGCTTGAGTTTTATTCTCAACCACACTATTGAAATAATTTATTGGCTTTATCTTTTACACTAATTATTAAAGAATTTTCGTCTAATAAAGTTTTTTTAAAGATGTGATTAAAAATAGACAATAAGAGCTTAATAGCTAACAAACTTTTAAAACAACTTTTCTTTTTTACCTGTCATTTATTACGTACCCCTTTCTAAAGGAAATTTTCAATTAACCCACAAAATGCATTTGATTTGCTCTTAATATAATAATGATTTTTCTATTAAAATATGCGATATTCATTATTTTTACATTTCAGTTTTCATATGTACATTGTTCTTGCAGTGTATAAAAGAATATAGTGAATGAAGTGAATAGCTTATAAATAGTTTATAGAGACTTTTATGTCAGTGCCAATGCCAACGTCTAGTGTCATAAATGTCACGATAATAAGATTATCTATAAAAAAACTGTACTTTCTGCTATTGATAAAATAATTGAGAAAGTTATATATGATAAGCTTTTATCTTATGTAGAGGAGAACAACTTATTATATGAATATCAGTTTGGTTTTAGAAAAGGATGTGGTTCTGAGTATGCAGTGTTACATGTAGTGAGATACATTTTTAATGGCCTAGATGTAGGCTTTAGCGGAGTAGCTGGCATCTTTTTGGATTTTTCGAAAGCACTTGATCTTGCGGATCATAATATTTTATTAGATAAACTTTCATTGTATGGTATTAAGAATAGAGAATTGAGGCTATTTAAAAGTTATAGAATAGAAAGCAATATGTTCAAATTAAAGAAAGCAGTAGTTCCTTAGGTCCCGTAAACTATGGAGTGCCACAGGGTAGTGCATTAGGTCCATTGTTTTTTTCAATATATCTAAACGATATTAAAAATCTTAATTTAACTGGCAAAATTTTTATGTTTGCAGATGATGTGTCTATATTTTATCCCTACAAAGATGATTTAGTATTGTTAACACATATAGAAAGTGATATTGCTTTGATTTCTGAGTTTGCTCGTTTAAATCGACTTGTACTTAACCCTGACAAAACAAAATTATTACGTTTTAGACCTAACCCTTCTCGTTATAACAACTTTGTTGGTTACATTGATGGGAAGCTTTTAAAGGAAAAAAATGCAATTAAATATCTTGGAGTCACATTGCAAAGCAATCTTGCATGGGATTTACACATAACTGAACTTAAGAAGAAAATTGCTCAAGTATTTCGAATATTTTATAAGTTTAGAAACAAATTTAGTGTACGTATTAAACTGATGATTTATCAAGCTTTGATACAATCACATTTAGGCTATATGAGCATTGTGTATGCTTGCAAAAAGAATAGTAATGTATTAAAATCTCTTCAATGCATGCAAAATATAGCATTAAAATTAATTTATAAGTTGCCAATGTTTTACCCAACAGTATCTCTGTATAGAGATGTTTGTAAAACAATTTTGTCTGCATGAATATCAAGTTTTGAAATATGTATTTAAATCTTTGCACAACGTTGACCATCGTACTGTATCTTTTGTTCAAAATCAATCACATTTCAATTTGGGAAACGCAAATAAATTAAAAATTCCAAGATGTAGACTTGAAAGGACTAACATTCTATCTTTGGAAATAAAAACGGCTAACAGAATTTCAATATTTAAGTCAAAATGTAAAGACCACTTGTACGGAAAATTTTAAACGCTTCTGTAATTTAAGCTCTATTATATTATATTTAAAACTTCATTTATTACAACTCCAAGTTTGAACTTTGTACATTAATGAAGTTAAGTAATACTAACTTGCCTCAATAATGCCTTAACGGTATTGAGGCAGTTACTGAAATGAATATATATGTACAGTAAAAATTTTTATTAATAAATAAACAAAAAAAAAAAAGACGGTAAGCTTTATACATAAAGTTGCAAATCTGGTTTAATTTTATATTAACTGAATTATAAAAAGAACTCAGCAAAAAACAAGCTAACCAAAATAATACCTATTTCAAAATAAACAGGAACTAGAAAACAATAAAGCAACTAAGATATTATATATCGCACCCTAAATACAAAAGGGTCTCAACTCAAAATACTAAAAATTTCGCAACTCCAAATAATTTTTTTTAGTTCATCGTGCAGAAGCAACACACTTGAAACAAAAATAGGCATAACTATAATTTTCTAGTTAAAGAAGATAGTGATGTGAAAGAAATTTTTGCAATAGTTAGAAATGTGTACTCTGAATTAATTTATGTAAAAAAGGTTTGATTTGGAAAATTTTGAGTTGTAACCCTTTTGTATTTAGGGTGCGATATGTTAAATGGAAACAAAATAATCTTTTTAGTAAAAGTATGTGTTTTTTAGTTACTGCTGTATTTGCAATTAGCCTTATTGAACTTCATACGACTAACAACATACAACAGTTTGTGAATAAGCTATTTAAGTCAATATAGAACTAAAGGAATTGTACAACATGGTTTTAGTTTTTAACAGAAATATACATAAAACTATAATAAATACATAGAACCAATTTAATCCCACGTTTTATTTTGTATTAAGCAATTGAAAAAAACACACAGAAGAATATCTAAATTTGCAAACATTTAATAAATAAAATTATATATAAAAACTGACACATTTGTAAATGTTGGTGGCATGGTAATGGATTCCGCTATTTTAATAGACAAGAGATTGCACGAAATAAGATAAACAACAGAAAACAAAACCAACTCACACAGAATAAAACCAAAACACATAGACAAGCAGACGCCTAAACTGAATGATAATAATAACAATGTGGGATAATGCTAAAGTAGAATATTCTTATATAAGCGATAACCGCTAATAACAACTATAAGCACCATTTGGTGGGTAAATTAGTTAATTCAAGTTAAGTTGTATTTATATGTGTGTATTGAAAGTAAATAAATCATTTATTTTAAAACTCTAAAATGCTGTAGTTGAGGGGCCGATGTATTGTGGTAGTCACAATATATATTTTTTTCCCATCGGCCAGCTTTTTAATTCGCATTAATTATAAATCCGCGGTAAATTCTGTACAAAGTAAAGAACAAAAATCTTTCAGTGCATGGTCTCGTCTAACTTTTGCATGCAACGATAAATGCGCCAAAGTTGGTAAATACATTGCAAGTTATGGCTTTGTAATTGCAACAGTGGTAATCTGGGTACCATATCTAGCTAATATATATTATATTGTCTTGCATTAATGTTACACACAGTGTGTGTCTAAACCAGTGATGGGCGAACTTTTTGGGTGGCGGGCCAATAAATTAAAAAAAAATCTTGCGGCGGGCCATTAAATTAAAAAAAAACATAGAGGGTCATTCATTAAAAAATTATGGGGTTGCTGTTCAATTAAAAGTTCGGTTTAAGCTATATATTTATTAGTTATATTACGTAATATTTTAAAACAACATAAAAACTTTATAAGATACGGGTTATTATGATTTTAAAATTTTCCAGAAGTATGGGAAGCATGGATTTGTTTTTGACTTGACATAATTTCCTCAAAATCTGGTTCCAGCTGGGAGGGTGCAACTTTTAATAAAATATATAGACTCTCGTCTGACAATCGGTTTCTTATTGAATTTTTTCTGCATTTCATTACTAAAATGGTCTGTTCACATAAATATGAGGAAGCAAGCATTGCCATAATTTTCTGCGCATGATTAATTAGCTTTGTAAATTCATTCTACCGTGACCGTTCTACGTGACAGCCCTATAGATTCGAAATCTTTTACCTTTTCTGAGCATAATACTTTTTCAATGCTAGTTAACACATCCTTAATAAATTCTCCTTCAGAAAACGGTTTGTTAATTTTTACTATTTTATAGGCAACAATGTGACCAGCTAACATAGAGGATCGCTGGACACTTCTTTGATATTTTTCTTTTCAATTCCTCTGAATGATCCTGATTAATCCATCGCTGGCCCTTTTATATTTGTTGCGCATGTTGTCTCGAATATTCAAGAATCTTCTAGATCTCACATATAATAGTTGTTGTTATGTTATACGTTCAGTTTTCTATATTAGTTGTTAGTGGTTTATGATGTTTATGTTCCTTCTTGGAATATTGCATCAGAAAGCTGTTGTTCTCTTGTGTGTACAATATTTCCTAGAAAACTACGCAGTTTGGACACAATATAATATGAAAACATCGCATTTTTTTGTTAAGATTGTCAATTTATATCTTTTTTAAAACATAACGTAAATTTATTTTTTGGGCATAATTTTTTAATAGGTGATTAATTTTTTTTGAACAACGCTCGGCGGGCTGGATTGAAACCTCTCGCGGGCCGGATGTGGCCAGAGGGCCGTAGTTCGCCCATCACTGGTGTAAACCAATAAGTTTGAATTAGTTTGTGGCTTAATATTTTTTAAACAAAATTATTAAATTATTAAATTATAACAATAACATGGTGTAAATCTAGAGTTAAGTAACTAATCGCCAGCATACCAGAAATCAAGCAGTTTTGGTGATGTAGGAATGGAGAAACTTTAAACATGAAATTTATCCGAAAAGACCTACAAGACCCACAAATAGGAATGCTTTGTTTTCGGTATGATAATTATTCTATATATTTAGGTAACGTAGATACTACAAAGAAGGTGTGAAGATCAAATTCTCTTTTTTTGGTAGCATCGGTTTCGATGAAGAGAACGTTAATCGATATTTATGGTCAAATTTTTGTGCATCATTGAAATACAAAAGTTGATAGAGTAAATTCGAAAAGATAACATTCTTCTTCGGTATCCTACTATATATCATTAACCAAGCACATGCAATAGGCATAATAGGTATGCCTATTTATAATTTTTGATTATTTGAAAGAGAATGGATCTTATATTGATAAATGTTTTATTTTATCTCGGCCATTATGTATGGAATACAATATCAGATAAATGTCCGCCTCCGTAAGCCTCACAAATGCGAGCCCTTTTAAGCACATTTCTCATTACATTCTCAGAGATTTCACGCGGTATTTCATTAAAGAAGAAGAAGTCCGAAGTATCCTATTGGCATATATACGGTGGCGTAAATGGTTTTGCAGAAAAAGCTTTTGTGTCAACTGAATCTTATATGGCAACAAATGAAAATCCTTGTTTAAAATTGTGGCCAAAGTTGTCTTTTGAAGATCAAGCTTCTGAGAACGGTGTCGAATTGTTTTGAATTTGTTTTGTTTGGATTGTTTTGAATAATTTCTTAAGCAGCAGTAAAGTTTTCAGTCCTCTTTCTTCGAAGTCATTCACTACACGAAAATAGTGCGTATTGTAGTTACGTAGCTTTCTCATAGTCACAGTAATCGATGATTGATTTTGATAAAATGTTTTAACGATTAAAGTACGTTGGTTTATCGAATATTTTTCCATAATAAATTTGTCACGTGTATACTTCACGTCTGCCAAATAATAAAATGTCAAGACTAATGTTTACCAAGATAACAATAAAAGAACAAAACGTTTATTAAAAGGGCTAAACGTAACAATATTCTGTTTTTTCGTTCATGCTTGTGCATATTGCCAATTTCAGTTTTATCCAGAAATAAACCATTGTGAATAAATGCATAATACACAATTTTAGCGTAGAATTTCTGCCTATAAATTATTTTTAACTTAATATAGGCCAATTTTGCTTCTTAACTGTAAGTTGTAAGTTGTGCTGCATATCCTGATCCTCTATGCTTCAAAATACTTTTAAGTGGTTTTTGCAAACCGGAGATAATATTGTCAGTATCGTATGTCGAATTTAGCTTTTAAGTATGGCAGATGGAGTAAAAAAACAGTCTGGTTGAGTCAAGATGAAACTATGATAAATAAAACTCATACGAAATCGAAATATTTTAAGGCAAGTATTGACTCCATATAAATATAGAAATTTTATACTTTCTTTTAAAGGCTGGATAATTGTGCTTAGAAAGTGTTTCCTTACAAATCACTATTATTCGATAGACGTAACTTAATATGGGTAGTCCTAATTTTAACTTTAAATTCCTATCGCGATACTTCTAATCTTCGCTTACATTTGTTTAAAAGACTGCAGTTCTCTACAAACTATCTGAAAAAACTTCACGGCCTCAATTTCACTTTTTTATTTCTATTATATGCACATCTTTTAATCTTTCAAAAATACTTAATTTAATTGTAACTTTACATGGCAATGGAAAAACTAATTTCACGAATCTGGCTCGATCGTGTGATATGTTCTAACCACACCTCCTGCATATTATGGTTGTTCAATTGATGAACAATAAAGTTAGTAGGCATGGCTCTATAACGGTCACCATTGACTGTAACTTTCTGAGCAGCGTTATTTTTAAGTACGGACTAATCATTTCACAAGTCCATAGAGCACATCAAAACGTCATTTTTCGGTATGTCTTAAGAAGCTTTATCCTGCCCTAGATTAAAGTACACTCTTTTAAAAATTAATATGACAAAAATATATTAATTTAATAACGTGTTAAAATTTTTATAAAAAAATGAACAAAGTTTATATTTTATCTTTTGAACAAAGGTGATTTTTAATAAAGCAAATTTAAAAAAGTTTGCTTATAAATTGTTAGTAAAAACACTTAAACTTTCAATTCAAAGTGATAACAAACAATAGTAAAATTAAATTAAAAATTTAGAGAAATATGGGACTAGAGCCAACTATCTTTAAAACAATGCAAAGAGTTTTCTTACCACTAAATTTAAGAAATTTACAGGAAGTTTACAGTCAATTAAATTTGTATTTAAATTTTTAGAATTATTTTTCTTCCACATAATAAAAAGAGCAAATGAAATAAATAAAATATTTTTAAGCATTGTAGAGTTAAGGAAAAATTGTTTTGTTTTTCAAACAACAAACATTAGAAATAGTTTTGCTTTGTATTTGTAATAATTAATTTTTATATATTGTGTTATTTGCTGTAGAAAATACAAGGGCGTATTCTCAAAGGTTATTTGAATTGTTTTATAGTACATGTACTGGAATGTTTAAACAATTGCTTTTGTTAACATAGATGAGAGCTAAAACATAACAGCAGTCTTAACAAAACACAAATACATGTGGGTTTATGTTTTAGAAATAAATTATTTCCATAAAATGGGTGCAAAAAACACAAATATTTTTTATATCAAATACGAATTTAACTGTGAAATAAAATTAATATTTAAATATTGCTTTAATTAAAAATTTCTAACAATAAAAAGTATGCTAAATATTTCAGGTATTAAAAAATATACTACAAAACTACTTGTGTCAAATTATTAGAAGGATTCAACAACAATGGATTTGACAATATGTTTGTTTTTTTCGAAAAACACGTTAGTAACATCACATATACATTTTCAAAACATTTAACACACGCATCGGGTTTTTCAACAAGAATTTGTTTTTCAATTCTGCCAATATTAATAACATGATAGTTTTGGTATTTAGTTTTTTGATGTATTCGTAGTAGAATGAATTCAATTTCGCACGAAAATCACACTAAAATAAATAAAATCCACTATGAAAATGGTGGTTCCGTTAAAGGTGCACTTCGTAAAATTCCTGATGTTTTCGGTCCTTCTGTGATCACTATTAAGAATTTGGTCGTTAAATTTGTGCGAACATAACGCATGTTCGACCAAGTCGTTCAACTGAAAACATCACAGCCGTGAGTCGCAGTGTTAAAGCAGATCCAAATTTGCCAATTCCTCGACGTTCTCAACATTTTCTTTTATCCGAAACCAACACATGACAAATTTTGCGTAAGGGTTTGACATTTAAGCCTTAAAAGTTTCAACTGGTGCAGCAATTGAAGACGACTGACCATTAACATCGCCGTAGATTCGGTTAATTCATTCAAAAACAGCCGGCTGGTTATTCTGAAAACATAATTTTTCAGAATAATTTTTTCTCACTGGTATTTCAACAAGCAAAATTGCCGAATTTGTGCTTCTTAAAATCCTAGAGCTTTGCGAAGCCTTTACATGCTCAACGTGACACTGTACGAGGACGCGGTTGAGCCGTCTTTTCCACGAGGCTGGAAACGCGATAACGGTCAATGGATCACAATTTTGCACGATGCTAACAAATGAATTTTGGCTTATTGATAACGTGCATATTAATGACATTGGTTTCAACTGGGCACTGCCACATGTCACACAGCCAATGAAACGATGGATTATTTTTTGTGGGGCTATGTTAAGGACAGAGTCAGTCGAAGCCAATCACATCGATTTTAGCCTTAAAACTCAATATCCGCGATGTGGTTAACGATATAGGACCGCCATTTTGTCAAAAAAGGAGTAAAACTTTGATGAAAGAATCGACATCTCTCAGCGTAGTCGTGGTGAATATTGCCAGATATCATTTTTCACTCATAATTGCCAAATTTTTCTCTTCATAATATAATAAAAATTTGAATCATCTTAATTTAAAAAAACTTCTTGTTGAAAAATCTTATATAATATAAATAAAAAAATTCTGTTATATATAACATATTTCAAATATGTTATTTTTCGAATAATAAATATTGTATGAGAATATTATAATATTAATTTTCTTTTAAAACTTTTAAAACAAAACAGTGGTAACAATGGTAATTTACAAGCCTTTGAAGGAAAAAGCAGTAGTCTCAATACATAATAAAGTAAGCCTTCACAAAGAATATTTTCGCAGATGCATTTTGTTAAGTCATTTCTTTTTAGCTTTTAAATGTTTGAAAATCTACTGCAGGACAGCAAAAAAACCTACGGGGGACGTTCAGTGCAAGAAATGAAATGCAGGTTCCCTGAAGGTTAGCGGCTTTTGATTTGCGTTATACAAAGCCGTTGCTAGGGGATATCGAAACAGAATTATACATCCAAAGCAGTAGAACCAATCGCCACTGCTTTCAAATTTTTATGCCTTATGATATTAAATTTCATATTCTCGAAAACAACACTTTTACTAGTTGACTATAAAAATTCATTTTAAATAATAATCTGTTTAAACTTGTAATATCTACAATTTTAATCACATTTGTTAGGAATATTTTCAATTATTTTTCTACAATTTAAAAAGCTTATTACCTGCTTAAGTTTAAATATGTATTTAACAAGCTTTTTTCGCATTAAGAAAAAACACATAAACTTTAAAATTTTCTAAAATAGTAAAATAAACTTTACTGCTTTTGTTTTTTCTTGATGTCCTTGTGAAGATGAACATTTTCAGTTGTTCCTCAAGACACAAATTGACGATGTAATAAGATAAAGTTTAACTTTATTTCTTCATGTTATGTATTTTCCATTGTTTTTTTTCAATTTAATTTTTTCCGACATAAAACACCATGTTTTTTCACATATAAATACATCTTATGGTACAACCTATGAATCATGTCATGAACTTTGTTAACGTACAGTATTAAATAAATATTATAAAAAATTTAGATTTTTTAAAAGTTTAATATTAAATATAGCAGGCAACGTAGGGAATTTTGTAATTGAAATAAGTTATCATTTCGTTTTAAGAAATATAAATAGAGTTTCTCTAAAAAAATGTACGAGGTACGCTTATTAAGTAGTAAGACTACACAGAACCAATAGTGGTAGTAAATTACGCAAAACAAGAAGTTAGCATGAAGAAAAGTAGGTTATTATACAACTAACGAAATCTGTCTGTAATCTTTTTAACACATTCGTTTTCGTTAAATAGTAAAAAAGCCAATATGATGAGAAGTCTACAATATCAATAATTTGATTTATTACTTTCCGATGTGTTACTTTGACGAAAATTTAGTTATGTTGAATAATCAAAACAACGAAAGTTAATCTTCACATCAACGAATTATTTTTCATTTTGACTGCGCCATTTTATTCAAGTCAACGAAATTTTGTGAAAATTTCGTTAATTTCTTTCATTTTTAAGAACCCAGTTGGAAATATTTAAAAATTATCTATGCATTATTTGTAACTTTTTTGTTAATTATAGAATTAAGTTGTTCACAGTAAGCTTGTTGTCAGTTTATATGATTTTGTGATTATACTGTATACAGAATCACAAAATCAAATAACTGATAACCAGCATACTGTCTAATATATCATAAGTAAATTATTTGTACTGTTATGCTTTAAAAGCTTCTTATTCTCTATTTTAGGTCTTTTATTAATGAATTAAATTGAGGACTTTCAAAATCAGAATTTGTAACAATTTTATAAAAATATTTCTGAATGAAAGACCAAACAAATATTCTAAGTTAAATAAAAAATATTTTAAAACATGTATCTATAGCACTTAGAGCGAAATGCATTCGATATTTTTTTTCCTTCAAAATATACAACAATTTCTTGTGGTTTTAAAATTGTACCGGAAGTAATTGATGGCTGAATTTCTCTTTTTGTTTTCTGCCTTTTTAGTAGCTCCACTGCAACTGTGATTCCATCAATTATGAAACTCTTGCAAACGTTGCATATTCCCACCACACACATTCTGATTGTTTTCATTATATGTATTAGTGAGTAAGTTAGCTTATAAGAATTTAATATTTGTAGAAGCAAGTATAGAATAAACGTTACTAATGATCGTTAAAGAGAGTACAGCCATAGAGAAGAAAATATTTTAAGCGATACAAAAAGTAATATTGTTTGAGAATAACAAAAGTGATTGTTCTAATATAAATTTGATGTGAAGGTCATAATATAAGTCGTACTGGGAGAAAAAATAAAATCAACAATAATAGTAATACCAATAACAATTTACCAGCCATAGTCGACACACAAAGTAGTATTGACACAGCTTCAATTTAAACCATGGGCATTAGGGTCGATTCCAAAAAGAACCAATTAGTGTATCCTTCAGAGCACTGTTACGGACATGTCTCACCACTAAAGCCCGCGAGCTTAGACGTGTACATATCTAAAGTTAGAAGGAATTGCCAAGTAACCATGAATAATTTTGTGTTTTTCTATGTAATATGTACATGCTGCGACATATAATTAATAGCGCTAAAAGTGAGTCCTACGTATAAGTTGTAGTCTTGACATTAAATGTGAGTTAAGGCAGCAAAAGGTTATGAACGTTATAAAATATAATGATTTATGGTGATGTAAATTAAAAATTACTTAAAAAACTCTATAAAAAATATTTGTCGCTAATTCACTGAGTAATCCCTTTTTTATTATGGAATATCACCAGTTTAGCTTCATATAAAAGTAAATAAAAATTTTAAGGAAATATTGCGTATATTCTAATCCTTCAGCCTTCTATTGCAAAAACAATACATAAAATAAGTTAAAAATTTTTTTTTATTTTTAAATATAAATATAAAATATAAATTTTTTATATGCGAAAATTCACACCCTTAAATGCACACACATATGTACATTCAAAAATTCATACATTATGCCAAGAAACTTGATCCCACTAAACGAAAGAACTCTACAGTTCAGGCATAATATGGTAAAATTTTCATGTCGAAGTTCTCACCATTCTTCCAAATTCTTTTACAGAAATTCTCTCGAACAGAACAAAAATTTAAGGTATATATGTATGTATATATGTATCTATGTATGTCCAATTCCATTATCCGGCAAAATCTATCAACGAGGGAATGCAGCAAATGCAAAACGCTTTGCTTGTAAATGTAAATAAAAGTGAATTTGGATGTCTGTCAGTGATATAAGAGCCCACTTACATATTTAAATTTTTCATCAAACAATTTGCATGAAAATTTGATGAATTTGTGAGAGATTTAGAGAAGTAGTGGTGTAAGCAAACTACCATTGATTTAATTTGTAGGGGATAGTATTATACTTTCTTTATATGCTTTTTTTACATAAGTTTTGTTGTTTTCTAGTTATTTGAAGTAACTACGTAATATCGAAATGTTTAAATACTGAAGCCTTCAAAAAAGCATAATGCAAATTTCTACAATTTTAAAAAGAATTGGGAAATTTAATAATAAAAATGCCATCCTATAAACATTACTGAGCTTAAATGTACTGAACATTAATTGCTATTATATTAAAACGACAAAAGAATTCTCAAATCAAACCAATTTAGTCAAAGACAACTTTGCTTTTAAAGGAAGTCTGAGCTGATGATCTTTTTCTTTCCTTAGTTGCTAATTTTAAGAGTAGGTGAAACCTTTACAGTTGTAATTGTAAACAACAATCGTCGAATGCTAACTAAGAATGCTAAATTGCATAAATGTGAACACCAAAGTTAATTACTTAATTAAATATTTAATTGCCTGAATTAAGGTGCACTGGACACATTTCGTAGTACTGATGAAGGTAAAAAAGCACACAACTAATATTTCACAAAAGTGGATTAAACGCGTATAAGATATGAAGTCAAAAACATATTGTCATGAATATAATTTGTTGAAGTTTTTTAATAAAATAATTACCAATTAAATTTTACATAAATTCTACGAAATAAGCTATACATTTCTGTTAAAAAACTAACTCAGAACAAACTAACTTAGAATAAAAACAAAACACACAGCCAGGTAGGTGCATTAACTGAATGTTAATAATATTAGCAATCGCAATTGAGAATCGCTTAAACCAGCTGCATGTATTTCTTTTGCAGTCCTTGGGTCAATTTGACCCAAATTTGGTTTTTAGACGCAACATTTTTCTCTTTTATTATAAGAAATGAGCATATAATTTAATTTTAAAGAAATAAATAAAATTTAGTTTTTTTCTTTCCTTTTCACATTTCAAAACACGATTTACGATTTGATATCCTTTGGGTCAAAAGATATAACAAGCGATATTCAAATTTAATTCCTCTTTACCATTTTTTTCCTATTGATTATAATTAATCTAATTTCATGTTCATTTAGCTTCATTGATCAATAATTTTTTCAGTAAAATAATCAATAAAATCACTTCCATTGAATATTTTTTTTATTTAAAATATTATTATTCTCAAACTGTGGGTGGGATTTGGAGAAACCCGTTCTCTTGAAATTTGTTTTATGATGATATGGTAATGTACTATTATTCCTTAATGAAATTGTATCAGAGTCTTATTGATCTGTTTTTGCAACAAATTATGAATGATGAAGATCATGACTTCGTGATACAGCCGAAAGTTTTTCACCGGACAGCGATGCAGAAGGCGAATCATATTCATCATCAAATAATAACATAGAGAGCATGAAGATGTAGTACAAAAAATCGCAGGCTTACAGTTACATATTTTTCTGCAGACAAAAATGTTGTTTCAAAAGAGAAGCTGTCGCTTTCAACGCAGGTTGCCAAAAAATCAAATTTTATTAAATAAGCCTGGTTGCAGGTATAAAAATTTTGTTCGATATGTTTATATCACCAAATATAAAAAAATATTGTTATTCAAATGACAAATCAATGATTAACAAAACATTGATATGATAGAGCCTGATACCTTGGATTACAAGTAATAGCAGAAGTTTCTAAATTTCATGGAGAATATCTAACTCGCTTGTGAAATAAAAAAACGGAAGATTTCTTTTTCCAGCAACAATAAGTCTCAAGCGATTTGCGAGCATATCAAAGTTCTTACGGGTTGGAAGATAGAGCAGGAAGAAGACTTCGTGATAAACTAACACCGATAATAAACGTTTGAAAAACAGCCTGTATTGCAGTCCAATTTTTGTTCCAATGGTATAAAGTATCCTATAAATACGTTCTCGTTTTACCACTCAGCCGATGTAGGAGATGATGACAAAAACAAAACCTGAAATAATACACAGTTGATGCGCTTGATCAACTAGTTGCTAATTTCACATATAAACACTTGACTAAGCGATGGTCTGTTGCCTGATATTCAAATATGAAGGATGTATCAGCATATAACTCCTACATCATATGGACTGACATGAATCCTGCCTGGAATTCCAATAAAAATTTCAGACGCAGGCTTTATCCGGTAGAATTGTCAGATTGGCTAACAAAGGAGCATATTTTGCAACGAAAGGTTTTCCACAACAAGAACAATTGCCGCATTTGAGCGTCTGAAATTCCTAAAGCGTTTTATGCTCAACGTGTCACTGCATGGTGCACTATGTGGTCTATGCATGATTGCGCCTTTTTTCGAAGGTGAGGCTGGAAATCGGTAACGGTCAATGCATCATGCTATCGCGAGATGCTAACAACTCGATTTTGGCCTATTATTGACGACGCACACTGGGGATTTTTGTATGGAGGTGAGGAAAAAAATAAATTTGTCAAAAAATGTAGTGATTTTATCACAATTTTAGTTTTATTTATATAGTAATACACAAAAGTAATCAAAATAAAGAAAGCTAGAGAAATGCCAATCGTTAACTTCAATGTAAAAAGCCATAACTAACAAAAAAATTTAAATGATTTTTTTTCAATTTTTAATTTATTATTTATTTTAAATCTATTTGTAATTTATTATTCTAAAAGAGCCTTAACTTCGTCGCTTATAACACTATGCTTTTTCTGCCTAAATGCAGGCGTCAAATGTGAAATCATGGGATCTGATGCTACCATCATTCGGTGCATAATAACTTCGTTCGTGGCAATTCGACTGCATTTTCTGGAGTGCCTAAGGCGATATTTTTTATAGTCTTTGTTACGACTTTCCTGAGCCTCTTCGGATTGTAGGCCTACAGGAAAAATACACTTTTCAATTATATATTTTCCATGAATTAGAATTTTGTGAAGTATAGGTGGCATATTGTACCACTCGTACAGTGCAAAAAACTCTTTTGCCATCTCTTTTTGGATCTACTACCTCGGTGATTGTTATAGCTTCGAGAATTATTGAAATCCTCTTGATTGTGTTTTCATTAAAGAAACGAATCTTCGTGACGTATTTCCTGAATTTGTCGTACCAGAGCCTTGCTTAACAGTATCAACCTGTATTCCTATTTGCTCTTTAAGTTCACGCTTTATCAAACATTTTCAGGCTTCTTTTATCGGACGAGTATTTGAGATGACTCTTCCACGTATAACTTGAGGTGTCTCTTTAATGTATGCAAACTGTAGTGTTCTACAATGCTGTGTGGAAGAAGGTTTATTGTTGTTCCATACTAATTTAATTGTGTCATCACTTAATCATAATTTAAGTGGTACAACTGATGTCATATATAAATGCGAGTCAGAAATTTGATCATCTGAAAACCTCTGTTGGTATTCGCTTTGACTAAATGCCCCATCACATCCCCATTTATAGTAGATTGTTAGATTTCCTCTTTCAATTTTATTTATTTCCTTTGCTGAGTTGGTCTCTAGAATTCTTTAAGCAGTATGATCCAACAGATTTTGCAGAGGTACACTTCCTAAACTTTCAGTAATAGAAATTTCTTGCGGATAACTGTTAGTCTTTTCTTTTGCTAGTTCTTTATATAGTACGAGAATCATAAAAAAAAATAATCAATGTTTTTTGTGCATATCTCGAGCAAATTTTTTAAATTCATACCTTTACTTAATTGTGCATAAAAGCGAAACGCGTTCATCAATTTCCCTGAGTTACATCTCATTTTGTTAATAGGTAATACGACTTTACGTGAAGGTAATAGGACTTGACACTTTTTTTACCGTTTTGGATTTTTTATGAATTAAAAAAAATTAACTTTTTAGGTAAAAAACATTTTTTTTTCATACATTTATTTATAACTTCGAAACTGTTGCTTATGTAGCAAAACGTTATATAAACAGATGAAAGAACTTATAATTCTTGATTTTTCTTAATTTGTTTAAGTAAAATCCAACTAGTGGTTCTTGAGTTACGTTAAACAAAATGGCCTTATCAGAATTTAGTTACGAATCAATCAGCTAAAAAATGTTGTACTGTGTAATACAACAAATCAATAGGTGGCACCTGGTGGCACTTGAAATTGATTAAAAATGTAAAAATAGATATGAGGCAATATATTAGCGGTGATTTCCAACTGCAGGAAAGTAAAGCTAAAATTGCAGGTCCGAATGTTTGGAGAAAAAAGGAATTTTTTTATATGTTCATACAAATAAGCAAAAAAAAAAACTTAAATCTCCGCAGATTTTATTTTTTCCATTTTTTTACAATACTTTAAATAAAAAATAAAAAGATAAAATAATATTCGTTTTGAAATTCTTAGGTTTAAATTAAGTTGATTCAATAAAACATACAAGTACTGAGTTGGGACGACTATAAAAAAAAAACTAGCAGTCAGACGAAATAATTCTTTTTGAGTTGATTGTGCCATTTAGTCTAAACTTTCAAAATATCATTGAATATTGCATGAAGAGTATGTTGACAATTTGACTTTTTTCCGCGAAATCCCCAGTGTGCGACGTGGATATCGCTGATATGTGGTTTCAACAGGGTGGTGCCACATGTCACACAGCCAATGAAACGATAAATTTATTGGAAACCAATTTTCCCGATCGAATAATTTCACGACGTTCAGCATTTAAGTGGCCAGTCAAATCGTATAATTCAACACTACTGGATTATTTTTTGTGAGGCTATATTAAGGACAGAGAACTTTGATGAAAGAATCGACATCAGTCAGCGTGGTCATGGTAGATATTTGCCAGATATCATTTTTCATTAATAATTGCCCAGCTTTTTTCTTCGTAAAACAAAAAAATTTTAATCATCTTAATCAAAAATTTTTGTTTTATTTTGTTTTAAAAAACATACTTCTTGTTGAAAAGCCGTTTATAAATCTTTAATTGTACGAATATGTTTGCATAGTTTTGAAACCATTGCAGTGTAAAAAGTCTTTAAGGTTAGTGAAAACCCTTTGTTAATGCTCTATGCTGTGAAGAATGCAGAATTGTTTTACAGTCATATAAGTCCAGTACTGACTTTTATTAATGGCCAACTCCGCCTTACGTCTTTATGCAAATGTCATTTGTTATGAGTAAGTAGGTCCATAACACATTTGAGCATATATATATGTAAATACAAATGTCGTCTGTTTATTTGATATGTAAATTTTATGATGGCAACTAGAATAACCTCTTTTGTATTGTATATTTTTAATGCCAAGAGAATAAACAATTTGAAATTCATTTGTTTTTATCGTTATTTTCCTTTCGCAATCATAAACTCACTCACTAACTACATAAATTTCAACTGATTCTCAAAAATTAGGTTATAATTCTATTCTATTTACCTGGGTTGTTGTTCGTTTTATAACTCAGCGTTGACGCATGTTTCTTTTTCTGTTTCGAAAACTTTATTGTTGTTTGTTTTTTAATTGCTGCCTTAAGCGCCGCAATATTCTCAGTACTAAAACTCTGTTGTTTTTGATTTGATAGTGTAGTTTGTTAAAGTTTATAAATAATCCAGCATTTGTAAGTGGTTGTCTCCTTTTTTGTCATTTACGTCTATTGTGTTGCTTTCAGAAAAGTATAACGAATATTTGTATTGGGTTTATTAAAAGCCCAGCATTTGTTGTAAATTCAGTCCAGAAAAATATAAAAAATGGGCATAGAAAATGGTACAGGAAAACTACCATTACGAAAATTGAATAACAACATGATATTTCAAAAATGTTTAATTAAAGTTTATATTAAAATCAAAATAATTAAGCGTTATCGTCAACATAATATGCCTTTACATCACTGCAAGAAATTTCATATCTTAATTTCTCTTTCTGCTAATGCTAAGCTCCTTATAAATATAGTTGTTCCAGGAACTCTTTTCACAAAATGATATTCGTTTAAGTTTTCTTACATGCCCTAGTTTTGATTTAAATATTATTCTTTGGAAAAAGTAACAAATATTTTTAATATACATAAACTTATCTTTGGTATGATGATACATCCATCGAGTTGTTTTTAATCATTGTCTCTGTCTTTTAATTACTATTTAATTAACACAACTTTAAAAACTTAGAATATAAAATGAAATGCATTTTCATGCAACAAAAAAATGAACATTGTCAATTAGACAAATTGCAAACATTTAGTCAAATTGCAAACAGCAATAATAACAACATGTAAAAGCAATGTCTCATAATAGCACCAGTTAAAGTAAGTAGATAAAGTTTATTCCATAATCTTGCTTGTACAAAAGCATTTAATACAGAATTTAAATACGAAAATGCGAATAAAAAAGATAATGCATACAAATTAAAATGTATTCTAATCGGAATATTTAATATACGAGGGAAGGGGACTTATTAAGGAATCTTATTAAGATGTAAATATAATGATTAAAAAAGTACAATGTCTTAAGTTATCTATAATGATAAGTAAGTGATAAGAATCAGAACTAAATCAATTCCAGAATTATTAAGCTAAGAAACTTTTAATTTAAAATTTTTTTAATTTCAATGATTTGATTTTGAAATATTCCGTGCGATAAGATTACGAAATTCTTCCCAAATTTTTAAAGAGTCTCAAACTGAATGAATCATAGCAATATATATTGTTTAGCCCTTATGTAAATGGTAAGATACCCTGGTGCCCTAAGTGTATCAAGCTCAACTTCTTTCATTTTATTGAGACAGATGTGCCATTATTTCTAATACAAAAAATAACTTTCACACTCTTAGCTGTATTAAAAGATGCCCAGACTCATTAAATATACAGAAAATGTAATTTTTACAAAAATATTTGAAGCAAAATACAAATGTTAAGAGTTAAAAGATCTCTACTTAAGTTATTTAAGTTGTTAAAGAGCAACCAAGAAAGCCTTATACTAAACAAACTCATCAAACTCATATTTTTATATTAAAATTATTAGTTAAACAAAAGCTTCTATATTACAATAATTTTCAAAATGCAACAATTTAATTTTAACTAATTTGTTTACTATAACTGCAGATTAGAAGCAGAGAGCCGATATAGCGCGCAACCAAAACTGTGCCAATATGCAAAATCTAGCAAAATCATTTTCCCAAAAAAGAAATGCAAGTAGGTAATTTGGGATCCGATCGAATACACGTGTAAAAATTAATAAATTGTTGATAAATTAGATATTACTTTAGTTGGCAATGGCATCTGTTGCCTTGTTTTCTTCCCCATCTTCACATGTGCCTTCGGGGGTAAATGGCGGCACCAGTCGCCAGGTATAGCAGAAGCCCGAAACTGGAAGAGAAATAGGACTCTCGAAGTCCGACCACTGACTTATATACAGACTGGTATCATGGTATTCCGTTGCCCACAGGGCTACCGCTTTGTTTTGGCTATTGTTACTAAGATATGTATGCAACTAGTGTGTATATATCTTAGGACGAGGGTAAATTGTTTTCCACCCAGTGGTAATACCACCGCCAGATTAACGCTTCGCGGCCAGGTGCTGAAGTTAATCCTATCACTTATTCGTATATGCATGCATAAGTTAAATTTATTTAATTTTGTTTTATAAAAGAATATATATTTTTTATTCTTTATTTTAAATTCTTTTAAACTATTATTTATTAAAGTTTACTTTAAAATTTAGTTATTGATCTTTCCCATAGGGACCCGCTTTTTAGGCTGCTGTATGTTTCGAATTTTGGGGTTATTGCTAACTAACTTGAATTTATTCAATAGCAAGAAACATAATTGAGTATTCAGCACGTTGCATTTGTTTGTTTAGAAATGTTATCACGCTGTTGAAGCTAAAAACAAGGGTACAGAGGGCCAACTTAAATTAAAATAAATAATTTTTCTAGATGCAATGTGAGAATAATTTAACTTGCATGTGTAGCCTTTTTGTGGAGCAATAAATAATTTTAAAAATAAAACTCTAAGGGTCATATCCCTGAACTTGTATATGCGTATTAATAGTTTAATGTTGTTGACAAGGCTGTATGAAGATTTGTCCGATACATTGTTAAGAGCTTTGCTTTTATTTAGTCAATAGAAGTAATGCTTACAGACTATAACATGCATTTTTTACTTAAAAACTACAATTAGTTGTTCAAATAAACAATTATATTACGCTTTATAACATCTAATGATTTAAAATAATTAATAAATTGATATAAGCTATTAAAACCTCTACAGATTCTTCGAACGGGATCTGCATTTAAATAATTAATTTGGAAGAACTGTAAGAACAGTGGCTGATAACATCGAATTAAACGAAGCGGGACATGGAAGCAGATATTAGGAATCAGGAGTTCAGCTGCAATTTTTCAATAAAATAAACTGATTGCAAAAGACGCACTGAGCATTGTTCTGTGACTTTCCAGTGATAGCAATCTGATTAATTTAAGTCTGCAGCGACAACATGGAAAATGAACTCCAAGCTGCCATGTTAAACCTCGTAAGCAGAAGATTAGAAATTGTTTATGGTCTCACAAGTGATGAATATAACTCTTTTGTTATGTAAGGATCAGTGAACAATTGTCACAAATACACCTAGCCTTATTAACGATCACGTGAATATGAGATATAAAAATTGATTTGGGGTCTATCCAAAATCCCCAAATGTAAGATGTTATTTACCAATTGAAAGTGGTGTTTTCTGAAAAGGCAGTGAGCATCGTACAGTTTTTTTTTTGGAGGTTTAATTTCATTAAATTTATATTGCATCAACTTTGAAGATAATTAATTCAGGTTGAAACAATGATTGAGCCAATAGATTAACACAACTGGAGAAAATTTGATATCATCAGTGTACATTAGCATGTTGGAGAATTGGATAACGTTTGGGAGATCATTAATAACAAAGGAAAAATGAAATTGAAATTTGGAAAACGAAATTAAAGAGAGAAAAGCAATAAAATTAAGTGATTTTTATTTTTGTTTATTTATTTATTTTTTTGTTGTCTAATAAACCAAAGTTGTATGAGTTTTGAAATGGAATCTTTAAATATATTGACGTAGAGTTTAAAATATAAATTTAGGGAAAAATATACCAGACTTAATCAGTACGATCAATGAAGTTTTATTTTATAATTCTCATATTGCCCTCTCTACTTGGTAAGACCGGCATTATTCGTTAGCGTTACCACTACAAAATATATTACATAAATCGTATTAAAACATTGTTGTATAAAAATTATTATAAAAAATAAGCTTCGTTAAAAGAACGTTAAGATAAATCTTTATACTCCTAAATAATTTGTAATCAAATATGATTTATGCTGTTATGCATAACAGCGTTCACATACAAACTTCAAACATTTGCATCCTTTGTACTTTTAAAATAAAAGTATAAATTTCTAAAAATATTTTTAATCTAAGCAATTTTATTATCCGTGCTTGATTCCTTTAAATAAATATTTCATGATATTCTCACGAAATATTTATTACAAAAATTTTTTTATTAAAAAATAAACATTTTAGGATATTCTCATAAAACATTTATTCCAACAAAAATAAAAATATTTGAAATGCATTACTGCGGGGGAGAGCATATCCATATTGCAATTTTACTATTGCTCACATAGCTCATCAGTGAATTTTACCCCAATATTGTATAGAAAAACCTAAAAGTCTTATATCCAAAGGCAAACTGATTAATCTGTATGGATAATTTAGTTTTTAATCTCGTTTTAGTATTGATTTTTTTATATAACCAAAATATTCAGCTTTGCACATAATGAGTTTGTCCTCTATTTCTACATTCGCTATGTTGGTTAGCGATGTTTAACATTCAAGATTATATTACTAATTTATATTTGTAAAAACTTTTTTATTTTCTCTACTTTAATTTTTGTTAAGAACTATTTAATGGTTTTGACTATAACATTTAATTTCAAAATTTTTTCTTTTCATTTGAATGGTTTTTTCCGTTTTCTTAGTTCCGTTTACACAATAATTCTATTAGTTTCTTACTGTTGCTTGCATCTTAATTGAAATACAGTAGGTAATGTCGCGTGGATTGTCCGTAAAATTGATTTTTTTTTAGTAATTGTAATTGTTGTAAAGAGAATAGTCAGGTTAAGATACTAGTAGTAAAAATTATGTATTCCTGTCCACTAGGATATCAGTCAACATTCTTTGTATCTATTTGCAGGTATTTTATACAACTGTTAAGCAGAAAAAGTCTTAGTAATTAATGTTAGTGAATTGTATTGCCTTAATTTCAACAAAAAGGATATGATGTATTAATATACATTAATATAATTGTTTATTTTTTTCATGTATATTTATATAAATTTCCATTATCTGTGATATATTTACAAAATCTATTAAGAAATACCTTCTTTTAATACAATTTTTTATTTTTTATTAAATCTGCTTCCTAGTGCACTCAATCATCTTTCTTGCGTATTTATAAAAATCTATTTTCAATAACGATATACCCATAAATTTGTTGAAATTTTAATCTAGCTGCCTTTCGAATTCTATATAATTTTTTATTTTATTTTATCAGACTTGTTTTTATATATGATTTTTTATTTCTTACAAATTTTCCAATTATTTTCATTTCAACCACAAACGTATAAAAAGCATGCAATTGAATTAGGTTTCAAATTCTTTATTATTTAATTTATCGTATTCTCCTCATTAATATTGTTACGTTTATTCTTTTTAATAAACGTTTTGTTATATTGAGTTTTTAGAGTTTTAAATTAATTTAAACGATTTATTTAATTTCAATACATATAAAATAAACACAATGGTAACTTCACCACTGAATAGACTTAAAAGATGTTTTATTATTTTGTTATATTTTCTCAGCGATGTCTCCACTTGAATTGATTCGTTTGCCTACGAAGTGGGCATTATATAACTATTTTAAGTTCTCGCATATAAAAAAACATCATATTGTTGTTGTTATTATTATTCAGACTGCTTGGCTGTGTAGTTTGTTTGTTGTTGTTTTATGTGTATAATATTTCTAGTTTAGAGCTTAAGTCCGGCTTAAGGTCTTTTCAATTGTTAAAATTAAAAACAAAAATAATCAAATTATTTGTTTCATTTTATTCAAGGAATATTGAAAACAAGTTGTATTTTAAAAAAAAACGCTAATGACCTGTCAGTCCTATGAAATCTTAAGACATGTTAATTTAAATATTGGAATACCTTTCTCTTTAACCTTTAAATTTTATATAGCTTAACGTGCTAATGCATGTTACATCCTAAAATATACGCCATTATAAAAATATTATCACAAAATACACGTATTTTGTAAAACATTAATTTTGGACATTAACCCCGACCATACATAATATTAATAATTTTTTTATTATATTTGCCATAAAGCAAAAATAATGAAATTTCGTGTGGCGTGTAAATTTGGCATAAGCTGCAAAAAATTAAGGACACACCCAATAAAAAAATGGATATTTGACGAATATTTGTTACAGCGTACGCAAAAAATAACGTGGGTTTCTGTGCATACGTATCTTGATCATCTAAATTTAGTGGAAAGCGTTAATAACGTACGTTCACCTTGTAGCATGTGTGCTGTCCTAATTTATATAATACAATAATAAAGTTGTTCTGTATTAATAAAATATGACATGATAATATTTAATATTACAATTGTATTTATTCACATTAATCAGAATATTGCTAAGCAATATTATTTGGAATTTAATTAGGCAACGACACATAACGATGAAATGATAAAGTTTCAAATGACTGCACTCCTTTAGGTTTTTCTGGAAATGCTTTATGTTATGTCTACTCGAACTCAAGTGTAAACAAATGCCAATAATAATTTGTTTGGAAGAATCCCAAGATTTTATAAGTTATAATTAGAGTATGACTACGTTAATTTTATATGAAAGGAAGTATATACACCCCTATCGTGAATAATATGTGAACTTTTATTCCCATAAAACTTGCATTTCGCAAGTAGGGAAAATTGCTATCATGAATATCATGGGAATATTTGTTTTGCTATCAATGCGTAGTGAATGTGCAATAGAGAAGAAGAAAATATAAATACAAAGTAAAAATTATTGAAAATTTGTGGGTAAGTGATGTAAAAAGTAATTTAATTTAAGTTTAATAACTAATATACACAAATTTTTACTTTAAAAGGTAAAAAAAAATGTTCAGAACAGGTGCCATTATATTACTTTTATTACTTTTAGAGGAGGAGATTTAGCAACAGCGGATAGCTCGTCGTGCTTTGCGAGATGCATCTAATCCATTAGAGTTGCCCGATAAATTGTAAGTGGGTTAAGTTTATTTAAAAAATTTAAATCAATTTGTTTCCATTTCAGATTTATTCAATAAATAAGCATAAATAAATCAGCATTTACATACCTGTTGGATATTTTGACAGATTCTCTGCCGGCAACAAAAAAAATTATTTGGTATTCCGCCCATCGTAAAACTAAGCGCATGCTTACGGTTTTTTGCAGATGGTGGATACCAAAAAGGTGTTAGAAGAGACTACGAAATAGGAATGGCGCAATCTACTTTTAGTGAGGTGTTGCTCAACGCATACGAAATGATATTGCAAACTCTTTATAAAAATTCATATAATTTTATTTCCTATCATCATTTAATAGAAACAACAAAGCCTTTAAGGCCAAAAACTTATGACTAATTTTTAATTCATTTCTAAAGCTTAATAATAAATAGTTAAATCAAAATAATTGTGTCGCTCCACATCTTTTAAGTTTTGAGATTTTAAATCGTTGCTCTTTTCTAAAGAACAATATACCCTTTTCATAACTTCCATTTCTTCGTTATGGTTCTTAAGTGATTCGCACATTTCAGCGAAAGTTTCCAGTTGTTAGATTTTTATTTTAGTTATTTCTAAGAATAAAGTATTCTATAATTTTTCAGTTCATCGGAGACTCTATAAGGAAAAATTGACTAGTTGTTACTTCAGCCGAATATAAAAATAGAGAAATTTTAAATCCATAACTCTAACTTCCTAACAAAATGATTTGCAATATTTGTTGCTATATAATTTGTTACCATGTATGCTTATGAAAATGTTACTTGCTTAACGTCTATTTTGAACATTCCTTACAACTACCCAGCAATATCCGAAATACACTTATCATGAATTAGAAAAGATTAAGCTACTATAAAGCCAGCCAAACTTACAAATTTTTGGAAAGCAGTAAAATTTTCCTACATAAAGTAGCTAAAATTTACTTTTATTGGGTATATTTATATCAAACCAATACCATACATTTCTCACAATTTAAAATATCAAACTATTGCATAAACAGATGGGAGAAAACTTACATTGTAACACAATACAATGACTTAAAAAAACCGCGCTAAAAAATTATTATTAATAACGACCTCAGTGGTAATAAAAGCATAATAACAGGAATTGAGATAAATAAAATTTTAATTTATCTCAAATTAATAATGAATTAAATACTAGTACACAGAGACCACAAAAAAAATAATTACATCTTTCATAACACAAACTTGAAACAGAAAACTTTTTAATTTAGCATCAAAGTAAAAAGTATTAAATATGCCAGCACATCTGCCAACATCATTTTTCATTAAAGTTGTTTGTATATTTTAGTTCTGGCTGCACAGTTTCCCGGTAAAATAACATTATACTATCTTCTCTAAAAGTGATCACCTGCGAATGAAAGTGTGAGTGTCTATATTATTTCTGTAGTTGCTGTAGCTACTGTTACTTTTACCACAATTTTAAATACATATTCGTTCTTCCTATATCCATTGGGTTTGTATTAGTTGCGACTTTGCATCCTCTTGATTTTTTAAATGTTTTCTTTCAACAAAAATAAATCATGCTAATTTGAAATAAACAATTACTTGCTATAATAATCTTCTCAGACATCGCAGATGGTAGCAAATTTGTTAGAGAAAATTGTTTAATGAAATAAAATTAAAAACTATAGAAATTTAAATAAACGCTTAATGCTCTAGGCTTACTGTGAAGAAAGATGAAACTAAACGTTACTAAAACGAGTTGCATTTGTAGCTTAAAGTTTCACCATAAAATATATTTGTTAAATAAATTTATTGCAAATCTACAACATCAAAATTTTCTTTTGTTTATTTAAAACTTAGGTAGAAAATGAAAATTAAAGACCTCTCCCTTATAAGACTCACAGCTTAGCCATTTGTGATACATGGAAATTTGTATCGGGTTTTTCCACAAAAAGTTTGTTTTCCAATTATAGAAACGCCAACCATCAGGTTGGTTTTGATACTTAGAATGAAGAATTCGTAGTAGATGCATTAGAAATTGTAACAAAGAATTCAATTTCTCACGAAAATCGCACTAAAATAAAATCCACTAAGAAAATGGTGGTCCTGTTAGAGTTATATTTTGTCCTTCTGAAACCGCATTTAAGAATTTGGTCGTTAAATTTGAGTCGACAGGCTCGATACAAAATATGCAAACACCAAAGCGTGTCTGACCGGGTCGTTAAACTGAAAACAGCACAGCCGTGAGCCATAGTGTTGTAGCAGATCCAAACTTGTCAATTTTTTGACGTTTTCAACAATTGGGGTTATCCAAAACAATCACATGGCGAATTTTGTGTAAGGATTTGGCTATGAAGCCCTGGCAGGTTCAACTGTTGCAGGATTTGAAACCAACCGACCATTCACATCGCCGTAAATTCATTCAATTCATTCAGGAACAACCGGCTGGTTTTTTGTAAAAATGCATTTTTCAGACGAAGCTCATTTTCACTTGTCAGGCTATGTCAAGGAGCAAACCTGCCGCATTTGGATTTCTGAAAGTTCTAGAGTGATTATTGAGAAACCTTTGCATGGTCAACGTGTTACTGCATGGTGCGTTGTGTGGCTTGGGGCGTGAGGGGCCGTCTTTTTAGTAGATGAGACTGGAAATGCAAAAATGGGTCAACGGATGACGCTATCGCAAGAGGCTTACAAGTCAATTTTGGTCTATTATTAGCGACGTGGATATCACAGACATATGTTTCAACAGGACGGTGCCAAATGTCACACAGACAGTGAAACCATCAATTTATTGCTAACCACATTTCTCGATCGCATAATTTCACGAAAATCAGAACAGAGTATATGCAAAATAGGCAATAGAATCGATTTAAACCTCAAAAATCAAAACCCGTGATGTGATTAACAAATAGGACCGCCGTTTTGCCAAAAAGTGTTTTAAAACTTTGCTGAACGAACCGACATCTGCCAGCGTGGTTGTGGTGGACATTTGCCAGATATCATTTTTCACTCATAATTGCCGAATTTTTCTCTTCGTAATATAATAAAAAATTTTAATCATCATCTTAATTTAAATTTTTTGTTTTAGAAAACAAACTTTTTGTTGAAAAACCCTTAATTAAGTTTTTACAGTTTTCACCATAAAATGACAACAGTTTTGTTAAGAAAAAGTCAGACACAATTTTAAAGTCTGGTAAAGAGTTTTTGAATATGACTTTAATACTAATTTTTGTTCCTATTCTTGTTGTTATAGAATAAAATATAGTATATTTAATATACATACTTCGAATTCACGTCTTATATGAGATACGCTTCACTATTTTTACGCTATTATTTTTGTATAAATTTTAAGTTTTTGTCTACAAAATTTTCAAAATAAGAATTTTTTACTTTTTGGTTTTGATGTTTAATAACGTTTTAGTGTTAGGTTCTTAAGCGTTGTGAATTTCGTAGAAATCTGAAATTCCTGAAATCTGGAATATACTTCTTCGTTTATTCCTTTTAACAAACATTTTGTTACATTGAGTTCTTTTATGTAAAATTTTAATACAGTACTTTAGAGTTTCACATTAACGATTTATTTACTTTCAATACACAGAAAATAACCACGATAGTAGCCCTGTTGTCTTTACTCTCTGATGACTCAACCGCAAGTGGTGCGTATATAGCTGTTTTAAGGGGGTTAAAGTAGAATATTATTGTATGTACGACAGTACGGTTTAGGCGCCTGTTTGGCTGTGTGTTTTGTTTTGTTCTGCTTTGGTGGTTTTTATTTTCTGTTGTTTATCATGTTTAATACAATTTCTTATAAGCATGTGTTGTTATCTTGTGTGTATAAGATTTCTTAGAAAACTGCGCAGTTGCTAAAACGTTCAGTGGGTCGTTTCGTTTACTTTTTTTGTACTTTTAATCATTTTCTTTTAAAACCTAACTCGTCTAACTTTATATTAATTTTTGTGAAACACATCGACTGCTACGTCACACACATATGAGTGATATTGAATCCTGCCGGTTACTCCACGCTTGACTTTTATGTCTGATGCGACTTTTATTCTTGCCAGCCATATCACATAATGAAAACTATGCCACACAATGGATTTTGTTACTGAAGAAAAAATTAAATTTTTGGTAAATATCTATAAACCACTTACTATTTTAAATATATGCATTATATAGTGAAATAACAATACAATATCTATGTCATATCCAAAAACTTATGTTTGGTTGTTTTGAAATAATTTTGTTTATTATTTATTGTTGAAAAAAAAGCTTTTTTCTCATGAAATAGGAGATGTATTGACATTTTTAGTCAAACAAGGTGGACTCGTCCTTTAGACCAAAATCCTAGTGCAATACGTTAGGATGAAAGAAGTCTTAGAAGACGGTCCAAGCAACTAATGTAAATTACAGTCAAAACAAATCCGAATGTTATGCTTCTGAGAAGTGGACTAATTTATTAGTTTGTTTTGAACTTTCAAAAGAGCATAGTATTATTTCAAGGACACTACAAACTACATGTTAGTATCTCTCATCCTAGAAATTTAATTTTCTAATTGGCTAATGAAGTCATTGTTAATATTGTTGCTTATATAAGTTATATAACTAAAAGAAACTTTCTTTTTTATCCTCTCTATTAACTGAATGTTACTTAACTTTTTAAAGCAAAATACATTTGGGAAAGAAGACTTACGAAATGCAGTATTCAAACACATTAATTTAATTAACCCAAAATGGTTACCAACTACTGTAGCACTGTAAATACTCTTTTTATAAAATGTACCCATATTGTACTTAAGAAGAAAAAAAATGTTCATTACCAGAGAAGCTATTTTGATATTTAAGTTAAAAAAAAAATAACAGCAAGGTAAACACTAGCAGCATTTTTAAGGAAGAAATATATATTTTTTTTCCATTTTATGAGTAAGTGGTAGTAGGACCAATAGTATTGGGTGCACAGTTTTGTTTTTGCCATTTTCCCTCAAACAACTTTCTTTAAAGGCTGCGTTTGAGTATAAAAGATCAGAATCCATCAACATAATAATAAAATGCATGGGCTGATTTAAAAGTCTTGTTCAATTTAGCAACACTTTTTGAAACATCTGCTGGAACATTTACCACTCTTCAATACTCTAAATAATTTAATAATATTCCGAAATAACCAAAGTTATAATCCTCTTTTTAAATAAATAAAATAACTTTGTCTACTACTTTGAAATATGTTTAGATGCAAATAAATGCAAAATTTTAAATATCGCAAAAGGTTCTCACAAAAATATTTTTAGAAGTTGTAACGTTTTTGTTTGTCAAACAAATACATTGCATTATTAAAATTGAAGAAATCTGTCGCGATGTGAGATTTAGGTTTGGGTTTCTATGCAAATCTGGGGCTTCTTTATGAATATTCGAATTTATTCTATCTATACAAATTATTTTAGTGTCCTGGAATATTAAAAATTTTTAATAATTTATTTTGCATAACTCTGTAACATATGTGGTCACCCGGTTCTCGATCTATTTGTCTTTACATTTTCATTTTCTTCTGGCTTTCTATCTTGCTGCTGGCTATTCTTTCATTTGTTTATTGAGGTCTAATTTTACAATAGTATTAAGCCAATATTTTTCATACACTACACGAAGTTCTTGTTAAGCAAAGGTGTGCAGTTTTTGAGTAATATGTTTAGACACAAGCCAAGTAGCGTAGACTTTACGCAAGAGGTAAATATTTTTAATATATTTTTTATCGCACTTCATGTTTTTTAGGCAACCAGTGTACATTACGCAAACTATATAAAAATGATATCTACTTATCTCCGAATGTATTATTACACAAATTGTAAGAGCTTTGCCAATATGCACCCCTGGGATAACTGTTATTGCCATCGTAAGAAAGTCATAATCGTGCTTTTATTTTACAATAACTGAAACATGATATCATGTAAGTACTACAGCAAAAAGTTGTCCCAAAAAGATGCATCCTTATTTAATTGTAGTTCCGTTTTGACGTAGCAGTAGGGCGGTGTTGAGGTACGTTGGATTGATTATGCGAGTTATTTATACAAATGTTTTCTCATTTTTCAAACCTACACATATACATCTTAGTTTTTTTTAGTAAGTCAAAAGCCTTTTTAAGTCAATAAAGAATAGATATAACGATCTTCCTTATTCACTATGGTTTCAAATTATAATACTAGTGAAAACATTGCAGCCGTGAGCCACAGTGTTGAAGCAGATCCAAATTTGTCAATTCTTCACCGTTCTCAACAATTTGGGTTATCCAAAACAACTACATGGCGAATTTTGCGTAGGGGTTTGGCTTTGAAGCCTCACCAGGTTCAACTGACGCAGGAATTGAACCCGACGGACCATTCGCAATGGTCCGTAGATCCGCTCAATTCATTCAGGTACAACCGGATGGTTTTTGTTAAAAATTATTTTTTCAGACGAGTCCCATTTTCACTTGTATGTCAACGAGCAAAACTGCCGCATTTGGGCTTCAGAATTTCCTAGAGCGATTATTGAGGAGTCTTTGCATGCTCAACTGTATAGTGCGCTATGTAGTCTGGGGGCGTGATTTGGCCGTTTTTTTCGTAGATGAGGCTGGAAATGCAGTAATAGTCAATGGATCACGCTATCGGAAGATGCTAACAACTCATTACTCACTGATTTTTATTGACGACGTGGATATCACAAACATATGGTTTCAACAGAACGGTGTCACATGTCACGCAGCCAATGCAAGGATCAATTTACAGCAAACCACATTTCCCGATCGCATAATTTCACGAAAATCAGCACTGGCTTATTTTTTTTTGGGCTATGTATTACTTGTTATAATCGCCATTATTGTATATATAATATGTCAGTTGCAATTGGGTCTTGTTTCTTTGGTTTGATTTATTTTAAATAGCGAGTTTCGTTTATGAATATATGTTATGTAAAAATAAACAATATTTAAACTGCGAACTGTTTCGCAAAAAAAAAACGTTGGTGTGATAAGCACAATAAAATTACTTTATCGGTGGTTTATTTTGTGATAACAAGCATAGATTATATTAAAGGAAAAAAGTATAAATATTTCTTCCATAGGCCATAATACTGTCACGTCTGCCAAACAAACATTTTCAGTTGCCCACAAACATTTTTATTATTTGCAATCATTTTTAAGTTAATTAAGTTAATTCTCATATTTATTATTCAAAAACTTAAATGTATTTCTGTGGATTAAAACGTAGCCATATGTCCATTTAAGTATTGCTCATATAGCTCATCAGTGTATTTCACCCCAAATTGTTTATAGAAAACTCAGGAGTCTTATATCTCAAGCCAAAATGATTAAATAAGAATTATATTAAACCAACACAGCAACAAGACAACAAAACTCAAAAACACAGTAAGTACACAATAAGTTGGACATTTCTTAAACATGGGTCAAACATTGATTTGTCTGTACTACTAGTAGCAAGCAATAGACTATAGATTTCTTGGAGAGCGGTAACAAAAGCTATATTTAAAGTATAAACGTATATGAAGCAAAACCCACATTATCGAATTTATAGCTTAATTTAGAGCTAAACTTAAAAAAAAATTATAAAATATATTTTTAAAGGCTTAATTGAGCCGTTTTCATGATATATCTAGTATGTAAAACCTTCAACAAAATACTCATCTTTTCCAAAATTTTTTTAAATTGCGTAAAGATGATGACAAATGACAATCTGTACACCTTATAATTACTCATGCGAGTAGTAGTTAAGTTGTGATAAATACATTTCATTTAACATTCTTGTGTTTTCATAAAAATAAAATTTTAGTATTGATTGAATTTTATTAAATTGTAAAAACGTGTCCTTGCAGGAGCTCAGTTAGAAGCATTTTAACAAC
The DNA here is from genome assembly GCA_030448955.1 of Trichopoda pennipes. Classification (NCBI taxonomy): domain Eukaryota; kingdom Metazoa; phylum Arthropoda; class Insecta; order Diptera; family Tachinidae; genus Trichopoda; species Trichopoda pennipes. Next base: position 9,475 of record JASKUP010000109.1, on the reverse strand, counting down.
TATTAAAAGAAAAATCTTAAACAAATAATTTGAAAAATTTAATTTTATTTGTGCATTTTTAATTTAATTAAATGTGGCTATTCTATGTAGTAAATTCAGTAATTTATGTTTTTTATTACTATTATTTTCGGAAATGCCAACATTTTTAAACTAATTATGAATTTTTTTTGCACTAATTATAAATTACCAACAGTTTTTGTGGTAGAAAATATCTATTCATTGGTATTTTCCACCTTGAAGTTGGAGTAAGTATGTGGCTAAGTTTTAGAAACAAATTTTAAATTACGCTTGATTATTATCGATGAATTAATATCCAATATCACATTTATTGTCGGTCTTGAACAAAGATGATAATTAAAAAATGTGAATAAAATGTTCAGTTGTAGATAAAATAATTTAAAATAATATATCTTAAAATAAGTTGCTTTACCAATTAATTATCATTCTAACATATTCCCCACGAAAAATTGTTTTTTGTGAGATTGATGATCAACATTAAAATTTCGTAGATTTGTTTTAAAATATAAAGAAAAAATACATTTCTTTAAAACTTATTGACCTCCAGAAACAACGTAAAAAATATTACGAATACTAAGTCAACATTTTTTTATGTATTTAAAAAAAAAATCAATTTGTTAAAAAAACCTCTGAAAAAAGCAGATGATAACACATTCTGAGCAGTTGTAAAGGGAGCATTGGTAGACGTACCAGCTCTGTTGTTAAATAAAAGATCATGGGTTGTCGTGGCGTATGAAATACAGGAAAATAAGCAAAAGATAAACAAATGAATGTATTCGTATTTGATACTAATTAAGATACTTTAAACTAGTTTTAAATATTAACAAGCGAACAAACAGCATAAAAAGCTTTTTTATGTTGCATTTATATACATTTAATTTGAATAGAGGTAAAATATATTATATTAGATTTTGTTGCAAATCCTTAAATATTTTTCTTATGTTTTGCTTATTTCACTTCTGAAAATCGAATTAAAATCTACTACGAAAATGGTTGTTCTGTTAAAATTACATTTCGCAAAATCCGTAATATTTTCGAACAATATAATCGCTCATCTGAGACAGATATTAAGAATTTGGTCATTAAATTTGAGTCGACAGGCTCGATACAAAATGTGCGAAGATCAACACATGCTCGATTCGGTCGCAGCCGTGAGCCACAGTGTTGAAGCAGATTAAAATTTGTTAATTCCTCGACGTATTCAACAATTCGGTTTATCTAAAACTACCACTTGGCGAATTTTGCGTAAGGATTTGACTCTGAAGCCTTACAAGGATTAACTGATGCAGGAATTGAAGCCGACCGACAATCACATCGCCGTAGATTCGCTCAAATCATTCATTTTTTTATACAGAGTCCATTCTAATTTGTCAACAAGCAGATTTTTACTACCAGGTTTCATTCGCTGAATTGAATGCTGCCCGTATCTAGTTGTTTGCTTGACTCCTTTTAAAATATATATTAAGGAAAGTTGATATTTCATTAAAGATGACGTCATAAAATTCAGTCGAAATTTAATTCAAGTATTCCTGCCGTAGTCTTATTAACAAAGCCAACTTCTACTGACTTGAGTCATTAGCATAAGCTATGTCAACTTTATTCTGCTGTTTGACATTTTAAGGGTGAATTATTTAAAAATGAGAAAGAGAGATAACACAAAACAAAGTCAAATAACATACGAAATTTGAAAATTATTGCAGGGCAATAACAAAATAAATGTATCAAAAAATTATTATAAAAAAATAAAAACCTATAAAAAAAGTAGCTCAACTCATCAGAGATACTTCAGAAATCGTTTTACTATAGTCAAGTACACACTCCACGAAAGTTATTCGCTAGAAACTTTTGGCACTCAATCTGTTAAGAGTGTAAATTTTTCAACTAATATTTCGATTTTAACACATATTATTTCAGTTCTAACCTTGGAAAAGTCACCAAAACATTTATACACGTAAAAATACTTTAATATTACGAATTGAATAATATTACGAAAAAAGACTTCATTTGCTTAAAAAACTAGATGGCTTCCACCGCACCAGCTGTATAGTAAAAATGATTAATATGATTTTAAAATTTATTTATTGTTTTATTTTTTTTTATAAAATAAAATAAATTTAATCCGTATGGAAATTGAATTTTTATTTGCTACTGTTCTAGTGTCAACTATTTTTTAATATAGATGTGTGTATCTAAATAATATTAAAAAATGTGCTGGACTTTATTTTCAGATTTATAATAAATTTGTATTTATTTTTTTTTGTTTTGTTTTACTGACCACTATGATCTACTGAAATATAGAAAAAAATCTATTTATAAATATAAAATAAATGACTGCAAATGAAAATAAACTTAACAAACAATTTAAGAGCTCATATAAATTTATATTCCCCAAGTGATTTGTGTTTTAAAATTCTATTTACTGGAATTAAGTGCTTATTGTATTTGTATTTATAAATTATTAATCCATAAAGAGTAATAAAAATAATTTGAGAGTGTGTCACATTTTAGTGAGCATTCATTGTAAAAATAATGTAAAGGATTTTGTTCTACTGATTAGGTAATTATATGTTGCGGCAGTGAGAGTAAGAAATATACCACACAAATCCAAACCGAAAGCCGAAACACAAAATAACAGTCGTAAAATATAAACGGAGCATAAGTTGAAAAAATCTTATAAAATCGGAATTACTCGTTTGACATATATAAGATAAATCGGTGGTGCCAGCACGAAAAAGGCAACCACTTTACAGCATATGAATAAGAAAGACTCTGTTAACGCCCATCATATTGTTACGGATGCGTCATGCTTAAGTTTTAGAAGAAAATAATTAAGTAATAAAAAAACAACTTGACCTGCTAAGAAAACTTATGCACGCAAGACAAAAACAAATTTCTAGTTACAAACTGCGTAGACTTTTTAAACAACAACAATTAAATATGATGTTTATTAACTGCGTAGTTTTCTAAGAAAACTTATGTATACTAGCATCTGAGTGGCTAGTTTGTTGAAAAATAAACCTCGTGAAGTAACGACGTGCATCTTAAGTAAATTGTGTAAATAAAGTAAATAAACTTGCAATTAATTAAAAAAAAGCCAAAAGCTAAATTCAGAATAATATTTATTATCTTACATAAAAAAGAAATAATCCGTTAAAATATCCAACATAGCCATGGCCACTATGGGTGTGGTTAAATATAACTTAAAGATGATCTAAAAGCTTTCACAAGCTTTGTGTGCACATTATGTCGTATTTCCAGGTATTTCCATGTGAGTGTAGTAGGCACCGTCTTAGAAAAATTCTACAGTTTAAAGTTATGCTATAAGGATAAATTTTAAATAAAATAAAATATTTAAAGAAAATTTAAGTTTTTTAAAGTTATTTTACCACAAGTTAATACTTTTGCAATAATAATATGAATTGAAATCAAAATGAAATTAATTTTTCAATTCCCATCCTGTCGGGTCTGAGCTAAGTTGTTTAATAGTAGTGCAAATTTTTTTGATAATTTCTATGTAAAGTGTTACTTAATAGTAGTTGATTCTTTCAAAATGTTTACTTTCTTACACAAAATTTAATTAATGAATGGATTGCAGTTCAGTTCAACAGTACTGACCACTCTTAATTTTAAATAATGGCTCACTCCTTGCATATATAACTGTGTTGAAAATTTCTGGCTCTATGTATTTTATAATTTTTCTAACCGCTAAAAAAATATTAAGACAAAAAAGTATTGACATCTTATTTCATCTTATTTAACATCTTCAAAAACTCGACCTCTTCCCTGTCAACAGAAAACGAAATTGTATAATACTCATCATACTCTAAATACGGCATACATAACAATCTGCAGTAACTATGGGATTCAGCACTACTGCAACAACTACCGTCATTATAATTCATATAATCATTATCATAATCGACATCAATTGTAAAACACTGTTGACTCAACCATATTGTAGAATCTGTATAACAAAAACTAATCGTGATACACGATTTAAATGATCAGTATCTTTATTTCTCAATAGTCTGCATAAATCCGTCAATTTTTTTTCCTTCACACGATCTTGCAGTTTCCATGAAACTTTCGATTTTTGTGTCACTGAATAATCAAACGGTACAAGTAGGCGTGTTAAATTTGTTGTAAATTGTTTTAAAAGTTTTTCGGTTACATTACCATTTATAAAGTTACGATACCTTAAACATATAGCAAAAACAGCACGCACTTCTTTAGTATCTTCGAATTGCATAAGGGATTCTATAAAGAAATCGGAAACTTCATTGACAAATATATATGTTACTCTCGTTTCAAATTCAGTATCCATTAGAGGCTGCAGCAATATCTAACCGTTATCATCATCATTGGGATATAAGTGATTAATAAATTGCTTGTACAATTGATATAGAAAATAGTAGCCAATGAATACAAAGTGAATATTATAGCTCCAAAATGCTAGGTAACGTTAATAATGTTTGTGGTTGTTGGTAAGAAGAGGAAAAAATAATTTGTTTGAATTAATTTTTTGTTTAAATAACCATCTATAGAACTAAGGCATCCACTAAAACAATGAAAAAATTTTATTAAACAAAAACCAAAAAAAGCCATTGTTAAAACTTAGTTTTTTAATCAAAATAGGAACTACTTTTAGTTTTTAATTTAAATTAATTTTCGCACATAATGATTTTACTGGTACTGTCTTTTAAATTGCCAAAAATAGAACATGAATTTACTTATTTCATATATTTTTATTGTTTTTTTAACCGATCTTTTTTTATTTATCTTTAATAAATATCTTTTTTCTTTTCTAAGATCTTTTTTATATATTTTTTTCTTCACGATATTTCGCTTTCCTTTGGAAAGCTTCTTCAGGAAAAAATTTTATATTTTTGAAAACAAAAAATTATTAACAAATTGAAAAAAATGTTTCAAAACATTTGACAAAAACATATAAAATATTTTTTCATACATACATACAAAAATTTTAAATTTTCAAATATTAAAACATACAACAACAAGGAAACGGAAATAACAAATAAATAACAAATAACAAATTCTCTCTTATGAAATGATTATAACAAATTATGTGTCTTTTGAATTAAGTACCTATAATTCTGAGCTAAATTGTCTGTGTCTGTCTTGAAATTTATTCTCCTTACATTTGGTACATTAACAATTTCTAACATTTCCAACATATAACGTCTCTTGTAGTTTTTTTCTATATCTAATACTGAAGTTTCATCAAACTTTGGATAATGATTATATTTCTTACAATGTGAAGATAAGGATGTCTTCTGTGTTGAAATATTCCTATATTTTTGGTCACACCTGTGGCCAGCTAATCTCGTTTTAAGTTTATTTTTTGTTGTCCCAATATAAACTTTGTCACAGTTTACCTGGTCATTTCCTCCACATGGTATCCTGTATACTACATCAGATATTTTTCCTTTTTATCCATTTTATTTATTTCCTATTTTATCCTTCATACTGCTAAATAATTTATTTAATGTGTTATATGTTTTGTGTGCAATTACATATATATTTATCTGTGTCATATATTTTACACTTTCTTAATCTTTCTGATATTCCAGGAACATAAGTTAATGATTTAAAATTTTATTGGCTCTGCCGTAGAATTTCCTAAATTATGCCTATAACTACCATATTGTCTAATTAATCTGTTAGTTAATTCTACTGGAAAATCATTGTCATTAAGTATATCTCTTATTGTATCCCTATTCTTCAAATGAAATTCTCTATCACTTATAGTCAATATTCTGTCTATAATATTTTTCGCTGTGTTTATCATCATTTTCCTTGGATGTTTTGAATAAAAATTAATAATTCTTTCAGAAGATGTTGGTTTCTTATACCAATCAAATACTAACTTATTTTTCTTCCTTATTATCAATATATCTAAATATGGAAGTCTAGATTCTAATTCTCTTTCAATCGTAAATTTATTATCCGGATGGAAACTATTCAATTCTGACAAAATATCATCCACTGCATCTTCTGAAGTTATACAAAATAAATCATCCACATATTTTGTGATTATCTTAGGTTTAATATGCATTTTACTAATACATGAATTTAGTAATTCCTCCATCACAATATCAGCTATAATTGGAGATGCTGGAGAGCCCATATATTTTCTTGCTGTCTTCATGGTGCCTAATAAATTTAGAAACAAGTTTTGATTGAAAAAAAAATTAAAAATTTCTTGTTGAATAAAATCCTTTAGTATATATTTTTTTCATTTTAGTAGGGCAGTGAGCCTTGTAGATTGATAAAAACACAATCTTAGCGGATTTTAGTTTCTAATCGATAAGGTCTAATGTAAGAATATTTCTATTAGATTTTTAAGTCGATGAAGCAATAAAAGTAAAATAAAATAATAAAAATGAGGCAGATGTTGTTGTTTGTTGAGATTAAAGAATAAATTCTTCTTTAAAAACAAAAACGAAATAATGTAGAATGTACTAATTGCAAAAAAGGAACAAAAATACATTACTAGCCTAACCTCCAATTTAATAAATTAGTTGAATGCTTGTTAATTATGTTCATTAAAAACGCGACAATTTTGAATACTTACGTAACGCTTAAGAAAAAGTCATGTTTATATATACGAATACACACAAAATAAACATTATCGTAACTTTGCTGTCTTTAATGAAAGATCACAATCTGAATTAATTAAACTTGCCTGGCAAGTGGTGCTTATATATAGTTGTTGTAAGCGGTTCTGCATTTGCCAGAATATTCTCTTGTAACATCACCTCATTTTGTTGTTGTCATTTTGATTCAGTGTAGGCGGCTGCTTGGCTGTGTATTTTGTTTTTGTTCTGTGTTATTTGTTTTTGTTTTCTGTTGTTTAACTTATTTCGTGGAATTTCTTAAAAGCATGTTATTTTTGTATTGTGTGTATAAGATTTCCTAGAAAAGTACACAGTTTTTAAATCATACTGATTTCTTTCAAATCTTAAACAAATCATGGTAACAAATATGTTAGCAAATCAACATAAAATTTTGCAAAATTAAAATTGCTGCAAAGTAAATGAGTAACTGCCAGTTGTCAAATTGCATATCGAAAAAAATTGTCAACTTAAAAATGGAAACGTCTACAAAAAATAATCTTTAGTGCGCAATACGTAAGTCGAACTGAAACATGATTTTCACAATTATTTTGCCCAATTAGTGTTGCCAATTTAAAGATGTTTTTAAAGAGGTATAGCTATATAAAAACACTCGTTATATTTCAAAATATATCTACTCCAAATTTCTTTTTTTATACATAGGCCATTTGCTTGATTTATTCGTTTGGGTTGTTATTTGCTATTTTCTATTTTATTTATGTTTTTCCTTAGTTGTATGTTTATTTGAATTGAGACATGATTTTCTTTAATATTTGATTTTCATAAATTTCTTCTTTTACTATAAATAATACTCAATTTAATTACGAAAGCACTATTACGTAAGTATCTATGCAAATCAAAAGTTTGTTGTGCCTACGAAGTTCGTTCTTATTGTAATGTAGTGAGCACCCTTGAGATTAACACTCTCACTGGTTTAAACATCGAATACAATTGATTAAGTTTAAGTAAGTTTGTAAGATGTTTTAATGAGATTATCATGTTTATATTTAAAGAAATCAAGCACAATTACTGACATTAATTTAAAATGATTCCAAATCATGAAATTGTTTAAAGTTTGGATTCATTGCCTAATTTCCAAATATGAGACGTGAACGTACAAATTTTATAAATTTCGGTATATTGTTGAGTTTACTGCTTTAATAAACACTTCGGTGTATTGAGTTCTTTTATTGCAAAAACAACACTTTATTACATGATTTTGCACTTAACCGCATTTATCTTTATAATTTTACTCGACATTGTTTTCAGTTTACTAGACTAGATACCAACAGATGGTAGCTTTATATATTGTTTTGAGCAATAATTTTTCTTCGACATCATCACATATAGTGCTTGCTATTATTATTCTTTATAGGCGCCTGTTTGGCTGGGTCTTGTACTGTGCTTGTTATTTTTGTTTTATGTTTGCTTATTTTATTTCATGAAATTTTTAGTTAGCATGTTGTTGTTGTCTTGTTGGCATATCATTTCTTAGAAATTAAGTCATTAATAAAAAGACACCATAGGTCATTTCGTTTACTTTTTTACTGATAATTATTTCCTCTCTTAAAGTTAAAACAAAGCATCTTCATAACAATGTTTAACCAATAGCCCTTAAAAGGCCTAGATTGCAAAGTAGATCTAGAGGTTTGAATTACATGTAATGTTTATTGGATATTCTCAATAACACACTTAAAATAATTGTAATTGAAAGCAGTGTTTGGAGTGATTTAAAAAAAATGGTATATGAAAAAAAAAATTCAAAATTAGTATTTGTAAAAAGCTTAGCAATAACTACAAATCCTTGAATGTAATTGTATTTGAACAATTTAAACTACAGTTACATGTAATTGCTTACTGTATGTGTAAATAATTACAAAACGTTTACGACGTCTCCCAGGCGTGGTAAAAAGCATATTGAAATTATTTAAAATTAAATCATCAAATATATTTTAAATCATCATTTTAATCAAACATATTTAATATCACTTATTTAAGTTAATCTTGTTAATTATGCTATATTAAATAATTTGTGATATTCTCTAATTTAAATTGCAAAAAAGTACTTGCGCTATAAATATATTACAACATAGTTAAGTACCAAGAGAAAATTAATTTTCATCATTTTAAGTAATTAATAATATTATGCAAAAATTATTGCCTATTTTTGATACAATTAATATAAGATTTATTTGATTATATTTTACCTAAATTAATTTTGTAAATTTGTAAAGGATTTGCTTTGGAGGGTTTTTAATATAAATATTAAACACATTTTTAATTATTCAAAATTTTTGTTAATAACCTGTTTATTATAATATCACACTTAAAATAAATTAATTAAGTTTTGCGAAATTTAAATATTCAAATGAATATAATAAAGATACCAAAGTACGATTAATTAATTATTAATTATTAGTAAATCTCAAACAGAATAAAACTGAAAAACATTTTTCGATCGCTTAATTTTCTTTCAGGTAGATTTCAAAATAGTTTCAATAATTTTCTAGCGATAAAATTGAAATTGATACAGATGAATGAAAAGGTACGAGTACACATAAATTAGCATATAAGCAGAAATTATATTAGCTTCTAAAAGGTTTTTAAATATTTTAATTATTTTTTTGAAGTTGTTAAAGATCTAACTCCTTGGGCATATACAGATCTGTCCTACCGCCAAACTATTAACTTTCTTTAGCGCTTCAAATAGCATTGAAAATTAAACAAAAGTAATAAAAAGTTTTTGCCAAATTATATAGTCATGCAACTTCCTTCAAAAAATTTTCGTTTACCTCATGTCACGAAATAGTTTGACATCATAACTG